>JARBWK010000004.1:123644407-123704776 GCA_030556195.1 Anolis apletophallus | reverse complement strand
CTTTATACTTGGGACCAGTGGGTTTTCAAAGGTGTCTTCAGCCAATAGAGTAATATGGCTCTTCACAGTTGTAAAATCTCTCAGTAAACTAGAATCCTTATTCTATTAAGGTTGGTGGTAGCAAGTTTGATTTGTTGGGGTTCACAAAAATCCCTGAATCAACCCTCCATACTTTATAATTGGTGACAGCATCGGTTTAAAGTACCCCCTGATGAACGCTCATCGTTCTACCGGCCATCCTCCTGCCCTAGAAACATTGTAAGTATGGGTCTTTGTGATTGATAGGATTCCCCCTGTTGTTTGGGGGTGGAGGGTTGCCTATCCTACACTGTTTTTTTATTTTTTTAAAAAAGGGGCTAATTGAGACTTGGGGTTGGAATATACTTTGCAGCTTCCCGAGAGGGGTCAGCCTGGAAACAACTCATGTGGGGGCTGTGCTCAGATGGCTGAGGTGTCTTGCCAATTAGTTGAGGAGGAGGTCTGAGATAGCCACAGCCTCAGCTTATCCCAAAACAAATTAATACCCTTTAGGAAGTTATTTGCAGATCACAAAGTAAGTTAAATAGGTAACATTAGTAAAGTTGTCCATTGTTATTCCTATACAGTTGTGTGTTTTTTGTTATTTCAATGGTGGAGGAATAATTCTCATTCAGTGCAGAGGTGTAATAGGAAATAATGATGGTAATATTGCTCCACAGTAAAGGGTCCATGCAGAATGCTCTGGAAAGTGATAAGAATTGTATTTTCAGTTATTTTATTCAGGTTCCAAACAGCACTTTCATGGGCTTAAAGCACCCTGCACATAGTGGTCTTATTCTTGTTGATTGACATCTCGACTGCTTTAATTTATGGCAATCCTATGAATGAGAGGCCTCCAATCATACTTCCTTGATTGATTTGTTTTACCTATAATCTACTGCATTAAACTGGAGTAAAAACTATTGTCTTAATACCAAGGCATGATATGTCTAAAGGATAACAGCTCAATGCACTCATGTTGGCTTATAGAGACAGTACAGGCTTGATTTTTCTCTCATCTATTTATTTGACTTTTTCAGCATTCCATAGTATCTGTAGAATTCTCCTACAGCACTACATTTCAAAGCAGAATGAGGACAAGTAGAAGAAGAGAATGAGTTGATTGTCTTCTTGATGTCTTTCTGCACAGTGCCCAGCTTTCACTTCCATATGGATAAATTTGAAATATTACTCCATGGAGGATCCTGTTTAAAGAAACTTAAGAATCTTATTTAGTACCTTTACAGCTGCCCTGTAAGCCCCTGGTGGCGCAATGGGTTAAACCCTTGTGCCGGCAGGATTGTTGATCAACAGGTCAGTGATTCAAAATCGGGAAGAGCAGGTTGAGCTCCCTCTGTCAGCTCCAGCTCCCCATGCGGGGACATGAGAAAAGCCTCCCACAAGGATGGTAAAACATCAAATATCCTGGCACCCCCTGGGCAACGTCCTTGGAAACAGCCAATTCTCTCACACCAGAAGTGACTTGCAGTTTCTCAAGTCGCTCCTGGCACGGAAAAGAAAAAGCCATCCTTAGACGTCTTAGCCTTCTTCTGGTTCTTGGACTACAGACTCCATTTATGACTGAGTTAAAGTAAAGAAAATATTTTATTATGTCAATACTCATCTACTCAAAGCATTATGAGAAGTTCTAAATTGAAAGGTTTTTTTAATTATTATTTGGGTGATGAACCTCTGGGATGCCAGAGGTCTTAGATCACAATTCTTATTATATCATTCCTGTATGTCTAATTATATAGTACTGTGGAAACTTTAGACCAAACACCTCAAGAAATATATGCTTCACATCTTTGTTCTAAATAATATGTACCAGTACGAGCAGAAAATGTACTGACTCAACTGTCCTCATCTTCCCTAAATTGGGGAAAAGCCAAAATCCTGGGACAGGATTCAGGCTTTCCTCTGACTTTGGGTAACCCAGTGGAAGGCTTAATTAATTAATTAAATAAATAAATAATTTAAAAAATTGTACCCCGACCTTCTCACCTCCATAGAGGGACTCAGACCGGCTTACAGCAAGATTCAATACTATACAATTTAAAAACATTTACAACAACATATTAAAATACATAAAAAGCCCAAGACATAAACACCACATTGCCACTAAAAACAAATTCCACTCTGAATCATTAAGATTGCCTTCCATTTATTTCTCGGTTATGTACAACTGTACCCACATAAGTTTCCATAAATAGAAACAGGTATGAAGAATCAGGATAGCCAATGGGGATTAAACCTGAAAAATGAAAATTTTCTGTAACCGTGTAGGTTGCGGATTCCTTTATTCCCAATTCCTTTTTTAATGGGACTCACCTGGTCAAATTGGAATGGAGGAAGTTTGCAGATAGTTATCAGCCTGACACACTGTGCCACACGAACTCATCATTGCTCCCTTCCCATGTGTTCTACAATCTTCAGAAATGTGCTTGTGTGTGATCTTACATTTAGCTATTGTCCTCTCAAAAGCCAGTTTTGCCCGTTACCTTCTATCCCCAAGAAGAAATCAGAACACCATTTTTGAATGTGTTCAAACATACTCCCACTTCCATTCAAAGGTTTCACTCATTTTCTTCTACTGCAAAATAATATATTCTTGAATTATCTTCTCTGCAAAATCTCACTTTTTATTCCTCCTTACCTTTAATTCTTTTGCTCCATTTATTGTTCTTCTAGTTTTATCTTCAACACTAGTATATGTGACAACCCTTGTATTCTCCTTTGACACCTTGAGATCAATGTTCATTTGGAATCTTCTTAATTCAGAATAAATTCGAATCAGATTCCCTTTTGAAGCGATTTCGAAGCGATTCGGGAACCCAGAAGTATCCTTGCCATTTCGAAGCTTTTTCCACCATTTCTCTTACGAATCAATAGGTGAGTTGGAAATGATTCAGCTTTTCAAACCAGTGTGGATGGATTCCCATCATTTCCTTTCCCTACCACATCAGACCTGGGGCGAGAGCCATGTTTAACCCAGTTTAGATGTGCATGTCCTTCCCTCCCACATCAGACCTGGGGCGAGAGCCGCATCCAAACTGGGTTGAACATGGCTCTTGCCCCAGGTCTGACGTGGGAGAGAAGGACATCCACATCCAAACTGAGTTAAACACGGCTCTCCTGCATCAGACCTGGGGCAAGAGCTGCACCCAAACTGGGTTAAACATGACTCTCGCCCCAGGTCTGACGCGGGAGGAAAGGACGTCTACATCCAAACTGGGTTAAACACTGTTTAACCCAGTTTGGATGCAGAGAGCCATGTTTAATCCAGTTTGGATGTGGATTTCTTCCCTTTGCTCCCTCTCCCCTTTTTTCTGGAATAAGACAACTACTTTCAAAGTAAAGACCACCCGTTGAAACAGGAAACAATATTTTGTAACCATTAACAAAGGATTCGGAAGTCTTGGAAGTTTTGAACAGTTTTGAACTTTTTTCTGTGAAAATCGGAATTGATTTTAGATCCATACCATCAACGCCCCCTACATCTGAAATGAGTTTTGAACCATTTTTTTAATCAAACAGTCCTAGTGTGTATGTGTGTTGGTCAGTATGATTGGCACAGCATGCAAAGAGTTACACTTTTCACTCCATCACCTTATATATCTATTGTTTTATTATTATATCACAATTGCCAGCATTACTCTTCCTACATACTTAGTAGCAGCTCCAATTAGTGTATATTTACTGTATATGCTGAAATGTAGCTGGATTTAAAGCTGCACAATTAGGGTAAGTCTATATAGGCAAGAAAATCTTTTTTAACTTTGACTGTTTTGGGGTTTTTATTATATGTATACTGTGTTTTTGGCATCAAATTGTTGCCATTGTTAGGCCGCTCTGAGTCCCCCCTAGGGGTTGAGAAGAAGCGGGGTAGAAATGGTGGAAATAAATAAATAAAATCTAGACTCACTTTGAGTGCACTACTGGCTGCCTCCCCCCACAACATTTTCCAACTTCTGATGAGTATTGTGAAGCTTTTGAAGATTTAAACAAGTTTTGCCGCACTTTCTGGGACTATGTGGCAGCCTGGCTCTAATTTGGACTGATCTGCTGTCCTGGTGAACAGTGTGTCATAGCCATTTTTCCGTTAGTGTCAGCTGGCCAATGTTGGGGCTGGCACCGCCTCCCTTGCTCTGTCTGCAGGCCAGCCCTCCCTTTCACCTGGGCAGTCTACTTAAGGTTGCCCGAGGCTCCTCAACAGGCACTGGGCCTGTTCCTGTTGTGTCTCTGTGTTATTGGTTATTAGGGGGGAGGTGTTTCACCCATGCACACACAAAACAACTGGCACCTGTAATGAATGATGTAAATGCTGCACTTGCAACTATTGAGATAGCAGCAATTGAAGGAACCAACCAGCTTGCATACAGCACAGCAGTGATTATAACACAAGAACTGGGGATACAACAACTGAAACCCGCAAGACAAATGATTGGAAAACCAAAAATGGAAAATAAGGCTGGAGTTAAAAATCAAGAGCCTATGATCAGATGCAAGCAATCTAAAGAAAACGAAGGACCAAAAACTGAAGGATGTTAAAAATATTGGCTGAAGAAAATGGAAAGAAAAATGGAAGCAGCTCTTGAAATTGTGAAGCAACAAATCACGACAATAGCCAGAAAAATTGAGAGATATGAATACAAACAAAATCAACTCTTCCAATCTGATCAGAGGTGGTTCTACCAGAGTCTGAAGCAGCAGGTGGCTGTGAAAAATGAAAAACCAGAAAAAACAGCTACAAATGCATTCTAGAAATATCTGTGGGAAAAGGTTACAACAAAAAAGCTGAGTGGATAAAAGACTTTGAAAGTAATTTTTCAGAGAACAAAATGAGAACCGTGGAAAAAAACAGCAGAAATGATCACTGAAAGAGTGAAGAAAGTCAAGAACTGGACATCACCTGGCAGTGATCAACTGCATGGATTTTGGCTTAAATAACTGATTAGCTTGCACTCAAAAATGGCTGAACAATTCAATGAGATGCTGCAAACTGGAAACATCAGCAAATGGATAACAAGTGGGAAGACATATTTGATACAGAAAAATCCAGCAAAAGGCACAATACCAGGAAACTAGAGGACAATAACATGTCTGCCTACAATACTCAAACTGCTGACAGGCATAATAACTGATCACATCCATGATTACCTGGAGGAAAATAGCATCTTGCCAGTAGAACAAAAAGGCAATAAAAGAAGAAGTAGGGGCACGAAAGATCAGCTTCTAATTGACAAAATAATACTGAAGAATTGCAAAAGCTGAAAAAACAAACCTCTATACAATTTGGATTGATTACAAAAAAGCATTTGACTCACTGCCACATTGTTGGATTATCAAATGTCTAGATGTCATCAGGGTTTGTGAAAATATTAGAAAGCTTACTGAAAATGCAACAAAACAATGGAAAACTGAGTTGTTCGTGGGCAACGAAAGCTATGGAACTGTTAACATCAAGAGAGGAATTTTCCAAGGAGACTCATTGTCACCACTGTGTAGCAACCCAGTTCTCTTTCGTGCCTGGGGGGCAGGGGGCAGCACCGGGGGTCCCACCTGCATTAGAGCCAGTCGCAGCTGAGGAGGAAATGGAAGAAGGGGTTAATGAGTTAGCCGGGCCTTCTTCTCCCACAGAGAGTCTGGCTTGGGATGAGGGATGGCCGGATGCCTATGAGGAATGGGAAGGTCAGGCTGATTCAGAAAGTGCTGATAGCGATGAATGTTATGAGAAACCGGGTGGGTACGGATCACAGGAGCAAATTTGGGAAAACATGGGCGATGAGGCCATGGAAGCTGAAAGGGAGTTCGACTCTCATGAAGATAGTGAGGCAGGTGCTGGGAGGCAAGGTCGAAGCTTTGATAGGAGACGGAGCATCGAGTCCAGTAGGAGGGAATGGCACCGCAGTCTAGAGCGTCAGAGAAGCGCTAGATCCCGTAGCACAGATTACCGCCGTAGCCTAGAGCGTCGGGGGCCTTGCCCCGGGGTTTAAGTATAGGACCCGTGGGAAAGGATCCTCAGTACCTCGGCCACTTCTAATCTAAGCGAAGTGAAGCGAGTGAAGGATCACGGAGCCCAGTTGCCGGCTCGTGCCTTGCCAAGAAGTTTTCTTGGGCCCTGTTTGAATCCTGCTTTGTTCCTTGATCCGCTTTGTTTTGCGGAGCCTTGTTCCTTGATCCGCTTTGTTTTGTGGAGCCCTTGCCAAGCTTTGCCAAGCCTTTGCCAAGACCTTTTGCATTTGGACTTTATTATTGCCAAGACCTTGCTTTTGGACTATACTACGCACTCCCTATTTTTGGATTGAACTTTTCTATTTCAATGGACAATTACCTTTTCATCTGTTCTTTATTATTCAATAAATAGTTAGCTGATTACCGTCTCTGTGTGTGTGATTAAGGGGCCGGCCGAGTCCTTGCAACGTGACACACTGCTGGTCATCATTGCAATAATCCCACTGTCAGTAATTCTACAGAAAACAAACCTAGGCTACTAAACAGCAAGAAATTCACCAAAAATTTACCACTTGCTGTACATGGATGATCTAAAGCTTTACAGAAAATCCGAAACTGAAATCCAATCACTGACCAACATAGTCAGAATCTTCAGCACTTACATCAGTATGGAGTTCGGCCTAGACAAATGTGCCACAGTGACAATAAAGAAAGGGAAAATTACACATAGCGAGGGCATACAGATGCCAAATGGACAAACCATAAAATGCAATCAGCCTGAAGCCTATAAATATCTGGACATACTACAGTTGGAAAATATCAAGCATGAGCATGTGAAAAATGTGGTCAGCAAAGAATATATCTAAAGAGTCAGAAAAGTTTTGAAGAGCATATTAAATGGCAGAAATACAATCAAGGCTATCAACACCTGGGCCATCCCCATCATTAGATACACTGCTGGAACTATGAAGTGGTCACAAGCAGAGCTAGATGTTTTGGACAAAAAAACAAGAAAACTGATGACAATCCACTACTCATTACACCTGCATAGTGATGTCGACAGACTTTACCTGCCCAGAAAATGAGGCAGATAGAGGGCTTCTGCAAGTGAAACAAACAGTAGAAGGAGAGAAACATGCACTGGCAGATTATGTAAAAGGCAGTCAAGAACCAACATTGAGTGGTGATTGGCACACTGGGTGCAGTGCCTAAAGACCTTGGCCTGCACTTAAACACAATTGGCACTGACAAAATTACCATCTGCCAGCTGCAGAAGGCCACCTTACTGGGATCTGCACGCATTATTTGCCGATACATCACACAGTCCTAGACACTACGGAAGTGTCCGACGTGTGAGCCAATACATTAGCCAGCAGAGTGTCTGCTGTGGACTCATTTTGTTGTGTTTCTAATAATAATAATAATAATAATAATAATAATACCTTTATTTCTTACCTACCTCTCTTCATGGCTTGAGATGAGGCACAACATAGTTAAATTACTTCATAAAACATTATGTAAATACAGATATTAAAATGTATTTTTATGAAATGCATATATTAAAATGCATAGAACAAAGACTGAAATACAATAAACACATGACATGAATTTAAAATTCATTGTTAAAAATGACTGAGTAGGCCTACTGGAGGAGATAGATCTTCAATTGTCTCTGAAATTCCAACTACTGATTTAGCTCTTGGAGTTCTTCTATCATTCCACAGTCTTGGGGCAGCTAATATAAAGGTCTTCAGGGTGATGGTTGCCAGTCATGTTCTGGCTGATTGGAGTAGCCATCCCACCCCCCCAGAGGACCTTTAATTGGCTGCCCCAAGATGTTATAGTCATTTGTGGGTGATCACCCATTCTTCCCTTTATCCAGGAAGAGATTTACCAGACGGAAGCTGCCTATATGCCAGTAATCATCATCCTAAATGTTTCTCCCACAGGGAAATCCAAGGAGGAGTATCAGCCAATCACTGTAATTGCCTGGAAGTCACAGCTGCCTTTCTATTATTAATGCAGTTGAAAATGTATTTCCTGTCTTTTAGTGCTTCTTGTCCTAAAATCTGAAAAAAATATGTCTGTGATTCTTTCATTGTTGTCTTCTCCTGTCTTATTATGATTTGATGAAAAAGCCAATGGAGCTTTGGAAGCTTGCATGATGTATTTTGTACATTTTGGTTGTTCAATAAAGTTATCACTTTTTGGTGGATTTTGTTGTATTAAATAGTTAAGCAATCAATTTGCATCTTAATTCAAACATTGTTGATGCTCCATCAAAGCTCAGCGGCCTGCAGACACCCAAAGATTTTGTTTCATAGCTGCATACTCTTATTTCCTATTCCATGTTGTATTTCATGCCTCATATTTAGAGACCTCCACACTTCGTGTGAATGTTTGCCTAGATTCAAACTTAGCTGCTCAATTTACAATAAATTGAACATAAATTGAGAAATACACTATATACCAAAAGGGAATTATAAATAATCTGAATAATAATGCATGCTCTGATTTAAAAATACTTCAAATTTCTGTTATCTTGAGTCATCACAGATGAATTTATTCATTCTAAGGCCAGATAAGATCTCATTCAGCTGTCCCCACTTTTCAATTGATTATTTATAATCAAAAAATCCAACTGTTTTGGAATATGCAATAGATATTCTACCTTGTAGCATTTTCAAATAGTTTCCCAGTTGCCAAAGCATTAAAACAGTGTTTAAAAAAGATTGAATAGTGCTTATTATCTATTTAAATGCCAGATATTTTGAAACCACAGTCGGTGTCTCTGCATGTAAAAGATTACTGGGAAACAGTTGCTTTTTTCACAAGAACTTCTTAACTCTCTTCAGGCATAAAAAGCGAATATGCATGTATCATCCATCATGCATGGAGGTATGTATGGAGGGGGGCTGCATTCAGCACAGAGGTTGATCACGGTTTTTCATTATGAAAGCAAAGGACCTGTAGTTCATCCCAGCCTGATCCCTTGAAGAATAGAGGGCTTCAAAGAGTTCCCCAAGGTGGCACTGGTTTGCATTCTTACCTGAGGAAATCATTCTGGAACAAAGACCTATTATACATCTTCACTGAAGCCAGTCAGCAATTATAGCAAAATGAGTGACTTTTCCAAATAGCTATTCCACTTAAAGGTTTTTCAAGAGAGTCAATTGATGCTAATACCCTGTACCCTATCATTGGTGATATAAAAGCAACATGTGACCAATTAGTCAAATTCAAAACTGTAGGCAGCAGGTTAAAATATTATATAGCATGAACTAGATGGAAAAAATAGTGTCATTAGCCAATTGTGGCATGCATAAAAAAAAGCCTACTCAGCCTCCAAAAAGGCAGCAGAAAAATGCTATGCCATATGGGGCTCATCTACATTGACCACGTAGGTTGGTGTGTGACCAGATAAGACCCATGTTGACTAAATACCACATGAGTCTGATCTGGCTTAACATCAGGCAAGATCACTTTAACATCTTAGAATCTTTTATTTTCCTCACTTTTTTACCTTCTACTGTTTCCAAAGTTTTCTAATCAGCAATACCCTTGCTCTAGCCATTCCCAACATGAAACTATCCATGTGTCTTGGATTTAATCAAACTTTAATCATTCTGAAAATTGGCAATGCTGTCTGGGCCTAATAGGAACTGTAATTCAGAAACTTTGGAGCACACATTGTTAGGAGAGTCTGCATTCAGCTATTTTTCCTCCAGGCTGATGACTCTTAATGTTCCAAGTTGTCCACTTTTCTCCCTTTAAGCTGATTTCTAGGCCTTGCTCTCTCTCCTAAGGTCAATATCATTCCTAAATATCTCAGTGGCTTTTTGGGTTCCATGGAAGCTCTTCTATGAATATTCTCTGGTTATTGCCTTGTTTCTGAGGCAGCCCAAAACATGTTTTCATGAACATCTTAATGTCATGAGCTCAGCATACAGGAGTGAAGTGAACAGACAAGGCAAATGAGGTGTTTGGTGTGGAGGAAGAGATAGCATAAGTGAGTTTGAGGCAAACTTCTGAAGTCCCAGTGAATCATTTGAAATAGTTTGTTCAATTAATGTTCTGATTTCTTTTGGGCACAGACTTTATTGGTGTGAGTTCAGTGGAGGCTTGCTTGCTTTCTTATTAGGGTTCTGCAGTTCAGGTGTGAAAAGCCTTAGGTCAGTCTCAGGTCTTCTACCTGAGCAAATGGTCTAGGGGGGGGGGGGGACATCATCACTGAGGACATAGGTCAAAGGAATTAGGACAAAGGCTAGATGAAGGATGAGCTAACTGCCACTATCAATATAACTACAGCACCAGCTCATGAATCTGATCATACAAGAGTGAATTGAATAAGTGATGCAGTCAGGGATGGGAATTCACAGCCTTATCATAAAAGCCATGCAAAGTAACCCAGTTTGTCTGGCTTCCAGAGAGGGCAGAAGGAGCCATGGGGTGAATCTGTCACCACAATTGGCTAATGAAACTATTTTTTTCAATCTAGTTCATGCTATATAATATTTTAAATCTGCTGCCTATAGTTTTGAATTTGACTAATTGGTCACATGTTGTTTTCATATCACAAATGATAGGTGTAGGGCTGTGTTTAAGACAATTTCTTCTTCCCAAATTCATCAGAGTGTGCTTAAATGGGCTACAAGACCCTGGATCTTCTCTCCCAAGAGGGTCACTAACAGGCACTTGCTGCAAGTACATCTACCTACATTCTTGGGTAAGAACACAAGCATACCCCAGCTATTGCAAGTGACTACATTTGATCCCTCACTTCCCAGTTTTAGGTTGTTTGTGGACAATGGAACAAAAATCTGGACCTCCCCCCTCAAATTAACTCACTACCTCGCCACATGACTTCAAATAAGCATCCTAGGACTCTTAAGAGTCAGTTTTGGAGATGGAGTCTCACTGCAACCATCAGATGACATCACCTGTGGCTATGCCCCCAATTGAGGTAAAAACCTCATCAGGCACTTTCCCTAGCAAGAGAAGAGCCTGCACAGGGCCTCCCCGAGGGGGCCACTTCCCCTATATGATGGGGAAAGCATGACAAGAGGGAGCTGTCTGGAAGTGTCTCAGAGTGTGATGGAGTCTCCTTTTCTGAAGATTTTTATGCAGAGGCTGAATGACCATGTGTTGGAAGTTGCTTTGATTGGGTGTTGCTTTGATTGGGTGTTTGTGCATGGCAGGGGTTGGACTGAATGGCCCGTGTGATCTTTTCCAACTCTATGATTCTATGATTATAGGAACATCCTTGACTTAATAGCTATCAATTTAAATTCTGTCAAGGATTTTATGCATCAAGATGCTACTGCTATTAAAATTAACTACATCTTGAAGACAGAGATGTGCATCAATCAATAGTAAAACAGGCTTTCCTTTTACCCAACTCGATTACTTAGAAAGAGAAAATGATGAAAATGACTAAAGAGTCCAGATATGACACTATTATTTAAATTGTATTTTTGAAGGATTCTTCTCACATGCTTCTTAATATCACATGTTTCAACCCCATTGAATTAATATGTTCTGTAAATCTCAATGTATTATGCAGCAAATTTGTTATTCATTTTAATGAGCTCTCTTTCCCATTCATCACTGATTTAGCAATGTGCAAGTGTGTGGCGCCTCTGCATAATTACAGGTGTCTGTTTCATTTTTACCAGACAAGATATAATTAATATGTAAATTTTCCTCATTTTTGTGGGAGAGAAGGATATTAAGGTACCACAGGGAAATATCTGAGCTATGGGGACAGTGACAGGCTAAGTATAAGGAGGGTGAGCTTGTGTCTCTGTTGACGAAAGTAAATTATAGCCTTCAATGTCCCTTTGCCACTGACAGAAATACAAAAGTTGTACAGGAAGTGAAACATGCAAAAAATGATAGTGAAGGAAACATGAGTCCATTTAGAAGTGGTAAGCAGAAACAAAGGAAAATGACAGTGACAAGGAAATGGCACAACCATTGAGGGAGAAATGAACAACTGTGGTGAAGAGAAAGAGAGAAGAGGGGATGTAGAGGTGAAATATCGGACACTGAAGTTACCTTTCTGACATTCTGTTATGTCGTGGAGTTTTTTTTTATAATGGTGGTTTATGTATTAAATCTATGTGACACCCTCCTATTCCTTCTCCCATGCTTCTTTGCTGGTCACATGGCATGGATCCAGGAAGAGAGGCTACTGATGGGCAGGTAAGTCCCTTGTTGCTGCTGTAGCTGTCAGTGACAGGGACAGAGAGGACAGGAAGGGACAGCCATCTCTTGTCCCCAGACTGCCTGAGCTCTGTGAATGTGGGATAGCTTCAGGGCACCCACAGCTGGTTCCACATAGGAATTAGCTATGAGTTCTGTATATGCACAGTGTAAAGGCCAAATCCTAGTGTGGGGTTAGGGCATTCCCCTGTTTGTTGGTTTTTAACTGGGATGCATCCACATTAAGTGACTTTCCCTGGGTTAAACTGGATTTGACCATGTGCATCTTGTGGCTGCCCACAGGCTGAGCTAACCCATCAACCCAAGTGGCCAGAACAGATGGGACAATAGTCTCTAAAACAACCCCACATATACATGACGTTATAATATAATAAATGAGCATGGTTACACAGGAAACCAAATTTTCTGCACTAATGCAACTCACTAGACCTGTCTCGCAAGAATGGATAAGAGCTTTCCAGAGGTTTTTTTAAAAAAAACTATTGATTGAATTTAGGCTGGGTTGTTAAACTTGTATTTCAGTGTGATGTAGTAGCTTGAGTGTGTAACCCGAACCATGGGAAATCAGGGTTCAGATTGCCTCTCAACCATGGAAACCCTCTGGGTGACTTTGCATAAGTTGCTCTCTTTGTCTTAGAATTGCAATGGCAACTTTTCCCCCCTAATCCATTTTGCCAACTAAAAATAGGGTCCTCATAAGTAGGGTCGACTTGAAGACACATAACAAAACATAGAAAATTATGCTTTCATGGGTCAATTTAAGTAAACCTTTATAGAAAAAAGGGAACATTAAGATCTTTGGAGTTTAACCCAATTAACCAGGAGGCTAAGATACTTGAGAATTACAAGATATTTCTTACCAGAACTTTAGACTAGCCAATTTTAGTTTATTTCATGGATTTTCTGACAAGTGTGGTGACCTCATGTCATCCTAATAGTCTTCAGAAAACACACAGAGTTCCCATGCTTTGTGCAGACACAGAGAAAGGCAGCTCCCTTTAATTCAATTACAAGAGAGGACAGTCAGACCATGAACTTTTAAGTACATCAGGTGCTAGTAGCACAGATATTAACATCAGGATCCTTTTGCTCCTAGCTGCCCTGTGCAGCCTTCCAGAACAATGAAACATATTAGCCCAATCCTTTCAGTAGCAGCCCTTTGTTTTAATAGCATTCTAGTTCTCCTCTACTTAGAAATAAAACAAATTGAACACATTTAATTGACTCAGTCCTACTGACATCTTCCTCCACCCCCACCACTCTTTGTACTTTACCCATAAAGTTACAATTATATCACTGGTCTCCCCCAGCCTTTTCCACCCTCTTCATTGCCTTTGCTGTTGGCTAGTGTCAGGCTCCTGTTGCATTGGGAATTAGCCAACAAAGGCAGTGTTACTGCAGCTCAGTGAGCACCTTCCCAGAGGGACCTTTAAGTGTCACCTCAGTAGCACAGGCTGCTACCTCTAATCTGGTGCCTATCCAAGATTTATTTATGTTTTACCTTCGAGCTGCTTTCATTTTATCGTGATGTCAAGAAATGTAGCTTGTATTCCTCTCCGAAGATATAACACACACTGACAGATTATGGGAAAGGTGTGAGGTAGAAGAGCAAGGATAAAAGGAGGGGGTGTGAGTTCAAAGAATGATGCATTTTCCCCCCATCCAAATTCTATCCAGGATTAATGTCACATCCAAGAGAGATTAACAATGGACATGTGCTTTTACATATAGAAACAGGTTCTGTGGCCTGAAATGGGAAGTGCACTGTTTCTTCTTCATTGTACATTTTACAAGAGGAAGAGGTAGACAAGCAAGAAAGAAGAGCAAGAACCTTCTTTAATTTTATTTCAAGTACAATCTGTATCAATTTCAAGCAATTGAATTTGAGCAACAAGCTTTAGAACCTGCCTTTTTTGTAAGCCAGTATTTTGTTCCATGATAGAGATTGGCATGAAAAATTTTCATCAAAGCTTCTGGAATCAACTATGATTAATTCTTCGATCATACTGGAAGCTGAAGATTGGATTTGATTTGGTTTTGGAAACTGATATTTAGACAAATCTAAATCTGAATTAAAGATGACAAAATGGTGGTACTTATCATGCAAGCTATTGATGTCTGGCTTGCTGATAGGACACACTTTCCTAGCATGAGGACAGGAGAGGTGGGGGCGATGGCTCTGGGGAGAAGCTAGATAATACAAGACACGGCTTGTCAGCTAAAAGCAATAAATACGCCACAGCCTATACTGCTGATAATTCCTATTCATTATTTTGTTTTCTTATTTAAATCAGTCTAATTTAGTGTAGTATTATTTTGAACACAAAACACTGGTCTCTAAATTATGGTAAACAACCCAAATGACCACAGAAATCAGCATACATGGAATGTTTTCTCCATTTACCACCTTTTTCATCAAAGTATTTGAGATAGTGGTAATCCGTTATCAGATTCACTTGGAAAAATCAGTTAAACCTGTTGCATTTTGACTCCATCAGAGTTGAAAGCACAGTATTGCACTGGTTTCTCTCTTATCTCTGGATCATTTTTTTAAATGGTAGTTCAGAAGTTCTGCTTGGTTCATTATTAGATATTAGGCTTGTGTAATTCAGGTAAACCTTGACCCGTTTCATGTCCTGGCTTTCAGTGGGGGCTCCGATCCATTTTTGGGAGCCCCCGAAATCAGAAGGGTAAATTTCTGTTTCTGCTTTGGGGTAACAAAAGAGTGGTAGCCTTGGATTTTTTTTCTGGCTACTGTACTTTAAAGAGCCTATCCATCTCCAGAAAGACCTGGAACAGAAAGACCTGGCTATAATAATGTGCATTCTTGCTTACCTTCCAGTTAGATTATTACTTTATAAGACACTGCTCTCCAGATGTTGAAATTTGTGCAAAAATGTAGTCCCATAGCTATTGACTGGTTCATTATTGCAAGACCATACCACACCGCAATCTTTACAATTGCAAAAGCTCCCTATTATGACCTTATCATAAGCCCCAGTGACCGCTCCCAAGTTGTGCAACTATTTTTCAAGATCTTTCCATCAGCAGGTAAAATCTTTTTATTCAAGGAGGCAATTGGTTTTTAATATGTTGCAACATCTGAAGATTTTAGTGTTATGGCTGCATGCTTGGTTTATTACATTTTCTACATGCTTTTAAAATTCTTTGTGCTTGCATTTTTACCTTTTTAAAGAAAATTTATTTCCATTTAATTATGTAAAATCCTATTGGTGACGTCCCTTGGGTTACATTAGTATACATGATTTTTGGATGTCATGGAAGGAAGTATGCAATCCCCCCTTAAGCAACTTTCAGTCCCATTGTAGGTAGTTCTCAGGTCTATCACATGCTCCCAAAATTATTTAGTAGATGGGGAAGTGTGCATTCTCTTCTGGATCTGAAGGTGACGTTTCTATACTCAATGGAGATTTGGTAGAATAATATCCATTCCCCTGTGCCACTTGAAAAATTCCTACAGATCATGGTTTGGTAGTGTGCCTAAAAGGGCATGGGCTGTACTTCAGCCTTGTAAAGCTTCCTTCACAGTGCATGAAAGAGGTAGCCCAAGATAATTTTACTGATAGAAATGTATGCCATCATTAACATTATGTGTTATTTTAAAAGTGCCACGTTATTTATTTATTTATTTATTTATTAGACTTATTAGCCGCCACTCCCAATGGCTTGGGGCAGCTTACAACAACATCGTAGCAACAACCATTCAACAATTCAACGTTGATAATGCATTACTCTCATGCTACTGTTCTTAACTTTTAATTACAATTAAAATATTTTAAACTCTCCAAATGTCCCCAGATCAAATGAAAAGGAAACATTTTATAGGTAAAGGGTACATGTTATGTATTACACTAGAAAATAATGCTGTTACCTATTTTCTACTATTTGTTCAAAGAACATGGTTGTTTCCTTGCTCCCTTGAAACCATTTGTTACATGCATCAGTATTTCCATTTGTTACATATACTTGTAGCATGTTGCTGTTTGAATCATAGCTTGTAACATTTTCTTTTGAGCTGTGATTTTTCACCTGCAAAGCAAAACTTTGCAATCTATCAGTTTAGGTTTTTTGAGTACTAGGCTCTAGCAAGTTTTGATTTGAATCCCTGTGCATTCAGTTCCATCCCAACATTGAATTAGAGTTGCCACTTTTTTGTGTGACAGCCTCCCCATTTTTAGCTATATAGCAGATACATTTATTTGGTTGTTGTGAGTTTTCTGGACTGTATGGCCATGTTTCAGAAGCATTCTCTCCTGACATTTTGCCTGCATCAATGGCAGGCATTCTTAGAGGTTTTGAGGTCTGCTGGAAACTAGGAAAATGGGGTTTCTATATCTGTAGAATGTCCAGGATGGGAGAAAGAACTCTTGTCTGTTTCAGGCAGGTGTGAAAGTTGCAATTGGCCACCTTGACTAGTATTTAAATGGCCTAGCAGATTCAAGGTCTCACTTCTTACTGCCTGGGGGAATCCTTTGTTGGGAGAAGATTTGCTGGCCCCGATGGTTTCTTTTCTGGAATTCCCCTCTTTTGACTATGGTTCTTTATTTACTGTTATGATTTTAGAGATTTTTTAAACTACTGGTAGCCTGATTTGTTTTCATTTTCATGTTTCCCCCCTTTCTGTTTAAATTGACCACATGTTTGTTGGTTTCAGTGGCTTCTCTGTGTAGTCTGACATGGCTGTTGTTAGAGTGGTCCAGCATTTCTGTGTTCTCAAATGAAATGCTGTGTTCAGGTTGGTTCATCAAGTGGTCTGCTATTTAAAAACAGGGGAATTCCAGACAAGAAACAGTCAGGGCCAGCTAATCACTTCCCAACAAAGGAGTCTCCCAGACAGTAAGAAACCAGACCTTAAAACTGTTAGGCCATTAAATGCTAATCAAGGTGGCCAATTGCAATATTCACATCTGCCTCAAACAAAGAAGAGTTATTTCTCCCACCCTGGACATTCCACATATACTGTATAAACCTAATTTCCTAGTTTCCAACAGACTTCACAACCTCTGAGGATGCCTGCCATAGATGCAGGCAAAATGTCAAGAGAAAATGCTTCTGGCGCATGGCCATGCAGCCCGGAAAACACAAAACAACCCAGTGATTCCAGCCATGAAAGCCTTTGACAATACATCGATGCAGTATTGTCTTCCTTGTATGAATAACTGCACCTATTGAATTTGACTAGCATACTTGAGTGAGATATCTTTTGTTGCCTTTTAATAAACACTTAGCAGACATTCAAAATATTTCACAGGTTCAATGAAAAACCTTGTAATATAAAAACCAAAATGAAGAGAAACTGAAATGACTAATAGTAAATGTGTCACAATTATTGCTTTCAAGTACAGTGGGCAGCTACAGATGCTCAGCCCTATAGCAAAGTATCAGAGTAATAGGAAACAAGTGAGTTCAGAGCCAGTATGACAAAAAGATAAAGACTATTTCATTTATTGACCACCATTCAATTTATCAGTCAATGAAAGTTGAAACAAGACTTCAACAAAATACATAGTGGACTGGGGATAAATCCCAGAAAGGCCATCTTTCAGAAATGTATAGTTCAGAAATGCATTCCCAGAAGAGAAAAATCTGTAGAAACTAGCAATTGTTGCATCTTGTCTGGCAAACTGTCAGTGTTCCAGTATAAGAGTTATAGCTCCTGTGTTTCCATAAAGGAAAAGGATCTTAGGAAAGGAAGTTAAAAGCTCCAAGGAAAAGAAACCTTGTGCTTTATAGGGGGCCCATTGCCTGAGGGGGAAAAAGATAACCCCCTTGTTCTGCTGATAGTCCTTCTGAGCTGGTTGAAGGATATTCATAAGAACATAAGAACATAAGAAGAGCCATGCTGAATGGCCTCAGCCCATCTAGTCCAGCATTCTGTATCACACAGTGGCCCACCAGTTGTACACTGAGATCTTGAGCAGAAGGGAGGGCAAAACCCTGACCTGCTCCCGACCCCCCACAACCAGTACCCAGGGAAATCCTGCCTACCTCAACCAACTCCGAGGTGACACTTGAATGTCCTTTTCAGTAACTACCGATACACTTGGTATCCATGAATCTGTCTAATCCTGCCTTGAAGTTGTTCAGGCTGACAGCTGTCACAACCTCTTCTGGAAGTGAGTTCCATAACCCAATGACCCTCTGGGTGATATTCATATCATGAGTGAATTGATCATAAGTTAATAGGCTTTCCAATGGGTTTCCAGAGTGTATGATGGCTCCCCTGCCCAGTGAAATTTTATGGTATGCCATGTGCCATCTAGGTAGTTTGGCAGATTAAGTTGGTGTGGATGTAAGTGGCTGAAATCAATTCCATTGAAATCAAATTTAGACTGCTAGATAGCAGCTTTAAAACAATGTTCTCCAAGTAGTCGTCGTCCCCTCCCCCCGAAATGTCCCACTCTAGGGCCAGCTGTAAAAGCCAAGTGGAGAGTTCTATTTTGGGAATGAAATGCTATGTAAAAACAAAAGGCTCAAAGATGCTATAAAATCGAATGACAAAGGGCAGCAAAAGTGACATGTCTTTATCTATCTTGTACACAGTGCAATGACAGATTGGGAGTTTGGTTCGCTGACTCAGCTCACATGCCTAAACTCCAGTGGCCATGGCTATATAGATTTATCCATCAGTCTACATTTCTACATTTTGTTCCTTTCTAAATCAGCATTCCTCTTCAGATAATTGGGATATTTAATCTAAATATAGGTAAAAGATTCACCCTACTCCACTCCAAAATAAATTTAAAAATTCACCTTACTAGATAAGACAATTGTGAATGTGAGTAAAATAAATATTCAATACTATACAAGATCCTTAAAGGAATCAAGTTTTATGGCTTTTCCTTCATGTGCATGCATTTCCTGGTTCAACTTTGGGTTATAGTAACAGTCACAGGATTAGAGGGATCACAGAAAAGTGTCATCTTTTGGTCAAATAACTCTGCTTTGAAACAAACACCAACCTTTTACTGGAAGAAGTTACATTCTACAGAATTGTCATCGGAAGAGAGGAAAATAACTTTCCAGAGTTTCAATCACCGCCTATGTACAGATTTCTTAAAAACAAAAACGAACAAACACTCAAATCTATTGGGATGATGCATTTCCTATTGCAAATCTTTTGCATTTTCACAATTTTTTTAAAAAAAGTTATTGACTCAAATCAAATGTTCCATCTCATGTGGACATGTGGTTTGTGACTGTATCTACAGCTGGGCCCACATTGCCCTGTATCACAAGCTCTTATTCCAGATTATCTGCTTTGAACTGGATTATATGAGTCTACGGTGCCAGATAATCTGAGATAAACAAATAATATGGGATAAGATACTGGGATATAGGGCAGTGTATATCCAGCCTACACTTCCATATAAAATCCAGTTTTTCTGCTTTGAGAGTTTCTTTCCTTGAGAGTTGCTGGGAAAAAGATGAACTGCCATCAGATCTCCGAGATGCAGATATCATCACCCTGTATAAGAAAAAAGGAACAAAATCCGATTGCTCAAATTATCGAGGCATAACTCTGCTCTCCATTGTTGGAAAAACCCTTACAAGGATAATCCTGAACAGATTAGTTCCTGCTATTGCAGAAGAACTTCTCCCCGAAAGCCAATGCGGCTTCAGAGCTAATAGGAGCACCACAGATATGGTTTTTGCCCTTAGACAACTGCAAGAGAAATGTAGAGAGCAGAACAAAGGACTCTATGTAACATTTGTCGGCCTCACCAAAGACTTTGACATCGTGAGCAGAAAAGGTCTGTGGCAGATTCTGGAACAACTAGGATGTTCCCCCAAATTCCTTAAAATGATTATCCTGCTACATGAGGGCCAGCACGGACAATCCAAACAATAGTGGTATGGCTTACAGTGCAAACCTATATGCATAAGATAGAGTGCAACCCTTAATTTTCCTAATGTTTATCTTTTGTATTGAAATAATTTGAATTGGCAAAAAAATATGCATATATACCAATCAATTCTCCACACGGCTTCTGTATGAGTTCATTCCTTTACTGTGTTTTCCTTCATAACATAATTTCATTAGTTAGACCCAAGGCATGTATAGAGTCCATATCATACAAGACAATTGCATATCATTTGCTATCCATGCATATACAATAATGTCATATAAATGCAAAACATAAGGTTCCATTCATTCCATCTATTGGGTCCAACTTAAAGACATAGCATGTGCTATCATTGCATATGTACTTTCATCACATGTAGGTAAATATCATAGAATACAATTCATTCCATCATCCTTTATATTGAAATAATAAAGACACCTCCGTACAAATCCTATGAAATCATATAGTAAATAATGGCATTGGTAGGTCAATCTAGTACAGGATCGCTTGTTGGTATTTAAATGTTTAAAGTTGACCCTGTATGGTGTTGCCAGTCTGGTGCCCCAATCGGGATCGTTGGCTGGGTGTTATGCGTGACCTTCCTGATCACAGACCAGTGTGTGTTCTTGAGTCTGCTCCTTAGTGTTGTAAGCGGGGGCCGTATGCCCCTGTTTCAGCGTCTATCTGTTCCAGGCGGATCGACCTGCTTGGGAGCCTGTTCGAGCTGGCTGTGAGTTTTACAGCGGTGATTTGGCAGGGACCAAAATAGCATCCGCTTGTGGGGGCATGTATGATTCAAGTCCCCCACTTAGGGTTCGTTGCCCGGTAGGGAAACGAGGGGTCTCCAATCCTGACTTGTACCGGGGTGTTGGCTGCGGGTCCGGGTTCTTTTCCCTCCCGTGCTTCGTTCGATCATCAAAGCTGCGTATGGGCGAAGATGCAGGGCTCTCTTAAAGGCACAAGCCTCAATTCAAGTCTGCGAATGCAGCTAGCGGCTGTGTCCGCGTTGAGGGTCGCGTTCCGCTTTGGCTGGGCAATAAGTGATTCCCTCTTGATGGGGGGATCAATGCCTACGGCAGGGCTTCTGTGGGCACCCGTGGGGGGCCTTTTCGCGGCGTCTCCAGCGCCGCTTCTTCGGGGCAATTTTGGTAAGGCCGCAGACGTATGCAGCAGTGAGTTCCAGATATTCTTCCTTTTCTCTGGGTTCTAAAGGGAGTGCAAACAAAACTGTAAGGGCATAGACCATGGCATGTATGTGGATAGGGTCTCCCAGTCGAGGTACATACCTTTCCTGGTGCAATGTAAGTCTTCAATGCAGTAAATCTCCAGGGGCTGGAATCAGCACTGGAGATGGCTTCTGATTGTCCTTAAATAGAGTGAGATTCACCTGCCTGAATTAGGCCAGGAGGTTCTGTGGGCTTAAAGGGTCGTTTAACCCTGTAGGGTCCTCTGTGGAGAGGAGGAGGATCCATTTGCATTCAGCTTTGAGTAGTGCTGTCCTGGTACCAGTGTGACGTAGAACCTGTATTTTCTCAAGTCCATAAATGGTAAAACTGTCTGGGGGATGGTTGGCTAGCGCAAAATGTTTGTACAGTATTGAGTTCTGGGATTTACAGTTTATGCGTGAACGAGGAGCCAATATACTGCCTCCAGTGCACATGTGGACACCATTACGTGGGCCAGACCCAACGAGAACTGAGGACGAGAGCACTGGAACATCGTTCACGCATAATGGAGTGAAGCATGGTTGTGTTCTTCCACCAAACCTATTTACAATCTTCTTCAGCATGATGCTCCAAAGGGCTATGGCAGATCTCGTACTGATGGCAGCTTGTTCAACTTAAGCCATCTGAGGGCTTGCATGAAGACTCTAAACTATCTAGTCCGTGGGCTGCTTTTTGCAGACGATGCTGCCCTTGTCACCCATTCAGGAGCAGCCCTGCAGCGCCTAACATCCTGCTTTGCAACAGCTGCAGCGCTGTTTGGGCTGAAAGTCAGCCTGAAGAAAATGGAAGTTCTCTATCAGCCCGCACCACAGGAAGAACACCATCATCCTCACGTCAGCATAGGAAAATCTGTGCTTAAGTCCAATCAGCAGTTCACCTACCTGGGAAGCATCATATCTCCAGACGCCAAGATTGATAAAGAGATAGATCACAGATTAGCAAAGGCATATAGTTCATTCGGAAGGCTTCACAAGAGAGTCTGGAGCAACAAGCACCTGAGGCAAAGCACCAAAATCAGTGTGTACAGAACTATCGTACTGTCTATTCTCCTTTATGGGTCTGAAACATGGGTCACCTATCTCCAACACCTACGACTCCTCGAACGCTTTCATCAGCGCTGTCTTCGCACAATCCTAAATATATACTGGACTGACTATGTGACTAATGTTGCTGTACTTGAGCAAGCAGGGATCACCAGCATTGAGGCCATGCTATTGAGAGCACAGCTGAGCTGGGCAGGGAACGTCTCTAGGATGAAGGACCACCGCCTTCCTAAGATACTACTCGCCATGGGTCAGCGCAAGAAAGGCGCCCCAAAGAAGAGATATAAGGACTCCCTGAAACAACATCTCAGGCTTGGCCAGATTGATCACCAAAAATGGGCTACCCTGGCCTCACATCGGGAGGCATGGAGACGCACTATCCACAATGCTGCAGCCTTTTTCGAGAAGACACGCCAAACGGGTCTCAAAGAGATCAACAATGCAGAAAGAACCGCAACTTGGAAACAATATCACCCAAGGAGACTTTCTGCTGTGCTTTCTTCAACCGGACTTGCCTATCTCAGATTGTCCTTTTTAGTCATCAACATGCTTGTAAAAAGCGTGGGATGAGTCCTTCCTAAGAATCTTTGTTCATGAAGTAATGCCAGAGAGAATGTTTTGATATAGTCAAAATTGACTAATCAATAAAGAATTGTTGTTGTGTTGTAAACCACCCTGCATAGTAGCAGTAGTAGTAGTAGTTGTTATTATTATTCCATTGCTGTAGAAGTTGCATGGAGCTCCAGAAAACTTGTGGCTATTTTATTGTTAAAGGCTTTCATGGCCGGAATCACTGTGTTGTTGTAAGTTTTTTGGGTTGTATGACCATGTTCTAGAATGCTTCTAGAACATGGTCATACAACCCGAAAAACCTACAACAATCCACTCGTGGCTATTGCTTAATACTAATGTAAAAAAAAGGCACCCACATTATTTGAACAAGGATGAATCCCCCTTCCCTCTCCTACTTGTGCAGACACTTTTGCTTAGGTCGCCAAGGTACTGAGCAGTAGCCACAAGTCCTCTGACACACCATTGCTGCTGGAGACAAACAACAGCACAGATAAGTGCATCACCTTTCCCCCATACCATAGAACACAAGTTAAGTGGAATAGTGGCAGAACTAGCCCAGCTGTTCACACACACCAAAGTGTGGCACTAGCTCTGAGGAAGCTATGGAGAACCTTCTTTAATATGGGGCACAACCACATTAAGCAGCTGTGATATGTATTGAGGGGGGGGGGCTCCCAACATCATGCAAATGCCACAGAGTTGCACCTGGTCCATTTTGGGGGTACGGCCCTCAGGTGCCTTCATATTGTGGAATACTTTTGACTCTGCACCAACAAATATTCCTCTGAATGTAGGATATTTTAGTACTTGGCAATGCACTGAACTCTAGTAAATAACCCAGATTAAACCATGTAGTGAAAACTTCTTATTTTGATTTCCATGAAAGCTGAGGCTGTGTACAGGACCTAGAAAATAGATTGCCTGTTATGTGAAATAAAAACTTTGGCAGTGACAATAAGCAATATTGTCGGGGAGGGGGAATGGGGGATACTTGCTGTATAGCCTTGGGAGTAGCCTTTTTTCCTATAAAGTGCTCCTATGAAACTAATGGTGACATTATGTGAGGAAGAGGTGGGTAAACACTGTACTTTGTACTTCCCAGGCATGTTACTGGGAAATTCTCAGGGTGGTCTGCGAGAAGGCCTTACTGGTACATTATTTAAACTGTTATGTTTATTCATATCATGATCTGATCACCATGCTCAATATATACCATATGCATGAGGGTATTGGGATAACGATACAAAAGTTTTGCTAGGGTAGATCCTCTCTCATTCAGACTCAGCCCTCCCCCCCCCCCGAATCAAACTCAGGCCCCGCCCCCAAATCAAAATCCTGGCTACGGGCCTGGTACTGCCATTTACACATTTGCATTATTTTTTTTTAAAGATAAAGTTATAGTTATTTAGTGGAACGAAAATCCTTTTTGAAAAGAGATTAACTTCTCCCCCCTCCTTTGTCAACATTTCCCTCAATCTATAAAGCTGTGTTTGGTCTAGGCAATTTGCATACCTTTGACAAGCACTTATAAACTTTGGAACAGCTGATTGACTGACATCACAAAGAACCAAAGAAACACTATGTGTCTTGTACCAATATATAAATAAATAAGGGTATCCTCTGTGTTGTGGTTTACTATTTCAAAGTGACAGACATCATGTCTATATTAAAATAGCATATTTGGTTTTTCAATGCAAGAGTCTTAGCAGCACTCTTCAGTTTGTCTCACTTTTAAGAAAAAACACTATGCCATTTAGTACTGATACTCAAACAATTAGGAGAAATATTTGTTATTCGGTTTCAGTTGTGGAAAATGCCTCCTAGGTGTAGCCTGACAAATATTACTGAAAATGTAAAACACAATAAGAAAACATTGAAATATGTTTTTTTTAACTTGTATAGTAACAGGCAACTTCAGACTAAATGGAGAATTGGTTCCTCTGAAAAGTAAGTTCAATATTGACACATAGTGTTAAACACTAATATATTTAAGTATGCACAGGAAACTTGAATTGGACATATAGTTACATCCTAGAACAGAACTTTCAGAACTGTATGTCATGACACGTTAGTGTGTCAGCTGCAGTGTGTAGACATGTGGCAAAAACGTAAGAAGAAATGACAAAAATCTTGGAAATGTATGTTATTATCTTACATATTTTTTTAAAAAAAATCAATGAAAATTTGGCATAATTTGATGTCTGAAGTCACAAAGTCTTAATTAATATTTAATGGTGCTTCCATACTACAGGAACCTTGTATGCATTGATTTTGATAAATGTATTAAAATATGTAGATTCATTTTTCATTAACTTTGAAATTACCAGAATGCATGAATTTCTACAAAGTTGGCTGTGTATGCTGGAGAGAATAACCTTCTTGCTAAGGAAGTATAATATCACATAGTTACCTCATATGATTTATCAGTAAGATATTTATAGTACAAATTGTGTTCTAGGGAGCACTTCTCTCACAATATTGAAGTGGGGTCAGTCTTGAAACTGATGTAATGTCTGTGATGTTCTCAGCAGGATAAGTGATTAGTTGAATCTAATGTGCCTTTTATGCAGAGTTTCTAGACACTAAAACAAGGATTCAATTTGCTATGTGTTCCCTGTTTCCCTGCTATGAGATGCCATATAATTTACTGTGGAAGACTGAATAGTATACTGTTCATCCACACCCACAGAAATAAAGATGCAAAGCTTCATTAAATGTTGTGTTCTTTTTAAAAAATGAAACATGTAATTTGAGCATTTTCTTCTCTACAAAATTTCAAAGTTCATTCACATTTGCAAAAAAAGATTTCATGTACAGTACGTAATTCACAAGGGTCACATCTAAATCAGGCAAGCTACTCTAACAGCCTTCCTGAAGCAGTCCCAGATCTATATAGGCTCAATCTGAGGCTAATGCACAATTCAATATTCTACTTGTGTACACAGACACACACACACACACACACACACACACTATTTATCTATCTCTGGACAAACAAATCAAAACTTATTTTATCTTTTCTTTATTTTATCTTTTCTGAGATGTTTAAAAATATCTATGGATTTCAGTGCAAAAGTGCTATTTTATTGGCCCACTATAGGACTAAAAGATTATGACTCTTGTGAAGAAATAATAAAGAAAAGAGAGAAAGAAGAAAAGATGATATTACTTTTTGTTTTGAAATTCCTCAAAACCTAAAAAGAAACCTATTTTCAGGCTGGATCAAAACATAGCAGTTTCTCCCAAGAGTTGTCAGAAAATAGTCTAGGACAACATGGGTGTCAATATACATTGATGATTCATCATGCACATCTGTTATTGATGTGTGTGTGCGCGCATTGATTAAGAGGTCATCTAAACTACACAGTTTAGCCTAGTGTAAATATTATCTAGAGCAGTCCCAGATCTGGCACATTTGTGCTGAATTGGGCTGTTGTTTACATGGCCTCTCTACTGGGGTGGAAAACATCTTACCTCTTTTGTGTTGTCCTTTATGCTCCTAACTAGCAATGGAGTCCCATGCAAAGCCCTAGTTATTGCAATTGCCCTACTGGCAAATAGGATAGGACATCTGCATGACCAGCATGAAAAAGGAGGATGATTCCCCTGTTTATTCCTGGCTGCAAGCAGGGTGACCAAGAAGAAAGAGTGGAGATAGCTTGTTTGCACAAGCCCTCCTGATAATGTCAGAGTGGAGACCTGCATGATCAGGAATGAGGAGATGAGATGTGCATGTAGCCATGTAGATCCTCAATTTTGATATCAGAAGAGGTGGCTGCAATGGCAGGAGCTTGCCTCGAGCTCTGGAGTCAATTAAGAGTCATGGTGGTGATGCAGCCAAAATCTATCTCTTTTCCTGATATCCTATTTGGATAGTGGATCAGGTCAATGCAGTTGTCCATGCAGAATTTGCCCCTGAAGTGGGCCATAGCTGGTTTAAACCTTCAAACCAGACCACTCATTGGAAATCATTGTGCATCATGAAGACAGGCAGCCTTCCATTTGAGGCAAATGTGGTGTATTTGGAGAGTGTAGAAAAACCCTAGGTTTCTCATGGAGGAAGGAAACAGTGAACTGAAATCCCCCCTTCCAAATCCTATAGAATTTAACAGTGTAACACCAAGCATGAGGCTATGTTCTGGTCTCCTATGACAAAAATGTTCTTGCCTCTGTACACTTTACTGGTTACCTCACTAAATTAATCTTTTTTCTCCCACCATCCAGTCCATCAAAGTTTAAATCAGGAAAATCTAATTATATCTGTCTCTTGACTTCCCTACTTATTGAAATCCTTCATACTAGACATAAACTGATTAATTTATGTCTAGTAAGAACTTTTCTTCCTTCAAAAGAGTCCTGCACCAATTGGTAAAGAAAAAAATGACTAGCTTATATGCCACAAATACATTGTGATTTCACCACATGTTTATCTTTGTTTCCTGTTGGCCAATTTCAGTCAACTTCACCATGTAAGTAAGGGAATGGCAAGTCACAGTATTGATACAATTAAAATCACGTCCGGTTTTTAGTTGAAGCCTTCTTTTCTGCTATCACCACATCAGTTAATCAGATGAAATGTTTCACTTGCTTATTAAACAAATCTAGCTGGGAATAGAATGAAAAATCCCTCATTAAATAAAAATGCATCTATTTTAATTGTCTTCCTGAAGCTCTTCCTATTTTATTCCTTCCTAATATATCTGCTCATGCTGAACTAAATGACAATAAAAATGCATAAACAATGTTACAATAATATTAAAGGTTCTATCTTGATCACTTTCAGAATAGCAACACTCAATTTCTGTGACATTTCTCTGCTGGCTGATGTTATCATGGATGGGGAAATCACCAAATGAAAAGGTGTGGTCTTCTTCTTCATGTCTCACTTATAGATTGGCAGCCATGTATAATATTAAATGAGAATTATGAAAAATATAAGTTGAAATAATTATTAATGCATTTGACAATTATCATCATAAGGCTGCTTGGAAGAGTTAGTGTTGAGAACTAAAATGGACATAAAGTCCAGTCAGCAATGGACAGTCTTTCATGAAACAATAAGTAGGATTATGTTAAAATAAATCTATAATGCTAAAATAAATCAATGGATAAAATTTAAACGATACTACCATATGTGATGAGGTGGTTATTTATATGTTAATCACATGTTTGTTTATGTATTTAGAAGGAACATTCTTTAAAAGCTGCAGAGAGTGAGCAGTAGAATGTTTGCAGCAGCAGGTTTTAGGCAGAGGCTGTTGCCATGACAACAGAGGACACGCTGGCTTTAGAATGTTCAGTTTGAATCTGATAGTTGGAGAATGTCAGTTGGCCAGTAGCTGTGAGCAGAGTGAGTTAGGAATTAGCAGTTGCTGAAGCTGCAAGCTGTCTGTAGGAACTGCAGTGTGCAGTTCAGTTCTGTGTGTGGGTTTAAGGAAACCCAAGTGTGTGGGTTTAAGGAAACCCAAGTGTGGGACAAGTTAGACCTAGGGTTGAGAGTAACCCAGTATTAAGTAGTTACTTGTGTGTAACTGTATCAGGGGAAAACCCCAGTGTTATATTGTTTAAAGTTCCAAGTTTATACCTCTTCGGAGTATCTGTGAAACCACCTAAGTCTTGAGCCCATTTGTGTAAAATAAACTGTTAAACACTTTCAACACTACATCTGTGGAAGTCGTTTATTCACAAAAACCCTCACATCTAGTGGTCAAGCATTGACAAATGGTGGCAGCAAGTAAATTAATAATAAAGAGAAAGCAAATCATTGAGTATTGGTGGCAGTGGTCAGTCGTCCACAGTGAATCCAGTACTAGGCTTTTGTACCTGTTCACATTTGGTGGCAGTGGTGGGATTAAAGGATAGCCTGCCCTGCCACGTTGAAAAAAGTAAACGGGGTGAAGTTTCATCCATTACCACACCATACCAGCATATGTCCCCAAATACATATATCTGAGGCTGATATTCAAAGCTATATGAGCTTTTGACATCACCAGATAATAGCATATATGTCTGGGAAGAAGTGAAAAAAGTACCGTACCCAAAATCTAAGGCAGCTGCTTCCAGTGACAGCTGATAATGCTGAGGTAGATAAACCAGATCACCCTCACTTGTAAGGCAGCATTTTTCATATTGAAGAAAATGTTAGATGCTTCCTTTCCCCGCAGCTAAATGTAGAAAAAAGTTCCCTAAAGATATTGCATTTTTGTAGAACAGAACCAAACAGCCTTCCACAAATTCAGTAGATTGCTTACAACTGAGAGATTACCTGTAAAACCATGGTAATAAAAAAGCTTTATATAGACCGTTTTTACTATGACAACTTAATCCAATGATACTTTTATTTCACTATAGTGAATGTTAAAGGTTTGCCATGATTATCATGACAGCACAAAAATATGCCCTGGCATAATTTATTATGAAGACCTATTTCACAAGTTGGCTAGATTCTGAAAATGTGTAAATGATTGGAATTTGAATGAAGGATGTGGCTTAAATCCAAATACTCTTATTTAAATGGCTCATGGTGTGGATTGGATTGCTGATGCCCAATGATGCAAGATCTTCTGACAGCACACAAACAATTCCTTTCTCCCTGCTTAATTATGCTTTGTTTTCTATAGATAAAGGAAACAACCAAGTAAAATTCATATTTGTCAGTTTTTATGGCCTCGATATGAGTCGTATCTACAGATATAAATCCTAGCTTGTAATGCTCCTGCACATGAGCAGAACAAGTATTATCTATGAAGATGAAATATTTAATTTATTCTCTGTGAAAAATTTCACACTACTGTAGTGGTTTTTATCCAAACTGTGAGAGTGATACCTGCACATAGTAAAACAGCTGCTATCTTGTGACATGGACAAATTTTAAATCAGTGTGCACATTTGTTTTTTGCATGTTCTTTAGTTTGTGTCTTGTTTTTTTTTTTAAAAAAACAACCTTGTCTCTTCCTTAGAACTTCATTACAGGATACAGGAAAACGATACACGATAACAGGTGATGTTCCCTATCACACAAGGCCATGTGCATCTCATTACTGGTTTGTTCCCCCCTCTCCCATGATTCTCCATCCTTAGCTTAACAAGTAAAACCCATCAATAGCTCCCAATATCACAACATTCCCATCACCTATTGTCACAATGCAGGGTCTCGGCCCAGCCCCTTAATCACACACACAGAGACAGTAATCAGCTAACTATTTATTGAATAATAAAAACAGGTGAAAAGGGTAATTGTGCATAAAAGTATCAAAAAGTTCAATCAAAAGGGTAAAGGGTTCGTAGATAAATCCAAAGGCAAAACGTAGCAAAAGTTCCGCAAAAGCAATGCGGATCAAAGCAAACTTGGTCCGTGGCAATTCAACAAGGCAAAGTTCAAGGAATAAAGGCCCAAGAAACTTCTTGGCAAGGCACGGGCCTAAATCCTGGCTCCGTGGATCTTCACTCGCTTCACTCCCTTCAAATCAGAAGTGGCCGAGCAACTGAGGATCCATTCCCACGGATCCTATACTTAATCCCCTTGGTGAGATCTACGCCGCTCTAGGCTTCGGCGCCAATCTGTACTTTTTTTTTTTAATTTTTTTATTGAATATTAAAAACAACAGTACATCCAATAAGCACACATAGGGGAAGGGGGCGGGTTGTAGGTGGGTGTGGGTGGGGATGGGAAGGGAGGGGTATGACAACAAGGGGGAGCGTCCTACATTAGGACCAACAAATTGACCAACATTCTAAAAACAAACAGAGTGGTTTCACTTCACCCAAGGGTAAACAAACTATTAATACATCTTGGTCTCCATCATAATTTCTACTTATTTTTAGACCCAATAGCCTTTTAGCGCAATGTTCTTATTTCTTTTTACATATTGTATTAGCGGGGTCCACGTATCGACAAAGATTTTTGTTGTTTTTTTCCTTAATAGCGAGGTCAGCTTGTCCATTTCAGCTAAGTCCAGGAGCTTGTACAGCACCTCGTCCATGTCGGGAGTTTTCCTTTCTCTCTAGTACCTAGCGAGGGTAATTCTGGCGGCAGTCGCCATAAACAGAAGTAATCTCTCCAAACCAAATCCCATCTCTTCTTCCTCTATAATGTTCAAAAGAAATAGTTCAGCTTTATACTCTATATTTTTTTGAATCACATCCTCCATTAATTTGTGAATTTCTCTCCAGTATTTGGTTACATGACCGCATGTCCACCAGAGGTGGTAATAAGTCCCCCGACTTGCTTGACATTTCCAGCACAGATCATTGCCGGTTTTATAGATCTTATCCAGCTGGGCTGGGGTCAAGTACCATCTGTACACTACCTTGTAGAGATTCTCCCTTAGCGAGTAGGCACATGTATACTCCCAGTTCTTTTTCCACATTCTCTCCCAGCTATCTTGAGTTATGTTATATCCTATATTTTTGTGCCACTTTTCTCTATAGTCTACTGCCGGCCTCTTCTCCTGATCGAATCTACTAATTAACTTATAGAGGTTACTCACTCTCTTGCGCTGTGTCAGCAGGAGAATCTTTCCTGCCGCAGTCGGTCTATCCTCCCATCCCACTACTCTATCTTTCATAAATCTCGCTTTTAATTGATTATATTGAAGCCAACCGAGTTTAAATTCTCTTAATTCCTCCAGGGTTTTTAACTTGTATGTATTGTTTTCTTTTTTTAGTATATCCTTATATTTTATCACATCCGTTCCCGTCCATCTGTTGATGGAGAGAGCCTCTGTCGGGGGATACCCACAACGGGATTTTTGGCATATTAGGTCTTTATACTTTACCCATATTTTCCATAATGGGGCTTTTATAGTATGATTTTTGAAGTTTTTATCTTGGCTAATGCCATTATAAAATAAGTAGGCATGCCATCCTCTCATATTTTCCCAACCCTCCAACTCCAATAGATCTCTGTCTGTAATTTCTAGCCACTGTCTCACATTATCAATACAGTTAGCTTCGTAGTAATGTACTAAATTTGGGAACCCACACCCTCCTAATTGTGGTGACACTTGGAGGTATTTCAACCTAATCCTGGATTTTTTTCCGTTCCATATAAAAGAAGCCAACTCCGATTGCCACTTCCTTATCATTATCTGATTTTTTTAGAATGGGCAATGTTTGAAAAAGAAAATTTATCTTCGGGAAAATCTTCATTTTAATTAAAGAGATTTTGCCCAACCATGATAAGTTTAAGTTCTTCCAGCCGGATATCATCTCTCTAATTTGCCTCCAACACTTTTCATAATTATTTTTAACTAATTGACAATTTTTTGCTGTGATCTCAATACCAAGGTATTTAATTTTCCTCTCCACTGGAATGCCGAATTCCTTTTCTAATTTTTTACCTTCCTTATTTTCTATATTTTTTATTAGCATTTGGGACTTTTTCTTATTAAGTTTGAAGCCGGATACCTCCCCGAATTTTTCTATTTTTTCTAACCATTTACCCAAATTCTCTGATGGGTTTATTACCGCGCAGGCCAGGTCGTCCGCAAACGCAAAAGCTTTATATTTCCTATTCTTTATATTAATTCCCTTTACGTCGTCATCTTTCTGAATTCCTCTTAGCAGTACTTCCAATACAAAATTAAAAATCAGCGGGGAAATTGGGCAACCTTGCCTTGTCCCCTTGCCTATTATTATTTTTTTTGACCTTTGGCCGTTGGCGCACACTATCGCTTGTTGAGATTTATAAATCGCCCTTATCGCTAGTGAAAAATTAAAGCCCATGTCTAGTTCGACCAGGAGGCGTTCTATTATTCCCCAATTCAGCTGGTCGAACGCTTTCTCTGCGTCCAAAAACAGCATTGCCGCTTTTTCGCCAATATTTTTATCTAAGTACTCTATTAGGTTAACCACCATTCTTATATTTCTTTTCATATAACGCCTCGGGAGGAATCCTGTTTGGTTTTGAGAAATCCAGCTGTTTAAAAAGATTTTAAATCTTGCGGCCCAGATACTAGCATATATTTTGTAGTCTAAATTTAATAGGGCAATCGGTCTATAATTATCTACCCTCGTTGGATCTTTATTCTCTTTGGGAATAACTACAATTTCCGCTCGGGCTAGTTCCTTTTTCATGGTTTTATAGTATATCTCCGTAAAGCCATCGGGGCCCGGTGCTTTCCCGTGTTTTAAATTCTCAATTGCTTTATAGATTTCTTCTATTGTTACCTCCCCATTAAGTGCCTCTCTTTGTTCATCTGTAATGTGAGATAGGTGTTGATTATTTAGATATTGCTGGATTTTTTCTCCAGCAATTTTCTCTCCACTATAAAGGTCCTGGTAGTATTTTGCGAATTCATTCACTATCTCTGTATCATTCGTATACTCTATATCCCCCTTCTTTATTTTAGTAATTATCCTACTGTGCCGTTCTTTCTTGACTTTGTATGCCAGCCATTTTCCCGTCTTGTTCGCATTTTCAAAGTTTTTTTGTTTAATAAATTTTAATTTTTTCTCCATCTCTGTCGCATTTAGCATCTTTATTTGGTTTTTTATAATAATCCTTTTCCCCTCAAGAACTTTATCTTTCATGTGGGATTTCAATTTTTTTTCTATTTTGTCAAGCTCCTTTGTCAGCTTTTCCATTTCTTGTTTATTTTGCTTCCTTTTTCTAGCGGCCGCAGCTATCAAGTTTCCCCGCATTACAGCCTTACTGGCCTCCCATACGGTTTTTATATCTATCTCAGGTTGTGTATTTATTTGAAAATATTCTTCTAGGGCCTTTTTATTTTTTTGAATATCTTCTTCCGTTCTTAGTACATTATCCTCTAAGCGCCATTTGTATAGCCTCTGTCCCATTTTGATCCTTACATCTACTGGGGCGTGGTCCGAATGGATCCTCGAAAGAATCGATGTTTTGTCTATATTTATCGCTAAACTCCTTGATATTAATAGCATATCAATACGGGACCAGTTTGTCCTTCTTGCCGAAAAAAAAGTATAATCTTTCTCCTTCTCATGGAGTTCTCTCCAAATATCAACCAAAGAATTTTGTTTCAACATGTTAAAGAAACTATTCGGTAGTCTACATTTTTTCTGTTGGCCCCTTGAACCTTTGACTGCTTTGTCTAGTTGAGGGTTACATACACCATTGAAATCCCCGCATACAATACATTCATCCCAATCCACCGAAATTAATTTATCATTCAATTTTTCAAAAAAGTCTGCCTTCGCATTATTTGGAGCGTACACACAAGCAATCAAAATTCTTCTTTCTCCCATCCTTCCCATAACCCCTATGATCCTTCCTTCGTCATCTTTAAATTGGAATTTCGGATCTAGTTTCGCATTTACGTAGAGGGCTACTCCTCTTTGCTTCTTCTCTATTGAAGATGTAAATAATACCCCCAAATTTTTTTTCAAGTAAGTCTATTTTAGAGCCCTTCATATGAGTTTCCTGGATAGCGTATATTTGTGCCTTTTGTTTGGCCAAGTAGTGAAAGACCTGCTTCCTCTTCTCCGGAATGTTTAAACCATTTATGTTAATGGAGAAACAATTTACCTCCATAGTTCTTAGTCCTTGTAGTTGTTTTTTTCTTTGTTAGGGCTAGTCCTCCCTCTCTTCGTCTGCGGTGGTTCCCTCTTCCTCCACCTCCGAGTCCGTTTCCGATTCCTGAAGTTTATCCTGGTCGTCCAAGTCGTCTTCTTCCTGGTCATTGAGATTTTGTTTCCTTTTTTCATCCACCTCATTTCTAGGTCCTCTCCCCCCTCTCTGATTTTTTTGGGGTGTGTTCCTTGCTCCTCTCTGCTCTTTTGGGGCGGATCTACCCACTTCCGTCTCTCTATTTGCCTTATCTCCATATTTCTTAGGGCTATTCTTGGATGGGTCAAGTATATGTCTCCATTTCCTGTAGAATTCATTAGCAGCTTCTTTAGAGTCAATCCAGTATCTTACCGACCTGTATGTGAATTGGACGCCATCGTATTTATCCCATTTATATTTCACATCATTATCTTTCAACACATCAGTTAAAAAATAATACTTTTTCCTGTTTTCAAGGATTCTGGAGGGAATCTCCCGCATAACCTTCACCGTCTTTCCATTCACCGAGTATGGGTTAGCGAAGTGGTTCTTAATTACTCTTTCCTTTATTTTGGATGAATTATATTGAATTAATATGTCTCTGGCCGATCTATTCCTCCTGGAGAAGGCTGTGCTAACCCTATAAGCTTTCTCTATTTTATCTTCCGTCAGTTCTTCTTCCTTTCCTAATAGTGTAGCCGACATTTTCACCGCCAACTCCATTGTACCTTCATATGTCTCCTTCTCTTCTTCTGGAATTCCTCTTATTCTCAAAAAATATTCTTTCTGATGTGCTTCTAATTGCGCATTCTTCTTTTGTAATTCCTGTTGTAAATTAAACAGTTCCGTTGTCCTCTCTTGTTCTTTTTGCAGCGTTATTCTATCCTCTTCTCCTTGTCTTTGAATCTTATCCACCTTCTCATTAAGACATACCATCTCCTTTCTTAGCAGCGTTACATCCTTCTTCATATCCTTCCTTAATTCCTGGATACCATCTTTAATCTGTCTCCTTTCCTCCGCTCCTTTCCCCACAAATTCATTTAATCTCTTGAGTTCGAATACCATCTCTCTAAATTGTTCTCTCATATTACAGAGCTGCTCTCTCATATTATTCTCCTCCTGGTAAGAGTCCCTTCTTTCTGTGGTAGTCTTAAAGTCCTTCTCTGCTTTCTTCCTAGTATTCATCATCTTTATTCTACGTTATCTCTTTAATCTGTCTTTTTTTTTTACCTTCTCTTGCCTTCAGTCTTTATTTCAAGGTTTCCAGCTCGCTCTTGTCAAATTTCACCAGCCCAACTAGCCAATCTGTACTACGGGACCGAACGCTCCTTTGGCGCTCTAGGCTTCGGTGCCATTCCCTCCTACTGGACTCAATGCTCCGTCTCCTATCAAAGCTCCGTCCTTGCCTCCCAGCACCTGGCTCGCTATCTTCGTGAGAGCCAGACTCCCTTTCAGCTTCCATGGGCTCATCCTCCGCAATCTCCCTGACCCTTTCTTGCGAACCGAAACCACCTGGTTTCTCATACTGATTATCTGAATCAGCACTTTCAATGTCGGCCTGACTTTCCCAGCTTTCATACCCATCAGGCCAGCCATCATCCCATTCCAAACTCTCTGTGGGAGATGAAGGCCCAGCTACCTCATCATCCCCTTCATCTATCTCCCCATCAGCCGCAATTGGCCCTAATGCAAGCGGGACCCCCGGGGCCACCCCCTGCCCCCCAGGCACGAAGGAGAACGGGGTTGCTACACCTATCTTGATGCAATAGGTCCCTTCCAACATGCCAGCAGTAAAGCAACATCTGGCAGAAGGATTTCCCTCCTCTCCTATCTTCTCGTTGCTATTCCCAAGGTGGATGTTTTCTTTTTTATAAGACTTTCTTCTTCCAATGAAGTTGGGGGAAAAGAGCAGTCCCCCCCCCCGAAGGAGAGAATGGATTGTTCCAAATGGAACCATCCAGAGCAGGGGGCGTGGCCTCCACAGGGCTGGCCAGCCCCTTAGGTCCTCATTCGGACCTGAAGCTACGGCCCACCACACCCGCCCATTTAACAGTATAGTATGGTTGCCTCGGAACCGGTTGAGGAATTTTCCCCTTCTCATGTTCTGGGAAGGTTTTTTGCCTAACCCTATACTATTTAGGGGTTAGATAGTATGATGGGTTTATATAAATAGGTTTAGCGGAAAATAGATAGGAAAATACAAAGTTTGTGTTCACACAAGGCCCCCCACCTTTTAGGGGGGGTTGGTCATTTGCAAAAACACTCACCAGAAAGTTAGATAATCAGTGAGGTAAGATTTTATGGCCCAGGAATGGCAGAGTCTGATATCGACATGTTCGAAAGGACTTCTGTCCATTTTCCTTAACAGTTCCCTGGTTTTGGTTACCAGGGAAACTAGGTTTTCGCCCCAGTTAGCCAAGGGGTATAGCCGGCTGGGATACCACCTCGGCTTTGTTCACCAGGTTCTTGACACCTATTAGTTTAGGTTAAGGCAAAATTAAATAGGTAACATTTAAATAAAAGTTGCCCAAATTTGAACCCAAACTTACTTGTGTGGTCTCGTTATTTCGGGGATGGGCAGGCAAATACATATCTTTTGGGATTAATTTTGACTTTGATACTGAAATTATACAATTGCTCTAATACTTTTTCAAAATCTAAAAATAAGAAACTACAGTAGTGCAGGAAGGTGTGGCTATGAGTGTGTGGGGGAATGTGGTTGTGGAAACAGGAAACATTGAAGAGTGTGCTAATATAAAAGGTGTTTAACCTGGTATGTACTCATTACAGTGGCCAACACACATTTAAGTGCCTCAAATGTTAGCCCTGTTTCTGTGTATATTTGACCTGCTGATTCCAAAAATCATCTCTAGCTTTTGAGATACACAACATATTCCATCTACATTTCCATCTCTGAAACGAGTGCTGATGTGGTTTGTCCAATGCAATTTTCTGAATTAGTTCCCCAAAGAATCCTAGGAATAATCCTAAAAACTGAAACAACAAGATTTATTTTGCTGGGCTTTGTTATCATGACATGGCTGTAACAGAATAGCAGGTTTATGTAATTAAATTTTGAAACTAAATAACCTGGAAACTTTTAAAAGTATTTACAATGTTCAAATAATCTGTGGGTGGGAGGTGACTGCAAATATACTTTACACATTCACACATACATTTATATATTCTCTAATTGTATCCTATTTGAACAAGATCATCTGAGAAGTTGTTTATGACATCTCTATTCATATATCAACTGTGACATGTACATGCTACAAAGTTGACCCAACATTTATCAGCTCAGCATTTCTCACAGAAATAGATCAACAAAATTCTTCTGTAATCAAAAAGGAATTATTTAAACTCTAAGGCAGGGGTCTTCAATTTTTTTAAACAGAGGGTCAGGTCACAGTCCCTCAAACTGTTGGAGGGCCAGGTTATAATTTGGGGGAAAATTGAATAAATTCCAATGCACAGTGCACATATCTTATTTGTAGTGCAAAAACACTTTAAAACAATACAATAATTAAAATGAACAATTTTAACAAATATAAATTTATTAGTATTTCAATGGTATGTGTGGACCTACTTTTGGCTGATGTCATAGGGCTGTTGTTGTTGTTGTTGTTGTTGTTGTTGTGTGCTTTCAAGTCATTTCAGACTTAGGTTGACCCTGAGTGAGGGACAGGTAAACGACCGTGGAGGGCCGTATCTGGCCCCCGGGCCTTAGTTTGAGGACCCCTGCTCTAAGATATTGATTGGTAATTTAAACATTATCTACTCATACACATATGTAGATATCTTATTTTCTGTATAGAAAACAGGACAGTATGTTTATGTATATTTATGCATCACTAGGGATAGCCAGGAGGGGGAAATTTAAAAATAGATAAACATTTCTTTCTTTCTCTGCTGTTTCTATGTGTATGTATGTGAGTTTTTGAAATGTGACTTGCAAATATACTGTCATTTAAAAAAAGAAAATTCTTCAAGTGTTAGTATAGGATTCCCTTGACAACCTAAATATATCACCAAGTCTGAAAAGTTATGGCCATCCAAGCTGAAATGTCTGGAAATAGGATTCCAAACTTCTTCTTGCTGTTGATCTGGTAATGTTGTGGTTATGACAGATGAAGATGAGGGGATTGGGCTTTCAGAGTCTGGAGGATGGTTCTTTCACTGAGAGATTTTAGATGACGCTTCTGCCTGAGAGACAGGGCTTGAAAGTGAAACTGCTTTGGAGTCCAGCAGACAGGGAGATACAGTGAATGGTGGAGATGACTTTTCGCCTACAAGTAGCTTAGCAACTCCTGATAAAGGCCTTGAAGGCCAAGATAGCGAACCTGAGATAGCAAATGTGTTTGGCAGGGGTATTAGGCTTGATCTTAGGGAGAAGAACAGGAAATCCAAAAGGCTCAGTGAGAAAGAAGCATAAATTGGAGAGCGTCTCTTTGAGAATTCAGATCAGGCAACGCTGCTAGATAGCGAGGATCTGAAGTCCTGTTTCCAATTCATGGTTTAGTCTGAGTTCTTGGGTTTTCTGGATTCATGTTCATGTTTTGATTGTTATTTCTCTGGTTTTATGCTCTTGTTATGACTCTTGTTTTCCTGTACCTTTTAGATTATTTGGATTATTGCCTTTGAAGTGTTTTTACTCCTCACCAGCTTGGTTGGACTTTTTTAACTTATGGACTACATTTTCTGATTACCTTTTGGATTTTGGCTTTTTTATCCCTTTTGGTGATTTTCCCTTTTTATATGTACTTTCTTCAATAGGCTGTTTTACTACTTTTGGAGTTCTGGTTGGTGCTAAGGGCAAGGTGAAGTCTGTCTGAGGTGCAACAGGTAATAATTATCTCTGTCAATTAATCAATGTTATTTTTGTAATATTTAACATAGCTTGTATTGCTGGGCCTAGAACTGGTGTTCTGCTTAATACATATACTATATTCCAGCACATTTATTTATTTAAAACATTTATATTTCACCCTTCTCACCCCAAAGAGGACTCAGGGCGAAGCACAACAGAGGGGCTCAACTTACTTGATGTTCCAGAGATAAAGTTCTGCAGACTCTCTACCACGCAGCAGAGAGCGTTTTCAGTGGCTGCGCTGGTTTTATGGAACTCACTGCCACCAGAGACACGAGCCTTGCGGGACCTGATGCGTTCCACAAGTCCTGCAAGACCTGGCTATTTAGGCAGGCGTTTGATGTGTGATGTCCGACGGCACATGATTAACATTGCCACCCTGCTGTCCCTCTGTTGTTCTGCACAAACCAGCCATGTCTGGCTATGATTGTGTGACTTTTTAAGATGTAATTTTATGTGTTTAATCTTATGTCTTTTATATGCTGTTATATGCTGTTTTATATGCTGTTTTAATGCCGTTTTATATGCTGTTGTATATGCTGTTTTTATGTGCTGTAAACCACCCTGAGCCTCGGGAAGGGTGGTTTATCAAATCGAAATAAATAATAAATAATAATAATAATAAACAGCAAACATTCAATAATCATATTCACCATCATGTAATAATAGTCACTCTCATTCCCTGCTCCCCAAATGGGGCTCTACTCAGCCGACTTCCGGCCTGCGACAAGATGGAGGTGGTAGCCTGAAAGGTGAGCTCCGACAGAGCTCAAACTCAACTGTGCAAAGCCGGGTTATATAATCAAAACCCGACACCCTCCGGAGAAGGGGAGGGTGCCCAAGTCCAGGGGTTGCTGTAGAAAGGAGGGGTAGACTCCTGCCCGGCAATTGGGTGGAGAACCCCCCCCCTCGGACACCCTGGGCCCAGGGCCAGCAGCTGAGGGCGGTCTCCGCATCCGCATAGGAGAGGAGCCACAACACCCCACATCCCAGGAGTGCCAGAAAGACCAGGAGGGACACCAAGGAGAGGGAAAGAGTGAAAAAGAGAAAGAAAAAGACAGTACCCTCCGGACCACGAGCGACGGACAGGAGACGCCAAGGGGGCGAACACAGAAAATCCAGAGGCCAACGTTAAAAAGGTTTGAGCGAGAAACCGGAAGGGGAGATAAAGTAAAGAAGCTGAAAAGACTAAAGCAGGGATAAAGAAGCGGCGTGGAGCCCAAATAATTTAAATTAATAAAGGGCATCCCACCAGGAGGAAAAGAAAGAATTCAATCTACTTACTCGCGAGGTGGGGAGACCCGGACGGCGATTCAGGAGACATCCGGGAGGGACGAAAGAGCGAGTAGGGCGCTTCCGGGAGAAATAGACTATAGAGAAATTAAACTCTAGAGAACCAACACCTGAGGGAAAGCGGGGAAACGCGGGGAAAGCTGAAGCCGTGAGAAACTGCTGCGTAGATTTCGGGAAAACGACGGAAGATACGCAAGATACGTAGGATCAATAGAAACCCGCAGGCTCCCTACTGAGGTGTATAGAAGCGGCGAAAAAGGCAGGATAAGAAAAGGCGGCCAGGAGATCTAGAGGGGTAGTGGAAAGAGGAGAAGAGCTTGGAATACCAACGACGGAACACCCAGAGAACCACGGACAGAGACCCTGTCGGACCTTGATTGAGGAAGGCTGAGGGCTTACACCAAGCAAAGCCAAGGAGCAGGTAAAGAGGGAAAGGAGAATAAGCACTACAGACTACAAAACTGGAAGAATGGGAACCAGAAGGAAAAATGACAGAGAGGTAAAGAATCTAACAGGAAGAAGAGACTCATACCAAGAAGAACTCAGCATGAGAGATCAAGTCAAAGAGATGATCTCAGAGATGAAGAGGGAAATGCTATTTGAAATGAAAAAGGTGAGCGAAATGGTTGGAAAAGGTATAGAAGAGAGGAAACAAATTAAAGAAGGGATTCAAGAGTTAAGAAAGGAAATGAAGAAAGATGTCACAACTATAAGAAAAGAGATGGCCGGCCTCTATGAGAAGGTGGAAATTATACAAAGACAAGAGGAGGAGACGAAAACGAAAATCCAAATGGAACAAAAGAAGACCAACGAGATCCAAAGCATCCAAATGGAGCTTATAAAAAAGACCACCCAACTAGAGACGTTCCAAAAAGACTTCGTCCTGAGACGGAAAGCGCCGAGGATACGATGAAATTAATCACTAAAATGTCAGCACATCTGATACAAAAGGGAGAAGAGATTGTGGAAGAACTAATTGAAAAAGCGTATCGGATGAGTACAGCACACTCGAGCAAGAACAAGTCCGAGAGAGACATTATTGTACAATATAGCTCTTGTAAGATGAAGGAAAAAATCATAAAAAGTCACTTTGCAGCCCCATATGTCCATAATGGGAAACCAATTAAGATTATGAGAGAAATACCGACGGCGGTACTGGACAACAGGAAGAAATACTACTTCCTAATGGATCTATTAAAGGACAATGAGATAAGGTTCAAATGGAACAAACTCGAAGGCCTCCAGTTCACGTTTAGAACAGTTAAATATTGGATCGACTCAGAAGAGGCGGCTAACGAATTCTACAACAAATGGGGTCACATACTGGATGTTGCAAACAATTTAGAAAAGAAAGGAAGACACGAAAAGAGTAAGGGGGAATCTAGCCCCACGCCAAAAGATCAAAGACTGGAACCTAAAAGGGATCCAAAAGAAAGACAGAGAGGATTCAGTACTGGACCGACAAATGATAAGAGATGCTCGACCAGAGAGCAGGAGGAAGAAGAAAACAACAACTCAGATTCAGATCAAGGCTCAGAACCCCAATCGGAATCAGAGGAAGAAGGACAATTCTCAGAGGAGGGGAGAGAAATCTAGAAATAATGGAGGTAATTTGTTTTTCAGTTAATATTAACGGGCTTAACATCCCGGAGAAAAGAAAGCAAGTTTTTCATTATTTACAAAAGCAAAAGGCTCAAGTTTATGCACTGCAAGAAACACATGTGAAGGAGTCAAGGAGAGACTTATTAGAGAGAAAGAGAATGGGCATATTATTTACATCAGCTATGGAGAAAAAACAAAGGGGGGTAGCCCTGTATATAAATGAAAGTCTAAAACCAGAGCTACAATTTAAAGATGGGGAGGGCAGAATGGTTGCCGTAAAAGGAAATATGAGTGGTAAAAAATACTATTTGTATCTATATATGCACCCAACAACTCGAAGGTCAGATTTTTTGAAAAATTGAATGAAAAAATTACCTCCGCAGACTGGGATGAGTGCGTGATTATGGGAGACTTCAATGGGATTTGTAATCCCAAACTAGACAAGAAGATACAAAACCCAAAATTACGGAATTGCAAAAATAAGCTCCCAAACTTTTTCTTCAACATGTTAAGGGAAAACGAGCTGAATGATATATGGAGGGAACATAATGAGCAAGACATGGACTACACATTCTATTCGGCAAGAAGGAAAAATTGGACACGAATAGACATGATACTAGTGACAAAACATCTGGCTAATTATACGACAAAAACAAATTTTTTGATAGAATCTACTCAGACCACGCACCAGTGGGAATAACCCTGAGATGGGGACATAGGCAATATAAGTGGAGGCTCAATGACACACTCTTAAGAGCAGAAGCCGACATACAAAAAAATAAAACCCTAATCAAGGACTACTTCTTAATAAACAATCAAGATGAAACAGATGTCTTTACCCTATGGGAAGCTAGTAAGGCTGTAATGAGGGGGAACTTTATAGAGCAGGCCAGTCGTAAGAAAAAACAATGGACATTGGAAATGAATAGTTTACAAAAAGAACTAATGCTAGCCGAGAAAAAATTAAAGGATAATCCTAAAGCGAGTGAGACAGCGGGCAAAATAAAATTGATTCAGAATCAGATTAGAATGTTAACAACAAAGGAAATTGAAAAGAAGCTGAAGTTCTTGAAACAGAAAAATTTTGAAAGTGCAAATAAAGTCGGTAAATGGCTTGCACACCAATGTAAGAAAAAACAACAGAGAAATACGATATTAAAGATTAAAAGGGAGGATAAGATATATACAAAGGAAGAGGAGATAAGAAATGAATTTGTAAGATTTTATCAGGAGCTCTATAGTGAAGACAAGATAGACAGGGTAAAGATCCAGGACTATATCAGTAAAAGAAAGCTGGCAAAGATAACTGAAGCCGAAAGGGAAATGTTAAACCAGGAGATAACGGACAAGGAAATCCAGACGGCCATAGATAATTTAAAACCCGGGAAATCCCCTGGACCGGACGGGTTCACAGACTCCTATTATAAAAAGATGAAAGATGAATTAACACCTCATCTAAAAAGACTAATGAACAATATCATAAAGAAAGGGGCAATTCCAGACAGCTGGAAAGAAGCCGAAATAATAGTAATACACAAGGAAGAGAAAGACCCAAATCTGGTACAGAATTACAGACCAATAGCACTGTTAAACCTGGATTACAAAATATACGCTAATATCCTAGCAACTAGATTTAAAGGCTTCCTCAGTAACTGGATAACAGAAGCCCAAACAGGATTTCTACCCAGGAGATTCATGAAAAAAAATATCCGAAATATAATAGATATTATAGAATACCTGGATAAAAACATCAATGTAAAAACAGCATTGGCCTTCTTGGATGCCGAAAAGGCGTTCAACCAGGTTAATTGGAAAATTATAGGTTGTCTCCTTTCAGAGATCGATATTGGTTATAATTTCTCGAGGGCAGTAAAAGCAATATATAAAACGCAACAGGCCCAGGTAGTGGTCAATGGTCAGAGGTTACAAAAATTCCAGATTCAAAGGGGCACCAGGCAGGGTTGCCCACTCTCCCCCCTTATATTTAATTTTGTGTTAGATCTGTTGTTAAAAGGCATAATTGAAGATAAAGATGTCAAAGGGCTGACAATTAAAAAGCAGGAGTACAAGATATCTGCCTTTGCAGATGATTTGGCATGTGTGATTGTTGACCCCCAAGCTAATATGGCAAACTGGCTCAAAAAATAGAAGAATTTGGAGAAGCAGCAGGCTTCAGAATCAATTTTAAAAAAATTGGCGTTATTGATAAAAAAATATGGACAACAAAGAAGCGCAGGAATTAGAAAGCAAATATGGAATCCCGATTTCAAAACAAATAAGATACTTGGGGATTAATATCACACCCAAAAACTGTCAATTGACAAAAAATAACTACGAGAAAATTTGGAAAGATGTAAAAGAAGATATGAAGACCTGGCAAAAACTAAATTTGACATTGATGGGCAGGATCTCGGTGGTAAAAATGAAGATCTTCCCCAGAATAAACTTTTTGTTCCAGATGCTGCCCATCCTGAAAAATCAGACCCTTATAAAAAGGTGGCAATCAGACCTGGCCAAATTTGTGTGGTATGGCAAAAAGCCCAGAATCAGGTTAAAGTATCTGCAAGAACTGCCAAAATACGGAGGATTCGGACTACCCGATTTGCTATCATATTACGACGCAAATTGCTTAGTGAACTTAAAAGAATGGTTAGAGATAAAAGATAATCAAGTACTAAAAGTGGAAGGATGGGAAAACAAGTACGGATGGCATGCTTATCTGTTCTATAACAAAATCAAACAGGATAAAAATTTTATGAACCATATTATAAAAGCCCCATTAATGAAAATATGAGCGAAATATAAACACATGATATGTGGAAAAAGACCACTATGGGCTTCCCTGGTGGAAGCTTTTACAATATATAAAACAGATAAGGAGAAATGGCCAACATATAAGGAAGTACTTAAGAAGGAAGGTAGGGATTACGTACTAAAAAGTCATGATGAAATGCGTAATGATAAAATAAATTGGTTCCAATACAATCAATTAAAGGCAAAATACGCACAGGACAAAGAGATATGATGGGAGGATAGATTAACAATGGGTGCGAGAATAATACTCATTGTGGAGAGAAAAAAGGTCTCTAAACTATATGAGCTCATATTAACAAAAAAGCATGAAAAAAGCCCGATAAAAGAATATATGGATAAATGGGGAAAAAACCTGGGATACAAGATTGCAAGGGAGAGCTGGGAAAGGATCTGGAGGAAAAATTTAACCTTTACCTCCACATACTCATTGAGGGAAAACCTACTTAAAATCATATATAGGTGGTATATAACCCCGGCCCAAATCAATAGAATATATAAAACAGGCAATCCCAAGTGCTGGAAATGTGAATTAACCAAGGGTACCTTCTTCCACCAGTGGTGGTCATGCGGTAAGGCTAAGGAGTTTTGGAAAAAGGTTCACGAAATGGCAGAAGAGATTTTACAAATGAAATTTGATTATAAACCAGAGATATTTTTATTAAATATTGTAGATCCAAAAAAGATCAACAAGCAAGCGGAAAGACTACTCACTCACATTACAACGGCAGCTAGAATAATTTGGGCAAAGCACTGGAGGGAAAAAGAAAGCCCAGACAAGGAAGAAGTTATAGTGAAGCTCCTAGATGTAGCTGAAAATGATAAATTGACCTACCTAATGAGACAAGGGTCCACGGAGAGCTTCAAAGAAATATGGACACCCTTTATCTCCTATGTTCAAGACAAGAGGAGGGAGGCCTTGAGAGGTTATTGGATTTAAGCTGTATGAGTCTGTAACGGAGTTTCCTCCTCTATCTTTCCTTTTTGCAAATTAATAAGCAGTTAATGTTGGTGAGCTCAAGAAAAACTGCAACCCGAAGCCGTGGGTGAAGTCAACCCATGTGTATATGTATTTGTCGGCAATGTTGGTTTTGTATTCATATTTTTAGTGTGGGAATGAGAGGATGTGCATGCCCCCCCGATGTTGGACCCACCTACCTACCCACCTCCCTACCCCCCATCCCTATCCTTACCCGATGGTCTTGAGATGAAAGTACCCTGATTGTATGTGTATCTGTATATTGTCTATTTTAAATAATAAAATCTTTAATAAAAATAACAGGGGCTCTACTCAGCCAGCATCCAAGTGAAGCCCTACAGCTGGAAAGGGGAGGATGGATGGGCAAGTGAAGCTTCACTCCTCCATACACGCCCCTTTACCTTGTAGCTGCAGGACTTCATTTGGCTGCCAGCTAAGTGAAGTCCCATAGCTTCAAGGAAGGCAGGTGTGTGGGTAAGTGAAGCTTCATTTCTCTGCACTCTCAACCACATTCCAGCTATATAACTTCAGTTGGCTACTGGTGGAGTGAATCCCCAAAAATGGATTTTTTCCACTGCAAAATAGTTGCACCCCCCTTTTGTTCAGCCAAAAATAGAGATTAAAAAGTATTACTGTTATGCAGTGAAATACGGTATGTATTTTAAAAATATTTATACCCCAGCTTATATCAAGATACATCAGGGTGGGTAACAAATAGCATTAAAACACCTTAAACCATTCTTTAAAAAGTGTAAGGTAATTTAAATAAGCAAGGATAATTTAAATAAGCTAGACAAGTTGGAATAGAATTTTTAATTACAAATTTAAAAATCAATTGATGAGGCCAAAAGGTTTTAGTGAAGAATTAACTTGACACCTAAATGGCACAAGTCTTGGAACTAGTCAAGTGTCTGGGGTGGGAGAAGGACCATTCAATAGTTAGGGTGCCATGTCGCAGAAGACTTTTTCCCAATATGTGTATTAATCTCGCTGATGGGATACAGGGGGGGGGGGGTTCCTCCCGTCAATCTTAATCATTGGGCAAGTAAATATGGGGAGAGGTGTTCCTTCAAGTCCTTGAGGACCCAAACCATTTAAATGCTGCCACAAGCCCTTTGAATCTAAACCAAAAATGCATTGGCAGCCAGAGCAATTCTTTTAAGACTGGCTTGACATGCTATTTACATGGCATTCCAGTAAACAATTGAGAGTATTAATTCAGTTTTATTATCAGCATTTCAGTAACACACACACATATTATGTTCTGCATGCATGTGTCTACTGGTTGCCTATCTACGTATGATGATCTCATGAATTTCATAGCATTTTCCTAGGCAAGGAAGTATTTGTGCCAATTCCTTCCTCTGAAATATAGCCTACAACTGTTAGTATTTGTTTATGGCTTTCCACCCAAGTACTAACTAGGATTGATCCTGTACAATTTCCAAGCTCCAGTGAGATCTGTTCTTTTTCAGGTATATGGGCTTAGATTTATTAGTGCTTCTTTTCATTTAATCACTTTCTGTACCTCTTTATGTTTCTGGTGATATCTTAAAATTAGTGATGTTGTTCTTCATTTATATTCCTCTCAAAGGAAGCCACAAATACTTTTACTCTGCTGTGAGAACGTTTTTGAGAACCACATAGTTTTAAAGTCTATTCACAATTTGGGAATAAGTCACTATTTAGGAATATTTAGGCATATAAAATATGTTTCCTTTTCAGAAAAAAAATCTTTTCAAAACAACTCAACCACGTGCAAATTTTTGCACAGAGTAGGTCTCGAGCTACAACATATTCTGTCATTAAAGTATAGCAATAAAATCAAAGCAATATAACAAAATGGGCTCACCTTTGAAATAGTTTTCCCATCCTTGCTGTTGCTCAATTGCCTCAGTTTCAAAGCAGGCAGTCTGAAGAGTGTTGAGTTTTTGAGCTTGAGTGTTTGGATTTGAATCAAAGGATTTGGTAAAGAGGTAAACACAGCAATAAGGCTAAAGCCATATGATGCTGGTTTAACACTGAATAAACCTCTTAGCTGCAATAAAAAGAGCAACTGCAAATTTACAAAGTGGTGCCTGGGATATTTTGTTTAAGATTGCTCCAAATGTTTTTCACATAATGAAACTGGCTGGCTTTTAAAACCAATTGTGTCCAATTTCTGTTTCAAAGTCATTTAGCTAAAGTCTATATTTGTGAATGCTCAATATGTTGTAATATGTAATATGTTGTAATCTGTTGAAGGATTTAGCTATGTCATTAATTGGCAGTATTAGCTCCTATGACACTTATTACTGTCATAGGCAACTCCTACAAGGATAAGTATCCCAGGATTAATAGCACAGTAACTGTTAGGGCTGTGTATGATCTGTTTTGAAAAATGGCTCCAACTGGTTCAGCTCTTTTGGCTCCTTTGGCCAGCTGTTACAGCATAGGCAATGCTGCCATTTTTTCCAGCTGCAACAGACCACAAGCCTGCCAAACATGGCTGCCTTTGGTTTCTTCCAGCTACATGTGGAGTGTTGAGAGGAAGGCAGGTTTCCTTGTGAGGCTGTGAGCCCTGTTGCCAGCCTGAGCCAATCAGAAGAAGAAAACCACTCAAGTGTTCCATGTTTTATCTTTCTCGGTGCCTTAGCTGCTCTTAGGATCTTGCTTTTGGACTCAATTCCAATCTTTTCCTTTGAAAATTTCATTTATGTACTGTGAAAGGGCATTGGGGGAGGGGCTGTTTGTTTAAACATCGGGGTAGTTTACTGAAAGGAGGGGATAGCGTGACTCCCTTGAATCCCCACTAGGATAATTAAATTCCTCTCCAGGTCTAGTTGAAGGGGCTATCTGAAGGATATTAAAGGAAAGGATGCCAGAAATAGGATTTTTTTTTAAAGCCTGATGCTTTAACCCAAGATTATCTGGAAGAGATTAAAGGAAACGATGCACAAAACAGGGGTTTCTAAAGACTGGTGATTTAACTCAAGGATATTTTAAGGAAATTAAAGAGAAGGATGCTAAGAGTTTCTTAGGCCTGATGCTTGAACTCAGATCTAGCTAAAGGAGATTAAAGGGAAAGAAGCCGGAGGTTTCTTAAGACTGATGCCCTAAACATTACAGAAAGGGAAGCCTCGTAAGTTCACCATTGCCGCCAATGGGCCAGATCTTCTGGGATCTTTCAGTTGCCAAACCAAAAAATTGATGTTTTATCCTGGCTGGGGTCACCGAAATCTGGACTCTGAAAACGGCACAGGGTTAAAGCAAATTGCACATCCATAGTAACTGTAACTTTGGCGTTTCTACACATAATCCCAAACTAGAATTTTTTTTGAATATATACAGAAAAATAAATGGAATGGATATTAATATTTTTGATTCCCCTTTAAACTAAAAATGTGTGGAATGATTCATGTCAAGAATGGAACACACATGGGATTTTAAACATTTGATTACAGTAGAATCTAAATAAAGAGTATTTCCATTCAATTGGAAGGTTTTTGTTGTTTAATACTCTTCTTTTAAAAAATCTGGATATGGAGCCTTGTGTATTTAGCTATGTAAGAACTAGATTATGGTTTCCAGCCCTTCCATTCTTTAATATCAATATGGCACAGAGCACTTCTATATGGATGGATGTGGAATTGAATCAGCCTGTGGGCACCAACAAGACACGCTCAAGCTGATGTACTTCAAACCTGGGAAAGCCACTTATTATAACTGCTGCCCAAATTACAACAACATAGGGGACTACACTATGGAGCATGTTAGTCACCTTACTATACAGCTCACAGCTCACAGTGCTGTATAGGGAGCTAAACAGTATATAATCTCCATACAGTATTCTGCTGACTGCTGAGCTTTAGCCCTCCCTTTTGTGGGGTTCTTTTGCAGTAAAACTACAGGCATTTTGGCTATCCAATGAAAGGAGACACACACATGCTGTTTCATGAAGTTAAATGCTTCCAGGCCTCATAATATTGATTTATGCTCAGCTTGGGAACAAATATATTGAACCTCCTTTTCTTTTAGATCATAACAATTCTTATCAGTTCTTTTTCATTGAAGCTATCACATGCCTGCAAAAAAAGTAAGAATAACTTATCAATGCAATCCAGGTCTTGCCTCAAATATAAGGAGATTTCTTTGTTGTTTGAATTGAAAGATGAATTTTTCATCTGAAGGCATCAGATGCAATCCGCTTTTGGAAGCTAAGCAACATTGCTTAGTATTTGGATGGGAAATATGCTATGGACTTTATTTCAGAAGAAGGAAATGGCTTTCACCCCTGAGAATTCCTTCTCCAAAATTACATATGAAATTAATATTGTCGCCATAACCAAGTGGGCAATCTGAAGTCCCACACACAGCAAATACAGGAGTAACTGAAAACATGATGTATTATCTGCAAACCGTTTGTCCCTAGTCAGGTTTATTGGACCCAATTTTTTAAAAAATCACTGTCTTTATCTAACCCAGTGGTTCTTAATCTGTGGGTCCTGAGGTGTTTTGGCCTACAACTCCAGTTTACCAGCTATTAGGTATTCTGGGAGTTGAAGGCAAAAACTTCGGTAGACCCACAGTTTGAGAACCACTGATCTAATCTGCTCTCTCTCTCTCTCTCTCTCTCTCTCTCTCTCTCTCTCTCTCTCTCTCTCTCTCAATTTTCCCCTCAGCCCTTCATATTGACTGTCTCAATATCCAGGCATGGATACACATTTCAGAATGAGTGGTACTAGAGGAGGACAATGTTTGGTTTTATATCTGCTTCCAATTGGCACCAGGACTCACTCAGGGCTCATCTAAACTCACTACTTAGGTCACTTTGGAATCTATTTGGCAGACACTGTGTGGAATATTAGATTGCCATTTCTGGAACAGTTGGATCCATCCACACTCCAGTACAACTAAAGCACAGCATTCCCCTCCAACAAAATGATAGATTATAGATAATAAGTTCCCTGGGGACAGTGGAATGCCACCTCATAATTTATAAAACACTAGTCATTTTGATGGAGCTTTTTCAATACCTTACGTCAAAGGATGTCTCTGCCTGGTGTATTACACAGATCTACACACTTGATCACAGAATCAGCAGACTTAGCATGTATCATAATGGAATAAACACAAAGATTTTGGCACATTCTGTTCCCAATCTGTCAGCTACATCAGGTATCCTTCACAGCAAAAATTTCATTCGCATCAATATCATGCTCTACAGCACACATTTTTGAACTGTTTTTGTTAAAAATGTATATTTACATTTAATTTGAACCTCAACTACCCCCTACCAGCCCCTAAATATCCATAGAGGTTAAAACTTTTTTTTAAACCAGCAATAGTCCCTTTTGCATGGAACTTATATAGATGTGATTACAAACATATATAAATCATAAAAACCAATATTATAAGAAAAAAACATTTGCTTATTTGCTCATGAGAATACCTCTGGTGGATGGATTCACAATATATGTGTGTGAATCCATCCACCATGGTTGGTGATGGAGAACTATGCAATGTGAATATGAGGGTTATGATAAAATGATGCTTTGTCCCTGCATACAATAGTACTGAAACATTATAGAATGGGGAGATGCTTTAATCAACTCAACCCATCCCTAGTTTTTAATCTGTTTGTTAGGTTTTAATATATAAACTACTTTAGATCGGAACACTTTGTGTCCTTGGGAAGTTCTTAGCAGACTAAAAAAGCAAGCCACCTTGACAGCAAGACCAATGACTCTGATCTTCAAACGCCCACATTTAAATTTGAACTTCATTTTATGAAATATTGCCTTCTTATATCTCTTCAAATAGTAACTAAAAATGTCATTGCAACCCAAGCACATATAGTATTGAAATGTGTTGACTAAATATCAAACTATTAATTTAAGGGACATTTTTGGGGGGGGGAGGATGGAGGGGAGAATACATTTCTTTTAAAAAAAGATACCAAAAAGTTACTTTTTCTGGCAAGCCTTCATATTTTTGCAATTTATCAGTGTCTAGCATTTGTATTGGAAGGAATGGTAAGAGACTCTTGATTTAAACGGGGAATAATGCATTTTCTTCATTGGAAGAATTTATTTCTTTGTTTTAACACACAATATAACTTTTCAGAAAATATTGTAATGAATACTTTACAATCTATATTTAAGTTTAATGCAAAAATATAGATCTATTCAAAATTAAGCAACAGATAACAATATATCAAAAAGCTTCAATTAAAATAATTAATTACAGTAAAATTGAATGTTTGCAGTTTGTATGTTGTGCTCCGTACTGAGTCCCCTTTGGGGTGAGAAGGGTGGAATATGTTTTAAATAAATAAATTATTAATAAAATAAACAGTCAAACAGTCAATGGAAAAGAAGACAAATGTGTTTCACATATTTATTTATGGTGTCAGAAGCGAGTTGAGGGTACAGTTAAAATGCATTTTCAAAACACAAAGTTTTTAAAAAGGAACTTGACATTATGCTAAATGTCCTTTGATCTGAAGCTGGAAACTTGGAGTGCATCTGGTGTTGCTGTGAGAAGGTCCTCTATTGTGCATGCAACAGGTCTCAGGTTTCATTGTAGTAGGTAGTGTGTTGTTTGCTCTTCTCTGCATTCGCATGCCGTAGACTCCACTTTGTAGCCCCATTTCTTAAGGTTAGCTCTACATCTTGTGATGCCAGAGTAACACCTGCCCAATGCCTTTCAGGTTTCCCAGTCTTCTATGTGCTCAGGAGGGAGTTTCCCACCCGGTCTCAGCCACTGATTGATGTGCTGGGTTTTAACCAGCCACTTTTGCACTCTCACTTGCTGAGGTCTTTCTGCCAGTGTCTCTGTAGATCTGAGGAAGGTGTTTTATGATTTAAAGCATTGACATGCAAGCTGATATCTGAACAGAGGATGGGCCAAAGATGTCAATAAGTAATACAATACGGGGGAGTGCCCGAACACAACAGTAAATAAAGGACACAGGCGTCCCTGTTAAAACAACATACACACGTATTAGTCAGTCCCAAGTGGGACAATGAAAGTCCAAACAATTGGGTGTAATCCAAAAGTATATATTGTTCCCTTTTAAGTCAGTCTTTATCATCAAAGGAGTGGTTATAATCCATTAACAATCACGTATTCTCAGTCAATATCAATTAAAAAAATGGTTATAATCCATTAACGATATAGTTCAATGTTCCAAATGCGAAATCCAAAATACAGTTAGGTGAACCAATCAGTTGTGCAGGTAAATCTCCGGAATATGGTGAAGCCACAAAACCAAAATTATATCTTGCGGTAATCCAGTGCAACAGTTGCGGCAAAACACTTATTTACATTCCTGGGGTATACGCAGCCGACGAGCAATAATTAAACCGGAACTCCATAACTCGTTTCGACCGTATTCCAGTCTTTTTCAAGGCCCAGTATAGACCCCTTCATTGGTCCCCAAACGGTACATCATAATCATTCTGCAATATAATAACAAATAATCAACACATTTGTGGTGGACAATATGGTCCTAAGGCTACTCATGTTACATACAAGCAGCGGATCTACAACTCATATATATGGTGCAGTGAACATAATATATATTATACAATTTCAAAATATATAGAAGGCAACGGAGGTAAATCATACCCTCAATGCATAGGTCCCTAATAGAGTAATTCGGTTACACTGAGCCTTTGGTTTAAGCCAAAGGGCAACTCTGTGCATAAAGTAAGTATGCAATGATTTTCTGCTCTGTGTAAGTAGGTGTCTACATCTCCATGTGGTGGTACTTGAACATGCTTAAGGCCGAAAAATTTCACATTATTGGGACCATGTCCCATGGTCTTGAAGTGGGCATAGAGAGGGGAATCATCTGCTAAATTCCTAATTTTCGATCTATGTTCTCCCACTCTCAAGCCCATCATCCTGCTGGTCATGCCCACATAGACACGCCCACAAGGACACACCAAACCATAAATACATCGTTCACTTTTACAGGTAAAGAATTCCCTGAATTTTATGGAGTGGGATAACCCCTGAATATAGATCTCTTCATCTGGATATGCATAAGCGCATTGCTGACATCTTCCACACTTGTGTGTTTTAGGGGTTAAGATGCTCCTGGGTCTGTTGTGTTTGTTGCCTGAATGGACTAAAACATCCTTAATATTCTGACTCCTTTTATTCGCTATCATGGGTGGTTTAGACAGGCCCGGTATATCTTGGATTATAGGCCAATACCTATTAGTGATTTTCCTAAAGGCACCAGATTTGGGGGTGAGTACCAAGGGCCATATCAAGCGATCTAATGGTGGTCTAATCCTTTTTTCCATCAAGGAGTGTCTAGGTACACGGTCTGCTTTTCTGTAAGCTGCATTGATGGCCGGTTCGGGATATCCTCTGTGTCGTGGCGTGATGCTTTAGGAGGGAGGGAATAGCCAAGCGGAGCCTCCTCATGGCTACGCCCTCCCTCCTAAAGCGTCACGGCAGCCTCAGAAGCGACGATTTCACCCGCTTCTGAGGTGCCCGGCATGATGCTTTAGAAGGGAGGGCGGAGCCATGGGGTGCAGAGCAAAGGGGGCGCCGGCCATGGATGGCGCTTGCGCCGCTGCGTGCAGGCGCACTTTTTTTTGGATTTTTTTTAAAATTATTTTTAATTTTAAATTTTTTGGGAGGGTCCCGATCCGCTGCCCCCCCCCCAATAATGCCACCAAGGCCATGCCCTAGGGTGGCCTTATGGGTAATCCGGGCCTGCCCTCAGAGGTAGGCCATTCTTCTGTTTCTACCATCTGCTTCTCTGGCCCTGGAACTCAACAAAAAAGCTCCTGTTTTGTAGCAGATTTCTTATGAAGTGGGTGAGGTGGTAGCCCTTTGTGATATTATATTTTTTTCTCAGGAGAAGGCCATGATTTACAGTACCATATGTTGCTGACAGGTCTACTGACAGGTTACCCACCATATCATATGCTGGGGACATGAGAGAAACCTCCCCGCAGAATTGTAACACATCCGGGTATCCCCTGGGCAATGTCTTCATAGACAGCTGATTTTCCCACACCAGAAGTGACTTGCAGTATGTGTTTTACATAATAAGTATCTAAACAGAAAGGGTCTTGCCTATTTAAGGAAGTCCTCAGCTTGGGTCTCAGATGCTGAGGACTTTGTCACATGAAGCTGCCAGTCTATGGTAGTTATGTGATCATCAATAGCTGGAACACACATCTTTGTTTTGTTTTTTTTCTTGGGGCACAGACACCTAATTCTGATGCTAGCAGAGATGCCTGCAACAGGCAGGAGCTTGAACTGGCTTGGAGTGATGGTGTGGCACTAGCATGATCCCTCCCCCTTTCCCTTTGCTGATGAGAGCAGGAAAAAGATCATGGTGCCAATGTCCATCCTGATTAGTGGATTGAGATAAATCAGTTATGCTGTCCAGACTAATCCAAAGCTGTGGAATACTCTGGACTTTCCAGCAAACTCGAGAGTATTCCCTGATTTTGTCCAAACAGTAAAAGTTAATTCTAACTGGAAAAAAACCCACAATACTTAATGGAAAGCATTTGTGTTGGGTGGAATTCAGTAGAATTAAATATGAGTTTGGGGCTTGTTTCTCTGTCATTCTTATGGTTATCAGGACAGAACATGGCAAACTTGTAGGCAACATTTATGAATTTCTGTCTGCCAAGTTTTATAATATTTCAGTCATCCGCTGATTTTTTGGAAATTTTTGAATACACACACACACACACATACAAGGGGCATCCCCTTGAGTTTCTGCACAATGCGACAGTATAAACCAGGAACTACTCCTGCAAAGTTTCAGAAAACGGTGTTCATTTAATATTTTTTAGGAATTTTTAATATGTTTTTAAAAAATTAAACATTATTTTTAAACACTAGAAGAGGTATTCCCATACACTGTGGCACAGTGAGACAACTTGAGCAGTGCAGTAAGCCTGCCCAGTTTCAGAACAATCAGTCTATCCACTGATTTTTAAGGGTTTTTTTCTTCAATTTAAGCACATGTGATTCACATCAATGAGACCTATAAGCAAGCAATAAGCATATTGTAAAATGAAATGCTGGTCCTGTCAGGTGAAGCAGGCAGGTAAGTAGGATCCTCCAGTTCTGACTTGCTGGGTGAGGGGCAGAGAGCTCACTGGCATGTCAGAGTTGAGAGATAGTTTAGGACTTTTTCAGCCATGGAGCCCTTTTTAAAGGAAAAGTTTCTTGTGGAGCCCCTATAAATGTTTTATTATATTATATTATAATGTCTATATAGCAGGCATTGACAAACTATTTGACATATTGTGTTTACAAATTGGCAGACAGGACAGTGGCAGATGGATGGAGAGTGTTTGTGTGAACTAATTGGAAAAAAATGGAAAATTTCTTATGCACACTGCACATATCTTATTTGTAGTGCAAAAAAGGGAAAGCAAATAAAAAGAAAGAACAATTTTAACCAACATAAACTTAACAATATTTCAAGGGAAGACACTGGGGCCATCCAACCTTCTTCTGCCATGCAGGAAAAGCACAATCAAAACACCCCAAAAGATGGCCATTCAGTCCAACCCTCATCTGCTATGCAGGAAAAACACAATCACATGACCCTAACAGATGGCCAGCCAGTAGGCATGAGAAAAAAGTTATGAAAATGAATCGTTTCGTAAGAAATTCGTAAGAAATGCTACTTTCGAGCTTTTCCGCACCTGGAACGCCAACCAGGAAGTGGACTTAATTTTTCGAACTTCGGGGCCAGGATTTTCTTACGTGTCGTTATTAGGTCGTAAGGGGGGCATAAGGGGGGGCACCCTCCTTCTCTCTCACCACCCTCCTGCCTCCCTTGCCAATATTATGGCAAGGCAAGCCCTAAACTCACTCCTTCGCTCGGCTGGAAGGAAGCCTGGAAAAAAAATGTAAACAGAGAGGATTACTCAGAAGTAAATCTGCAAAGGAGGGCACTTTGGATGAAGGGCCCTCCTTTGTGGATTTACTTCTGTAATCCTCTGTTTACATTTTTCCAGGCTTCCCTGCCTCTCCTGCCTGCCAGCCAGGATCTAAGGCATCAAAGAGTATTGGGGTGAGAAACCAACCTAATGTATAATACAATGAATGCTACTGTAAGTGCCACTGCCTAATATTATAAGTAATCATACCAGTTGGTCATACCTACATTCCATGCACATGCAATAATACAGCAGTAATAACAATGGGTATAAGAAGAGGTAAAATTCAAACCGAAGTATTCTGACTGGTCTCTCCTCATGCGGTGCAAACGGGGCTCGGGAAATTAGCCCAGGGGAAAAGCCAGCGTTTTCTGCTTGGGAGCACACACATACATATTCTTGGGAGGGGGGATTTGCTGCAGAATCTTCTCTATGAGGCCGGGATTCTGCAGCAAATCCCCCCCAAAGAATATGTATGTGTGTGCACCCAAGCAGAAAACGCTGTCTTTTCCCGGCTAATTTCCCGAGCCCCCGTTTGCACCGCATGAGGCAAGGACCAGTCAGAATACTTCGGTTTGAATTTTACCTCTTCTTATACCCATTGTTATTACTGCTGTATTATTGCATGTGCATGGAATGTAGGTATATGACCAGCCTGGGCAAACTTGGGCCCCTCGCTCCCTGGGGATCGGGGTGAGAGAGAGGCAGCGAGGAGCCGGGGGCTCCTCCTCCTTTCTTTGCTGCTTCAAGAATAGAATACCCCCTCCCTCCCTCCTTCCTATTTGGAGAGTCCCATCTAGAATTCAGTGTGATTTATTCAAGTTTTGGCCTACAACTCCCAGAAATCCCAGCCAATTTACCAGCTGTTAGGATTTCTGGGAGTTGTAGGCCAAAACCATCTGGAATGCACATGCTCTGGCATACGAATTACTAACGAATTTCGTTAGTAATTAAGTTACATTTTTGCAAAGAGCAGGCCAATTTATGTTTTCAACAACTCTACACAAATACAATAACACAATTTGAAGCCATCTTGAGGCTGGGGTGTCAACAAATTGTACACCACCAGTGTACCACAGTATCACAGATCAAGCCAGAAATAGTGCAGTACAAAAACTCACCAGGAAGTCCAGAAGAAGCCAGTTAAGTCACTGCAGCTGATAAGAGTATATCCCATGCAGAGCTTGAAACTAGGTGATCCCCAATGGACATGAATATGTGTATATCTTAGCAGACTGACCATACAAGGTAGGTGCTTTATGCAATAGTTTGGTAGCCAAGAGAAAATTAGAGCACACGAAACCTATCCAATTCTATGAAACAGTCACATATTTCTTTCCTCAGGCTTTACACTTAGAGAGTAATAAACTCTTCAGATCCTGATGACTTAATTGCTGTGATTGCTTATAAAGATAAAAGAAAAAGACAACTTCAATTTTTCTAGTTGTCCTTAATCCCACAATCTTTTCTATTTTTGTCGATTCATAAAGCACCTTTTTTGAGAGCTCAGTCATCTTACTTTGAGAATCTCATTTTAATCAACTCTGGAGCTGTTTTGAAATGTCCTCTCATCTCAGCTGCTAAGATCCTAGGCTTACATTCTTACTAGTTAAATAGCTCTAAATCCAACTAATGTGCCGAATTGCTCAATCAGATGTATTTATTAAAATCCTAACTCATTTTTTGTTGTATTGATTTGCCAGCAAAATGGATTTGCTACCTCTTTATGCTTCTTATTGCTTCACTTTCCTCCATCACCATCCACATTGGCATAGTTTCTGGTCCTTTTGAATATTTGGCCCATTGATTCTGTGTCCAGTTTTTTTTCCTTCAGTTCAATTTTGCACTTATTTTTTTGCTTTATTCATTAAAGAAAACCGATGAACAAAGGCTTGCTGGAAAAAATCTTTCTCATTATAGAGTGAAATGATACAAAATTTGGTGGCAGTGGTGATGATGATGGTAATGGTGGTGATAGAACAGAATTAGTAAAGGAAGACAGTCTCTAGGGCTCTATCATACTCTGGATGTCAATGTAAGAAAATAAGAACTTCATCAGGCAGGCAAGAGGTAGCGTTGGGAAGAGTTTTCTCCCAGCAAGATCTGTCTTTGAGGATGGCCAGATATCCCATGTCTTTTGCCTATCTTCTTTTTGCTTTCTCTTGCTTTCCCCTGCTTTATTGAACACTGGCAAGATGGATTCCATCAGGGTCCTGGAAGTGGCTGTGCATTATGAGATGGCCTCCATGGGACACCATTTTGCCAGTGTACTAAAACTGAGAGAAAACAGAGGAAAACTTCCATGTGATAAGTCTTTGATGGGATCCAATGTTAGTTTTCAATCCAAGCATATACTGAAGCTACTAAGTAGAGGGCTGAGAGTACAGGGGAGCCTCCAGGTATCATCCCCAAACTGAGCTCATTAACAGGTCAAACTCTTGGTGTTTTCAGTTCTGAACAGACGGATCTGGGATCAGAGATGATTAATACCTCTGTTTTGTCATGGGTAAATAATTTCAAGACCATTATGGTTAAAAAGGGCATGATGACAATGTGCACTCCAGCATGGATTAAAAAGGAAGTAGCGGATTTAAAAATCAGGAAAAAAGTCTGATGTAAGCCATATAACACACTGCAGCTGATTCCAGTCTATCCTAGAGAGAAATGTCTCCACAAAATATGGAGCAAATTGTAAATAGTTAGCCTTGCTGAAGCACAGAGGCTGCAAAAAAGCACCCCAAGGACCAGGAGTGGGCTAATTCACCTGCTGAGGGGTAGGGGGTAATTAATTAATTGTCTTCATTGTTAACTGTCACTTTGCCGTTGCCCCTAACCCTGCCCTATGTTCCCCCAGCGGTGCGCATCTCTCTGGAAATGGAAAAAGAAAACTCTGCAAAGCAGTTTGAGGCCAGGTTCAGTGATTTCTAGGCAATGCAATCTGATCACTCACACAGCAAAACTGGTTCAAAGCTGCATTGTAGGGCAGTTCTACATAGATACGTAATGCAGCCCAGAATAGTGTTGAGTATACAGATTCTGGCCTGCATTGTAGTCTGAGGGGGCACCCTGAACCATCTTGGTGGTGGCAGTGTCTTTGCACTGCTCAGCTGTGCTGAAGTTAGCTCATCACCACTGGGCAGGGACCCATTTCCCACCCTATGGCTGCCAGCTACAATGATGAGACGGGACCTATAGTATGATAGGCATTCTGTTGCTTGCTCCTCCCCCTCATATTTCCCAGGCTGTTTTGCCAGTAATATGGCACAGCATCAGGAAAAAGAGGTTGCCATCCATGAGGCAGGTCCCTTTTTTTGTTGTTATAGCTGGTTGCCATTAGTAGGAAAGGAAAGGAGGAGCTGCCATCTACCACCGATTGTGCATTAATTGTCTGAACTACCTGAATACAGGGGAAACTCCAAATTTTGGTGCAGGATTCAAACTTTCTCCTGTGTTGTTTTAACCAAAG
>JARBWK010000004.1:123344447-123644307 GCA_030556195.1 Anolis apletophallus | reverse complement strand
TAATGCTCCACTTTGCATACTGTAATATATATCTTCTTCCTTATAAGTTGCAGAAGTATTGGGTATGAAAGGCACTCCAGGCAGAAACAAGAATGTACAGCACACAAACCAAATTCATGGCACTCTTACTACTTTATTTTTGAGAGTAAAGTATCCTGTTGATCAGAGTGAGGCCCCTTCTACACTGACCTAAATTCTGACCCAATCTGGCAAGCCAGATGCTGGATAATGCCTGACTGCTATCCTCATGTAGACTCCTTCATCCACCATGAAGGCAGGAGGAAGCCACTATGTACAGCCATGATAAACATGGTTCAGGTGTACTGGGCAACTAGATTAGATGTCTCCCCACCATGCCTTTGTGTCACAGTGGCCTTGAGCTGTGATACAAGGACTAGAGTGGGGCATTATGCAGAGTGATGACATGCCAGAGGAGAAGAGAGGAGAAAGCCTCCCTATGCCCAACTCTTCTCAGCACTTACCATCACCCTGTCTGACATCAGAGCAAGTGCCAGAGAAAAATAGGTGGCATACTGTGGCCAAGAGACCACTGTGATTTGGGGGCAGGAAATTGCATTCCCTGTTTCCTGGCCACCCAACCAATGAGCATTAGGGTGGCAGTCAGGAAATTTACAACTAGTTCAAGTTGGGAACCATCCCAACTATGCCCACTGCCCCTAAATCAGGGAAAAGCCCAAATACTAGAGAAGGATTTGGACTTTTCCCTGACTTAGGGTAACATAGGGCAAGACTGTGTTAATGTGGCCTTGTCCTGAGTTACTCTGGATCAGCTCTATTTGGCATGTAGCTGCCAAGGACAGATCCAAATCTACACCAACTTAAATGAACAATATCAATATCCCTTATGACATACATAACAGCTGTGTCACAAAAGTTGCATTATGTGCATATATCTGTAGAAGGCTAAACAACATATCATTGTCATGTACAGGACAATCTCAATTGATAACTCTTTTGAACCAACCCCACTTTCAGAACAAGGTAAAATGATCTAAACTGACTTCTGTAGTTGGCACTCACACTTAAAGCTATCTTCAAACTTTATAAAATGGGATCTTCTTTGGAAGATCATTGAATTCTACCAACTGTTTCATGTCAATATCTGTAATTTTGCTTGCTCTGTACTTAATGATGCATTTGTATCAGTTTTCTTTTTAACACTAATTTCAATTGCAGTTTGTTCTTTGCAGTTTTTTATGTACTTTCTAGGCATGAGAAAAAGTTATGAAAATGAAATGATTCGAAGAAATTCGTAAGAAATGCTACTTTTGAGTATTTCCGCATCTGGAACGCCAACCAGGAAGTGGACTTTCTTTATAGAACTTTGGGGCCAGGATTTTCTTAAGTATCGTTATTAGGTCGTAAGGGGGCACCCTCCTTCTCTCTCACCACCTCCCGCCTCCCTTGCCAATAAGTAGTACGGCAAGGCAAGCCCTAAACTCGCTCCTTCTTTCGGCTGGAAGCCTGGAAAAATGTAAACAGAGAGGTTTACTCATGAGTAAATCCGCAAAGGAGGGCACTTTGGATGAAGTGCCCTCCTTTGTGGATTTACTTCTGAGTAAACCTCTCTGTTTACATTTTTCCAGGCTTCCCTGCCCCTCCTGCCTGCCAGGATCTAAAGCGTCAAAGAGTATTGGGGTAGTTGCACACAACACGGGAAACCAACCTAATGTATAATAAGAATGAATGCTAACTTATAGAGTAAGTGCCTAATATTATAAGTATTCCAACTGGTCATATACCTACATTCCATGCACATGCAATAATACAGCAGTAATAACAATGGGTATAAGAAGAGGTAAAATTCAAACCGAAGTATTCTGACTGTGGTCCCTCCTCAAGCGGTGCAAACTGCAAACGGCTCTTCTCTATGAGCCCGGGAGGCAGCCTCTCCCGGGAAAAGCCAAAAGCCCGGGCACAGCGTTTGCTGCCTGGGTGCACATACATATTCTTGGGGGATTTGCTGCAGAATCCCGGGCTCATAGAGAAGAGCCCTTTTGCACCGCTTGAGGAGGGAACAGTCAGAATACTTCGGTTTGAATTTTACCTCTTCTTATACCCATTGTTATTACTGCTGTATTATTGCATGTGCATGGAATGTAGGTATATGACCAGTTGGATTACTTACAATATTTAGGCACTTACTCTATAAGTTAGCATTCATTCTATTATACATTAGGTTGGTTTCTCACAGGATCTAAAGCGTGCCAAGCCTTGATGCACTTTAGATCCTGGCAGGGCAGGAGGAGTGGACGGGCCCTCCCTGCCCCTTCTGCCTGCCAGGATCTAAAGCCTTGAAGAGGCTTCATGACGGCCCAACTTCAGCCCTCCAGGTGTTTTGGACTTCAACTCCCACCATTCCTCACAGCCTCAGGCCTCTTCCTCTTCCTCTCAGCCTGGGCAAACTTGGGCCCTCGCTCCCTCAGGATCGGGGTGCGAGAGAGAGGCAGCGAGGAGCGAGGGGGGCTCCTCCTCCTTTTTTTGCTGCTTCCAAGAATAGAATACCCCCTCCCTCCCTCCTTCTCTCCCTCCTTCCTATTTGGAGAGTCCCATCTAGAATTCTGTGTGATTTATTCAAGTTTTGGCCTACAACTCCCAGAAATCCCAGCCAATTTACCAGCTGTTAGGATTTCTGGGAGTTGTAGGTCAAAACCATCTGGAATGCGCATGCGCTGGCATATGAACTACTAACGAATTTCCTTAGTAATTACGTTACATTTTGGAAATTTTTGGAAATTTTTTTGTAAGTCTTTCTATTACTAATAAAAAATGCCCCCCCCCCACCTTAAGTTTTTCGATTCCCTATTTTTGGGTTCTAAACCATGCCTAGTACTTTCTGTATAAGCTTGCTCCTCCCTGTCTGGATGTTGCTTATTGGGACTGAACCCTGAAACCATAAAGAGAATTTTATCACTTGAACTGCTGGTAAAGCATCTTGTCATTATCCACTAGTTTCTCAGGCTGCTTTATTAAATAAATTTAGCTGCAACTCGGAATAAAGTAAAAGTGGAAAGAACAATCAGAAAGATTTTTTAAAATATCAAAATATCTTTATGTCTGTTTTATATCAAAGAACTTCAGCAAGCATAATTATGGGACCTATTCTGCATAAAAATCACTCTTGTTCATTTTTAACAGATAAGTGAGACTTTTCTGTACAGAAAACATGTTTTTAATCTTAATCTAATTTTAGTTTATTTTTAGGCGTTTAATAATTGCCTCTATGTAAGCAACCTTGAGTCCCCTTTGTGGTAGAAAAAGGCAGTGTATAAATAGAGTAAATAAAATAAGATTAAATAAATAAATATTATTTCTCCATGAAAATACCACAATGGATGACATTCTTTTTACATTTGCCTGTGTCTGATTTCAACTGAAAGCAGCTTTTTCTGCACATGATACATATTTTTCTCAAAGGAAAATAATATTTCCACTACCTGTCTGAAATTTAGTTGGAAGAGTCACCTGTTTTCATGATACAAACATTTCAGACTATATGCACATATATTTTAAAAGCCTGAAATTATAGGCCAAAATCCAGTGTTGACTTGGTGGAATACAAAGCTCTTGGGCATAGCTCTGTTTTATCACTCTCTTTTGACCTGTGTCTCTCATTTCCCAAGACACCACCTCCAGGGAAAAGAGAATCCTCCAGATTTGCAATTTGAGTATGGTGATGATATTACCACTTGGGAATACCAGGAGCATGCTTTCTTTTTCACATGTCCAGCTGCAAAAACACTGCTGTTCAAGGAGATGCCCAGACAAAAGATAGGAAGGTGGTTCAGGTAGGTAATGGCTAGCTAGATACATATATTTGACCACAATAACAATCCCAGTTGCAAATAAAAATTGATCATATGCCTGCACATGTCACCAATAGGATTCTAACAGCAATCATGGATGTTTTCTAGTGCAAGTCAGTTGGGAAGACTGATCAACTGGATTTTAGAAAGTTTGTTAGTCACCTAACAGAAAGCATGCCTTGAGCTCTATTTGATTTCAGAAAGAAAGAGAATGAGACAACTGTAAGAAAGGGATACTGACTTTCCTGTACTAGTGCAAGAAGATATGGAATGCATTCTTGCACAGTTTCAAAAATTTCAGCCAATCATGTAATAACTTATGTGAATGTATTCAGCATATGTGCTTCTTCAGCAAATGGTGTGCAGAAAATCCATATAAACTAGTTAGAGGACAATACACTTCACTATCCAACATGTTGGAGAGTGGAGCAACTTTGTCTCCTCCCCCCGGAGAAGAGATTGGTGGATTTCGCAGAATGTACTGGAAGGGAGGAGGGGTTGGCATAGTGTGCTGCCAGCCCCTTTCCCCTCATTCTGCTCTTGAGCATCGGCGAGGAAGGCTGTTCTTACGACAAGGCCCCAATTTGAGTGAAGGTCGGTTTGGGGCCTGCTGGGTTGTGAGGATTGGAACCAGAGAGGGTTTCAACCCCCTGGTGTGGCTTCCTCGCCACCTTGATCGTGCAGGAGCAGCAGAATTAGGGTGCTGGAGATTGGCCCCTTTGCTAAAGCTCAGAAGGCCTTCTAGTGGGTATTGTTAGGCCCAGGGGGAGGGGAGGCCAATCAGCTTAGAAGTTAGAAATAACGTTATCATATTAATCAACTAAATAATAATGATAACATTAATAATTCTTCCTGATTGCCTCTGGCAGTCGGAGGCCGGGGCGAGGGTCTTTGGGTTGCGCCCCCCCTTTTTTCTCCGAGTGCCCATGCCCCGGTATTCCCCTCTTTCCACAGGGGTGGAAGGGGAGCAGGGGGGCAAAACCTTCAGGCGGTTTAGAGTGGGCCCCGACCCCCTATGCCTCGCCCCCCCCTCTTTCCTTACCTGAGCGGCTGGCTTGGGCCTGGAGGAGCCCACCAGGCCACCTCTGCGATTTACGCCCGCTTCGAGCGTGTTTCGGGCAGGCCTTGTACAGCTGGGCCTGCCCCTTGCTTGCTGGGCCAGGGAGGAGCCGGCTCGGGCATGGGAGAGCCCGCCAGGCCGCTCCGGAGATCCGTTCTGTTTCGGGCAGGCCTGATCCACCTTGGCCTGCCCCCCCCTGCGGTGCTCGCCGAAAGGGCCCGGCTCGGGCTTGGAGGAGCCCGCCAGGCCCTCCGGCAAGTTGCGCCATGCGGCGCAGTGTGTTTTGGCGCGCATGTGCCTTGGGGGGCCGCTGCTAGGGCGCGCATGCGCCCTGGCGGCAATATGGCAAGACAAGATGGCGGCTCCCTATGGGGGCCGCCATATTTGCCGTACAGCCTTCAGGGAGGGCTGTACGGCAAACGCCGAGTGGCGGCCGCCATCTTGGCCGCATGGTGGCTGGCCCTGGGGGCCGCCATCTTGAGTGGCGGCCATCTTTGATCGCCAAAAAATAAAAGAAAAGAAAATATTTTTTTAAAAAAGGGAGAAAAGGAAAAGGAAAAATAAATAAATAAATAAATAATTAAATAATAATGAATTTCAGTAATAAATAAATAAATACATAAATACAAAATGCAATACAATGAATAAATACAATATAGAAAAAAAATATGTATTTTTTAAAAAAAACCATAATGGGGAATGGCAACATAGTAATAGTAATAATAATAATTATAAATAAAATAAAATAAATAAAAAAGAGACATATAGGAAATGGGATGAGACAAACAGTAAAGGTGGAAAGGAACCCAAATTATTTAGCATGTAATTAAAAATAATTGGAATGAATAAATAAATGAAAATAAAATAAAATGCAACAGACACAGGTATATATATATACAAATAAATCGAATGAAATAAGATAGTATGATAATGATTTATTGATATATACCGGTATATATAAAATTACTATTTGGAACGCCGATACTGTATATATATTATAATACAATATGGGGTAGTGATGATAGGAGAAAACCAAGGGGAGGGAGCTCCCGACTTGATGTTCACCTTGCTATGGACCTACATTACTACTATTCAAGTAGAACAGGATGAGAATGTTTTACTTGAATACGAGTCAATTTAGTGATAAGCCATGACTAGGCGTATGGGCCGTAGCGTATTGAGGTTCGTACGGATGGTTATCTTTGCGCGGATTGCCGCCTATGTTGACGTGTTGTCTCGATGCTTTGCTTTACAGATGGCACCTAAGAAGAACTGCGGTGGCGTTAGGGGCAAGGGCCCGGCAAAGAAGTCGACGAAGCGGGCATTGTCCCCTCAGGCCTCACCTGAGAGGGCGAGGGGTGTCTCCAGGGAGGAAACGGATGCGGTCCTCAAGAGGGTTCTGGAGATCGAGTCGGATAGGGGCCTAGCCATAGCGGGGGTGGCACCAAGGCCGGCACGGGTAGCTAGTATGGACTTGAGATATGCTAACATCTTATCTCGTCTTTCTGTCATAGACGCTGAGCGAGCGGCCAGAAAGAGGGCGGAGGAGCAGCAGAGTGGTCAGCCCTCTGGAGGTTCGAACGAAGCTGGGCAGGTCCAGACAACACCTGAACAGGCGATGACCCCGGGACCCGTGCCTGTAGAGTTGCCCACGCCCCGGGAGCAGTTAGCGATGCCAGCGTCTGCAGTGGTTGACCGGCCGGCACCAGGCCAGGTGTTGCCCCAGATCGTGCCGTCAGAGAGGCCCTTGATTTCTCAAGGTACGAACACCACACTATCTTGGCCCTGGGATCAGGGCCAGGTGGCGCTTCACACGCTACAGGACACACAGGGCAGTGTAGCGCAGGCAGTTCCAACCCAAGCTCCCCAAGAGCAGGGGGGTGGCATTCCTCAGCAGTCCACGCCGTCCACGGTCACCCTTGAGATGGCTAGGACTAGTGATGCGAACAAGTTCTGGGTGTCACAATCGCCGACTTAGAACTGCCCCTTTAACACACACACGGAGACGTAGTAAAGGCTAACTATGTTTATTGAGTAAAACAAATCCAAAAAAGCAATTCACTTAAAAAGTTCATAGAATAGAGCAATCAGCACGAAGCTGCAGTTCAGTAATGTAAGCAAAGTTCCAAAAGATAGATTCAAAGGCAAATGGGGTAAAAAGCTTGGCAAGGCTCCCGGATTCAATCCGGAACAAAGCAAGGGATCCGCACCAATGCGAATCGGAAACAAGGCAAGGTCTTGGTCTAAGGCGAGCCAAACTAGGCTCCAGGATTCACTCCGCTTCAACGCCCTTCAGATCAGACGTGGCCGGAGAACTGACGATCAGTTCCCACGGGGCCGTTCTTAATCCCTCGGCCTGGAACCCCGACGATCTAGGGCCCGGCGTCTCCAGTCTCTACTTTCCGAACGGCGACGGTCTAGGGACAGATGCCAGCTCCTCCTGCCCTCCTCTATGTCCCTGCGCCTGTTATGAGAACGGCCCCGCTCTTCCAGTCCAGTATCGCTATCTTCCTGAGAAGCAGCCTCCCCCGGAGTTTCCCAGCCGCTAGCCTCCATCTGCTGCCCGGCCAGCTCTTGGGAACCTCGGCCGTTTGGGAATTCATAACTATCTCCGCTATCTGCTTCGCTGCCTCCCATCTCCACCTGGTCCGCTCCTTCCCCGGGAGAATGCTCCCACTCGAGATCCCAGGCTAAGCTCTCTACAGGTGAACTGGGCAAAGGCACGGCTGACCAATCTTGCTCTGGGCCTTCCAACTCATCCTCTGAGTCCCTTCCAGCCTGTGCGGGTCCCACTGCCAACGGGACCCCCGGCGGATCACCCCCCCCAGTGGCACGAACGAGCCCATGGGTGCTACACTGGGGACCGGAAAAATGGCCGGCCCACATGACCCCGAGTAAGACAGTGGTTGCGCTGGGGTCCCACCTTACACAGAAAGTTATTGACAAAATCTTGCGTAACGAGTATGTGGATATCTTCTCCCTCTACTTTAGGGAGTTAGATAAGAAGGAGAAGGATGAGTTGGATGAAGAAAGGAAGGACAAATTAAAAAAGAGGAAAGTTGATCAGATTTGGGATAATTGGCATGCGTGCTTCTCAGTTTACGCAGCCATTATTTCAAAGGCGCACCCGGATAGGGGTCCAGCTCTGTTCCAATACCAGAGTTTGATACGCCACGCACACTTAGAGGGCCCAGGTGATGCATGGCTTGATTATGATAAGCGTTTTCGCTTAAAGGCGGCATCTAACCCAGACATGAGGTGGGATTTGATCAACAATCAATGTGGTCGGAAGTTATGGGCACAGTAAAAGGCGGGGTTAGGAAGAAGGCTGACAGTGGGCAGACTATCGTCAGCAGGAATCCCCAGTCCTTTTGGAAAGGGTCCCCAGCAACAGGCACAGCGGAGAGGAAATATTTGCTGGGACTGCGGCCCCGGGGTTTGCAACCGCAACCCCTGCCGCTTTCAGCACTCGTGCGGCATCTGCTTGGGAGCCCACGCCACGCGTAATTGTCCCCAGGGGGGATTCAATAAAGGAGGGCCTAGGGATAACCAATTCAAGAAACCCCCGGGGCAATCATCCCTGCCCAAAGGGCCCCAGTCCAATTAGGCTGGACAAGTTAAGGGAATTGTTGGCGTTATATCCCAATTGGGAAGACGCGAGTTATGTTTGTGAGGGTGTTTCACGAGGATTTCGGATCCCGACTGTGGGTCCGCGTACGCCTCAGTTAACAAGGAATTTAGGAAGAGCGGGGACTGGGGAGTGCAGATTTCTCATGCGCTCATTCCAGGAGCTGACCAGTCAGTTAAGGGTGCCGTTAGCGGATGAGAAGACAGAGGGCCCCAGCACGGCTTTGACTTTTCTCGGGATTGAGCTTGATACCATCAATCAGTTTTCAGGGCTTCCCGTAGAAAAGATGACCAGTTTAACTGTTAGGGTCCGGCAATTCCTGTGTCTCAAGAAAGCAACCCTGAAAGAATTTCAGGAGTTAATTGGACACTTAAATTTTGCATTCAGGGTGGTAGCACCCGGGCGTGCATTTTTACGCAGGTTGTGTGATGCCATTTCCGGCATCGAGTCGCTCACCATCATCTGCGGGTGACACGCGCCATTAAGGCAGACCTGCTAATTTGGCTTGAATTCTTATTCAACTTTAATGGGATATCTTTCTGGAGACAGGAATTGGCGGTCAGGGATGTGATGAAGGTGGCCTCGGACGCTTCGGGGTTTATAGGATTTGAGGTTTACTTTGATGGCCAGTGGTGTGCAGAGCAGTGGCCACAAGCATGGCATGATGCTGGTACCACGTCCAGTTTTCCAATTTTGGTAGCGGTCACAATATGGGCTGAGAGGTTTGCAAACTCTACAGTCCATTTTTGGTGTGACAACCTAGCGACAGTACAAGTAATTAATGCCCTAACATCTAAAAATAAGAGGGCTATGAACGCTCTTAGACACTTTACACTCCATGGTTTGCAATTTAATATCTTGTTTCGTGCCTTCATGTTGCTGGGATTAATAACTCACTTGCCGACGCTCTATCTCGTATGCAGATGGAGCGTTTCTGGCAACTGGAACCCGGCGCCGACGTCCTGCCCCAACCAATGCCAGACTACCTTTGGACGGTTGGGAGCACGAGACTCTAATTGGTATGGCATCTGCTTTGGCCCCAAGCTCCATGAAGTCTTATGCAAGAGCAGTTAAGGAATTCGAGGGGTTTAGGAAGGATTACAGCATGCCGCAAGCTATCCCTGTTCCAGGCGAGCATATAGCACAGTTTTGCGTGTTTTACAGAAGAAGGGGTTTAGCCCCGCATTCAATCAGGGCGCGACTGTCTGCACTGGCCTACTGGCTTAAGGCACAAGGCCTTCCAGATTCCACCAATGACTTCCGGCTCCATAAGATTTTGGCTGGATGGTCAAGGAGTAAGGGGCAGCCCCAAGATGATAGGGAACCCATTACCCCGGCCATGTTAAAAGGCTTAAAGATGATGTGGCCCAAGGTTTGGGTAGACACATATGAACAGATCCTGTTCCATGCGGCAGCGTTGACAGCCTTTTTCGCAGCACATGCGGTAGCGTTGACAGCCTTTTTCGCGGCACTGAGAATTAGCGAGCTAGTCCCAGCTTCCAAAGCGGATAAGACAATGCGAGCCCTCATGCATTCTGACCTGACCATTACTCAGAAGGGTATCGGGTTGATGGGTCGTTCATCCAAAACGGATCAGGGGGCAAGGGTTCAGTGATAAATTTAGCAAGATGCAGTGACCCCGATTTATGCCCAGTTGCAGCATTGGTGCAGTTTAACGGGTTAGGGGACAAGGGCCAGGTTACTTGTTTAGTCACCGGGATGGCACACCGCTATCCAAATACCAGTTCTGGGCAGTTACCAGCAAAGCGCTGAGTTTGATGGGTTTGGGCAATTCAGGTTGCAACCCATTCTTTCCGCATTGGAGCAGCTTCGGTGGCCAATGTGATGGGATATGACACGGAGAAGATAAAAACCCTGGGCAGATGGAAATCAAATGCCTTCAGGAAATACGTGCGTACTCCGTTGTCATAATGTTGATCTGTCGTGTCAGATCCTGCGTTGCTGGGCCATGGATGGAAGATCCTCGTCTGCGGACACAGTTTCATACACTGGGCGTCCCGGCAGGCCATGAGGTCTCACTATGGTCAGCATTTGGGCCTCGCATCCGTCGCTACAGTGGAGTGGCATGGAATCCGAGGTATGCGTTGGGACGGTTTGATCCCGTTTTGTTGCAGTCCAGGCGAGGGCCACCTCCAGATGTTGTAGTTTTACACCTGGGAGGTAACGATCTAGGCCTGTTGAAGGGTAGGGCCCTGTACTTGCAAGCTTGGTATGATATTGGCAAAATATGGCATGCATGGCCTCGGGTGCACATCGCCTAGTCTGCGATCATCCCTCGCTTCCGGTGGTCAGGTGGTGGGGACGTTAAACAAATGGAATCGGCTAGGAAGCGGGTGAACTGGGCCATGCGCACGGCACTTGCAAGAGGGAGGGGCTCCTACATATTCCATGGCCAGATTGTACTTGACAGCCCTCACCTGTACAGATCAGATGGAATCCATCTGACTGATATGGGCAATTCACTGTTTTTACAAGATTTGAGAATGGGTGTTCAGTTAATATTAGATGGCTTGGTGGGGGATGGGAGCTAAATAGGACATTTGCTCCCAATCCGTGGCGTAAATAGTTGAGTTATTCAAAGGTTTGGATACACTTAAGGCACCCCTTAAGGGTGTGGGACATTATGCAAACACTGACCTAGACTGTTAATTTTAGAGGTGAGGTGATGATGAATGTTCCAGGAGCTGGGAGAGTCTAGTCTCAAAAGTTGAGAGAGATTTCTCCTGATGTTTCCCTTACGGGTTGCTCGTGTTGAAATATACAGGGGACCCAGGTAGTATGCCTGAATAGCGGAGGGGTAGACTTTAGGAGACGCTACCTCAGCTTGCACACACCAAGTTAAAACTGACACCAACAAGTTAGTTGAGTTACAAGTTAAATAGGTAACTATTTTAATAAAAGTTGCCCAAATTTTGAATCCATATATTTTGTGTCTGTCTCTTTATTTCGGGGGGTTGGAAGACAAAAGACTTGCTTAGACTTATGAGCCCACTTCCTTTACATACAATTCTAGTATGGTAAGAGAAAGACCCATGTGATGGGTTTCATCATTGGACTATGACTCTAGAGACCAAGGTTTATTTATTTATTTATGGCATTTTACCCCGCTCTTCTCAACCCCCGAGGGGGGACTCAGAGCGGCTTCCAAAAGGCACAATTTGATGCCTACATCACAATCGCAGTATAAAAACACAATATAAAACCCTCCAGCATTCGACACTAAAATACATTAAAATACAATTATATTCACACATCCTATGCATTCACCTATGTTAAAAACAGTGTTCCGTCCATAAAAGCATTGAGCCCTATTCACCAACTTTCCATTAAAACTACTAAAGTTTGAATCTCCAGTCAGCCGTGGGAAACCCATGGATGACCTTGGATGACCTGCATACCCTCAGTTTTAGAGGAAGACAAAAACAACCCCACTGAACAAATCTTGTCAAGAAAATTCCCTGATAGGATAACCTTAGGGTTATCATATGTAAAACACACAAACACAACAATATAACCACAACAAACAAAAGAAAATGCTTTTCTGCCCACTGTCACTTTATAGCAGGGTTGTGCACAGATTTGATTTGACTGGTTCCCTTTGACTGAGTGCTGCAGGGAGAGAGCACCACACGTGCCTGCAGAGTAGCAACTCCTCTAGAATAGAAACAGCTTTAACAAAGTATTAAACCCGGTCTGTTCTACAGACAGAAGGGAAACAGAAAGAGTGGTATCTTAACTCTGATGCTTTTAATCCAGGTCTTAATGAAGGATATAAGGACAAACAATGCCTAAAATGATGAAAAGGGGAGCCTTTGGAACCCCCCCCCCCCCAAATGGGCCGGTAGGAAAATGAATCTTTCAACTTCCCATACCAAAAATGGATTTCTGTCCTCCCAAATTTAGGAGATTCCTGAAAAATGGATTGGGACCCCCACCAAACTCCAGTCCATTGAAACGGATCACAATTTATCCAGATTGCATAAGCCTTATTTTACAGTTCTCGCTCCCTCTTTCCTAACTAGGAAAATTTCAGCCTTACTTTGAGTCAGAGAAGGTGCTCCCGAAGCTTACATGTTTATCTTACCTTGTGGGGGTCATGACCCATGAGAACAGCCACAGGTTTGTAGATCTAAAGGGATTAGAACTTTTAGTGAGCAGTTCCTTGTCATCAGCCAGCAACACAGAATCTCAGCAGGAAGGCTGGGATTTGTGTGAGTTGTGAACAGCTGCAATGTTCTCTCTAAAATGCCAGTATTGCTCTGTAGGGAGTCATTGCACAGTGGTGTGTGTAGGTGAAGCATGACAACAGGCTGTGAGGAACTTTTATAGATGTTGGCCTATAGAAGGTGATGTACATTTTCCCCTCCTTTAATTGCTCTTTCTGCTTTTAACTTCTATCCCAGCTACACACTGAGCTCCCCTTTAATATAGCACTAGATCCTTAGACTTGAACTAGGAAGAACTTAATTTAATATTCCTCTTAGCAATAAACCCATTGGATGATATTGGACCAGCCAGTAACTCTCAGGGTAATTATGAAGGCAAACTGGAAGTGGAAGGGAAACTCTATACCAAATACTTGTTGTGAGGCCACTGGAACTCCCGAAATAAATTACACAGCACGTCCTCTGGTAAACATCACTTCTTTATTCACAGGATCCAAAATATTCAAAGCCAAGAATACATCCCATCACCAACACCCCACTTTTATACCCTTCACCCGGCACCCAGTGTAAACAATCCCCACATTCCCATGTGAATATGCTGTAAGCTCCATCTCACGCCTGCAGCTGCTCGTATCTATGTTATGACTATGTCGGAGTCCGGATCCCGCTGGCCAAACCCAAGGCCACGGGCATCAGCTTCCGACACTTGTCTTGAGCCATTGCACCTGAATTAGAGACAGCTGCATGAGTTCTCTTAGCAGAAGCAGCTTAAAGTGTCCCGGCAGACATTTTGCACTCTTCAAGCTCAGTGATATGAGATAGCGCTCTCCTCCTGCCTTTCTCCCCTGTCACTGCTAGCTACATCAGCAAGTAGCAACATTCTTGATGTTTGGGGGTCACCTTTCCTTCTTCTCTGTCACATGACTTGTAAAAGCAGCTGGGAAAAGGGGGCTTTCCTCCCTTCCTCCTTCACGAGTCATGAATCCAGGAAGTGTGGGATGGTAGTTGAGACAGTTCTGCATAAGAACTGGCAGTGACACGGGGAGAGGGGCTGGCAATTGGGTCTCTTCTGAGTGGTGCTTATATAGGTTCAGAGTGTCAAGGCAACGTAAGGTTCCTGCTGCCACTGAAGCAGGTCAAGGAATCCCTGTCAGGGTTTTTGGTAGAATTAGATGAAATTTGTATGTTGTCCTTTCTAAACAGAATGAACCTAGGTTTCTGGTTAATTGGTACGTTTTGTAAGTACAGTCTGTATTGCTTAGGGTTTCAGAAACAACAACAACAACACTTTGTCCCTCAATATGTGTGCATTTGTGCTTTGTAGACAATTAAGAGAATCACTTATGGCATAGGGGCAAGTTTAATTTAGAAGTTGATGGCATTCCAGCAATGTTTTATATCATTATTTGATGTATCAAGTTTGATATCATTTATGAATAGTAGCATAAGGAGAAACTTGCAATTTGCTGAGTTTTATTCCTGATTGTGTGTTTTAACCATTAAACTTACAACTTTCCTATTTCGCCTACTTTATGAAAGGTTTAGGTTAGGACAGGATTTTATTTGCAACTGGAATAAATTTAAATAAGAAAGGACATGGATGTAGAAGCAGATATGATATGTACTGACAAGGAATACAAGCCAAAAACTTCACAAAGGTCACCATAACTATTTAAATATTTTGTTTTGCTTGGTTTTTTGTTCTTTGTTGTTGTTTTTGTTTTTGCTTGGAAGCAGAATACTAGCAAACAGTATAGAAGAGACACAAAGCATATTCATACATTGCTCCATTGTGTTTAAGGAGATTTGATAAAAATGATTCTCTTAGAATAGACATATTTGTCCAGCACATCCCAACTCTCACTTCTACCTCTTCCCAAAATTGTGATAAATGTAGAAGCCTTAGAAATAAATATTGCAAATTTTAGAAACCCAGATTCACTTTGTGGCACTTTGGAGAACACTTCAATTGCTTATAAGAAATGTTTAATGAAACATTATTTTGTACAGGACTTGGGTTCATCTTCCTTTACATTTCAGGATGACTCTTTTAGTTCCAGAAATCCCTTGTAGCCTCCACCAGATGAAGGTGCAATCTCTCCCTACCCCCATGTACAAGCATTGAGGGGTAGAGGAGGATAAATTGCTCGTGAATGATTTGGAAGGGCAATAATTTCCCCATTGGTTTTGTTTTGATTTTTTAAGAAAGGAGGCATATACATATTTAATAAAATACCTATGGTGTCAAATGTTTAGACATTTTAAGATATATTATCTATATATTACTTTTCAAAAACAAATTGAACTACAGTACCAAAGTGTAATATGATATTTATTTAAAAGATGGCGTTAATCAGATGAATGCCATCTTCACCATGCAACAGGCAGGACAGGAAAAAGTGGCAGAGCAAAAGACCATTTTGAAGTTGTGTTTGAAATTAGACAATGTGGTGGAAGTATAATGACAATGTATACTCGAGTATGCAACAGAACCTCCTAACAATTGAATGTATTCATTATAAGTTTAAAACACATGGTACTAAATAATGTTATTTATTATTTTATAAATAATATATGATATGATATAATATAATATGTTATATTACATAATAATTTAATATTATATAATATTTTATGATGTCAATATATTGTATTATGTTATAGTATAATAATTGTAATGTAATACTGCTACTAATAATAATAATAGTATGATTACGGTATGGTGTGTTGTATATTCATTTGGTATTGGTGGTGTTGTAATATAACACAGTATAATACTGCCAATGATAATGTGATATAATAATTATATCGTGATATTATAATTTGTATATTTGTATTACATGCAATATTGCTAACTATATTGCAATATGTTGCAGTGCAATATGATGTGTAGTGCTGATGTGCTATGACAGTAATGTTATTTGTTGTTTTTTTCAGTTTGCTGTAAGCCACTCCGGCAATATTGTTATATGTACATTGTAAGCCACTCTGGCAATATTGTTGTTTGCTGTAAGCCGCTCTGAGTCCCATTCGGGGTTGAGAAGGGCGGCATATAAAAATAGTAAATAAATAAATACTACTGTATGTGCTGTGTACAAAGTAAAATATGGGAGGCCTCTTACAGAAGTCCTGCTTCTCCTGCAATAGTGCAGCACAACCTACCAGAGTTCTACCAAACAATGTGCACATGCGACAGGAGCTTGCAAAACAAGTATATGATGCTATGCACATCCATTTCCCCTGCAATTTGTATGCTTTTGGGGAATGATGGCTTATAATTGCAATAAGATGTCACCCCACAAAATTGGCACCAAGAAATGAGAGCTTACCTTGCTGAGAATTTGCCAGGACAATGGATAGGACGAAGAGGTGTAGTTCAGTTTTCCGCATGGTCTCCTAACTTAAAACCCCTTGACTTCTACTTAAGGTCCCCCCCCCTAAGGGGGATCTTAATGTATTTGGTGTACCATAGAAAACCAGCTACATTGGTGGTACATGAGAAGGAAATTAAAACAGCATACACAGCGGCTCAGTCGATAGGCAAGTGGACTGCTGGAACATCTCTTTGACCACGGCCTTAGACGAGATCGCCCCCAGACGCTCTCTCATCCCCCGTCGAAATCGCGCTCCTTGGTTCACCGAGGAGCTCCGAGCGATGAAACGGAGGAAGAGACAGCTAGAGGACGTGTAGCGGGGCCTCCGTGACGGAGCATCGAAATCGGCTTATAAACAATTTAAGGATGTTTATGAGCGAGCTATCAAGGAGGCCGAAAAGGTCTATTATTCCTCCTTGATAGAGTCGGCTAGTTCACGCCCAGCTCAACTTTTTAGAATAATTCGGTCATTGACAACAATTTCGGAGGTCCCAAATGATAAGGATTTGGCTCCTACAGCTGAGGTTTTTCAGAACTATTTTGCCGACAAGATTTTGACTCTCCGCCGGGATATCCCAGCCACTCTTGATACAGTAGTTGAACTCGAGACTCCGCCGCCACTCGGCGGGCCCACCTTCACCCATTTCCAACTGCTGGACGCAGCAGCTGTCGATAAGCTACTTGCTGCAGCTAGACCAACGCCTTGCTCCCTTGATCCGTGCCCCTCCTGGCTTGTTAGATCCTGCCGGGAGGGGCTACGAGACCCCCTGGGAAAGATTATCAACACCTCCCTTGAGCAAGGAGTGTTCCCAGGGGGTTTGAAAGAGGTAAGACCGCTGCTGAAGAAGCCAAATTTAGATCTTTCGGCTCCCTCCAATTACTGACCCGTGTCAAACTTGCCTTTTTTAGGCAAGGTGACTGAGAGGGCAGCAGCGGATCAGCTGCAGCAGTTCTTAGAAGACACAGCTGGACTTCATCCCTTCCAGTCCGGCTTCCGTATTGGGCATGGGATGGAAACCGTGCTTGTCGCCATTACAGACCAACTTCGCCGCCAGCTGGACCAGGGCGGGTTAGCCCTGCTTGTTTTCTTAGATCTAACAGCAGTGTTTGATACCGTAGACCATGCATTGTTGGCCCACCGTTTAGCCATGATTGGGGTTAGGGGGATTGCCCTTAAATGGGTGACCTCCTTTCTCCAGGATCGGTGACAACGTGTGGAGAGGGGGGAGGAGATCTCCGGGAGGCTCCCATTAAGTTGCGGGGTCTCCCAGAGGGCCATCCTCTCACCCTTACTATTTAACATTTACATGCGCCCCCTGGCCCAGCTGGTCCGCAACTTTGGTCTGGAGTGTTATCAGTATGCGGATGACACCCAGCTTCTGCTGAGAATGGACGGCAGGCAGGATACCGTACCCGATTGTTTCCATCTATGCCTTGAAGCCGTGACTGGTTGGCGTGCCAGCCGGCTGAAGGTGCCAGCCGGAAATCTTGAAGGTGAACCCAAAAGTAAAAAGGAACAGCACAGGAAAACGAGTTCTATTTTACATCTCTTTTGTGTCTCTTTCATCAAAACAGTTGAAGGCTGGTCGCCCTGGGCTGGATGAGTGCCGGTTGCCTACCCTGGATGGCGAGCAGCTCAGCCCGTCATCCCTCATAAAGAGTTTAGGTGTCCAATTGGACCCTTTGCTGACCATGGAGACTCAGGTCTCCATGGTCAGCAAAATGGCGTTTTACCATCTCCGCCAGGCTAGGCGACTGGCACCCTACCTGTCCAGGGATGATCTGGCCACGGTGATCCAGGCGACGGTCATCTCGAGGCTGGACTACTGTAACGCCCTCTACGTGGGCCTTCCCTTGTCGACAGTCCGGAAACTCAAGCTGGTGCAGAATGCCGCTGCTCGCTTGCTGGTGGGAGAGAGCATATCACGCCCATCCTTCGGCAACTGCACTGGCTGCCTATTGAGTACCGGATTGCCTTCAAGGTGTTGGTTTTAACCTTTAAGGCCTTGCACGGTCTAGGGCCTGAGTACCTAAGGGACCGCCTTACCCCATATATTCCCCCGAGATCACTGCGCTCGGAAGAGCAGAACCTGTTGGTCATTCCATCACCCCGCTCCTGTCACTTGTCCAGTACAAGACAGCGGGCCTTTTCAGTTGTGGCTCCTACGACTTGGAACTCATTGCCTAGTCACGCTCGGGCGATTCACGAACTCGGCCCTTTTCGAACGGCCTGCAAGACTGCCCTCTTCAGACTAGCGTTTGGCTAGCCTGAATGTAGATGCATATCAGCGTCCGAGCTACGATCTGTAATCTGCTGGCTACTGGCTATGTATTGCGTGTTTTTATCGAATTTTACTGTATGTTTTATTGTGTGTTTTATTGCTATTGTGATCCGCCCCGAGCCTGCAGGGAGGAGCGGAATATAAAACTGAATAATAAATAAATACAAAGTGGACACTTGATCAGCATAGCTCAAGCAGTAGTTTGTCATAATCAGAAATATCTGGATGCTGATGGTAACCACCTTGAGCACCTCTTGTAATTGCAGAAGCCCACCCTACCACACTTCTAATTCTTCAAATTCACTTGAGGCACAGAGCCCACCAGCTCTCATCACATGATGTCAATCTACTCATGATGGGGCTCCATGTCTCATGTGAAGTGAAAGTGTCACAATTGGTTTTTCCCGTGTTCCTATGCAACACGAGAAGCTTCACAAGAGGCTTCCCATGTTACATAGGAAACAAGGGGGAAAACCAGGTAGCAATGCTTCCCCCATGGGGTGAAGGTTGGTGATGCAGGACGACGGATTCCCCCTGCTCCCCATTGGGCCTCATTGAATTAGTCAACCTTAACGTGATAAGTCTCTATATTTGTATTTCGTTATTGGTATATATATTGAGTTTTACAATTTTAATATTTTTCTTTCTTAAAAAGTGTACACATTTAGGCAACCTCTATAGTAGAAGGTAACAAGAAGAATGATCTTAATCCAAAAAGTCTGTCTGTTTAGGTTCAATTTTCAACTTTTGATATTTAAAATGGATTTTGGACAATTTAATGGCATTGCTTTTAAAATTAAGTTTCCTGAATTCTTGGGGGGAAGATTCTGCTATATTTCTGTGTGTTCTCACTGCATTTTTTTATTTTGTTCTTAGATGGTGCAGAGAACTGGTTGTGACTGTTACCTTATCACATGCCAAGTTTAATTCTGTTGGCCTTGAAAAGGTACTCTGAGCTCATCCTTGCTTTAGCTCTTTAGGAGTCTGAGATCAAATTACTCCTTCCAGCTCAGACACACAGTAAACACATCCTTGACATGTTTTATTTTGAGCATGATTATTCTATGCATAGAAGACATGTGCAGATTTCCCAATCCTCATAACAGCTTGTCGCTGTGTGAGTGAAAAAGTGTATAGTACAGGACTGTGTCCCTCTTGTGCCCTGTGAAAATCTTTCTTCATGGAGTTCATGTGTTTCTCTCAGACTTTTCTGTATAGAGATATTTTCTATTTTCATATATCAAGAACATTTGGCAGACCAGGCTGCATAATCTGTGACCCTCCCAGAAGCCCTAGTCAGCTTGTACAATGGTTAGAAGTTCTGGGAGCTGAAGTCCAAAACACCCGGAGGACACACGTTGTGCAGGCCTGTTCCATATGTTTTTGGCTTTTCACTCTCATATACCTCACTTGGTAGTTTTAAATTATATATTTGAATACCTTTTAAGTATCACTTTTAAAACTGCACAGCAGTGACTGGGGAGACAGTGATCTTGCACAGAAAGCACTGATAAGACAGCAAGGCCAACAGAGATTTTAATGTAACTAAAACGTGGATTTTTAAGAAATAATTCATCCACATAATTTTGTCAATATATCATGAAATTTGTTTTTGAAATTTCAGCTTGTGAAACTCAAAGTAACATAGATCAGATATGAATTACCTCCAGATTAATTAATTTTTTACCCAAATTCTTGCCTGTTCAGATTGGCCCTTCTTGCAAAATCTGGATATAATTTTTCATAAAGTTTTTTCCAACAGGCAAGAAAAAAAATTCTACCAAAGTTTTCCTCAATGTGTGAAACTAATCAAGCATATATATTTTTTAATATGCTTGTCCTTTGGGAGTTCCAAAACTGCATGCAATCTGTTATTTTCTGAATGGAATATGCAGGGTTTTTTTATACAGGCAACTTGTTTTCTGAACAGAGCATGCCACATTATTAGTAAACATACAAACAAACTGAATTACAATACATAATAATTCCTAAACTTTGAATATTACTTTATTATTCATTAATCTGATAAATTTTATTTGCTTTCTTTTGTTATCTATCTCAAATAAATGATGACAGAATGAGAAATTTAAATTGATGCATAATATTTCGTTAACTCTAGCAACTGATTTCATCAACATCTCCACCAAAAATGCTGAAGAGAAAAACAGAACACTTGAAAGCACACACTTTTTATGGAAAAAAATGGAAGTGGGTGATTATGGCCAATGTTTTTATGGACTGAACATTGTTTTAATCCAGAGTGAATGTGTATGGTGCTAATGTAGTTGTATTTTAATGTATTTTTAATGTATTTTAATTGTTGAAGGGTTTTGGGATTTTATATTGTGATTAATGTACTGTCTTGATTTTGTAAAAATCCCGAAATAAATAATAAATAAATGGTATTGATTAATGTCTCTTATTTTGAAATAGGCACAATTCTTTCCTTTCTTTCTAAGATTTCATACAATGGCATTTTGAAACAATAACAACTTGAAATCAGCATCTATGATTAAGATGTCTGTTTTCTTCTAGAGTGGGAAAAGCTGAACAAATGAGCAGCAAATTTATTCAAACTTTTTTTCTAAATTTTCATTTTTCCAAAAAAGATGAATCAGAGAATGATGAAGACCTTGGTGATAAAAAGTGTAGAGTAAATTAACATGTCCAATAAATCTTTATCAAAAGATTTACAAATCAGCATGGATGGGTATGGCTATCACCCCCTGTCCCCAGTTTTGCCCAAAAACTTGCAGAAAAGACATCAGGAAGTTTTGAGGGGAAATTCCTCCTTCACTCACCAAAGCTCCCAGGTGTGCTTTCTAAGATCCACAAACTGCAGGCAACTCTCTTGTCTCTGTATGCAGGCAGTTTCTATAACTTTTGGGGTGGATTGGGTGGGGAGGGGAGACTGGCACATCCATTCCTCCTTCCAGGATGATCCCGGGAGACAGTCTCTACTGCCTGCATACCCACAAAGGTGTGGGTCTTTTAATAAGACTCAAACATTTGCAGGTATTTTTAAAATCTGGAGTAAACCTGGATAATCAGGTCTATTCCAGATTGAAATGGACTAGCTAGCAGCATCATTTGGATGCTCTCAGCTAAAACTGTTATACCACATTATATAGCTGTGTAGATGGGGCCTGAGTCAAAGGAGAAGCAGGATAATGGATTTTTTGCTTGTAATTTAATAAAGAACTTTCCAAAAGTCTAGTTTTAGAAGTTATATTAGCAGCAATGGTACAAATCAAAGAGTAATGTTTTTTTATAAATTCAGAAAACATTGTATGTACACCAGTTTTGTCCATCTACAACATAGGTGCTGTATTTAACACTGCTCAGGAGAGATTTTATTCATCATTAATTATCATTCAATTTCAACCAATTTGGGAATTATTATTTTTCTCTTGGGGTGCCTAAACATTTCTTATGTTGCACATTCGTCTCAACTGCCCTTGAGAGAGTCTGTATCTCTTAATTGACTTGCAAACTCACTACTATGGAGGAATTAATAAATACATTGAGTATTTTTTTCCAGGACCGTGCCCAAATGAATTTAATGTAGAATACATGGTAAGCCAAGCTACCTCAATAGCCATCCCTCTTGATTGAAAATCTATCCGACTTTTATTTTTGATATGGTGACAATAAAAACCAACACAATTAAATTTAATTGCATTAATATTAATTGATGCTTGCCTTCAAGTTGTTTTCAGTTCATAGGGACCCCAAGGTAAACATGTCATATTTGGGGAAATAGTTAATACAAAGCATTTTTGAAAACATATTTGCATTAATTTATCAAAATCTGTCAAATGGTGTCCCACCATTTGGAAAGAACCCCGTTCCTACTTCCATAATTGGATTCCATGTATGTGGCATCAGATATACTGTAAGCAGGACCATCCCAAATACACCCCAAGCAAATTTAGTGAAGATCCAATAAATAAATAATTGGGTTCTCTCTGAGGCTCCCCTAAAATGAGTTTCACATACAATATGTAGCCTATATTTTAAGTTGGGTTATTCCACATATACCGTAAAGTTTTGGTGAAAATGTATCCTACTGTTTCCCCAAATAAACAAACAGAAAAATGTATTGATTTAGAAAAAAACCCAAACACATCCTAGCTTGCAGCTGGGTGTATTATTGATCCAGAAAGCTATCAATCTACAAACCCTTGAGTCTTTTGTCCTCTTTTAAACACCTTAACCAGACTTCTTCCTAAAATGTCTATCCTGAAAACTTCTCTAGCTGTACCACATACAGCATTTGGAGTCCTGTCCAATGGAACATCTTGGAAGACTTCCCAGTCATTTATTTTTAAAGAGTCTAGATCTTCCTGGTGCCATCTGTCCTACTGCTAAAATATATGTAGCACATTTTGGCATAGAACATCACTTTACACTTTAAATGCTATTTTGCCTCACAACATTTGCTGTCTCAACTTTTAGCTCCTGTTCAATCTACTATTAGTTGCTGTTACATAAACTTCTAGAATGGTAGCTTAAACTTCCCTTTATGAATACTGTCATTCTCTAATTAGGTGCTTATGTGTGAAAGTGCTAAGAAATAGGAAAACCCACTGCATTCATCAGGAAGCAAACAGGGCATTTTTGGTATCTAGAATCTCAATCATTTGTTTTAATTTCTCTCCCTTAAAATGTTAATATATTAAACTTCAGATTCTTTCCTTTTGAATATGAGAAGATTTGATTAAATTATTTGCAGCTGAACTACAATATCCTCCCCTATTTATGCTGACTACTTGTTTGTTTACATCATTTACATCACCAATAGTTGCATCTTTTCACAGAGTTTAGTACTTGTTGCCATCGAAATGTTAAAATGAGAGGACTAGGTATGAAAAGTAGCAGTCCAAATTCAAAATTAATATTATCAAACACATTGGAATTTGAAGTCAGACATCTTAAAGGTAAACATTTGAAACTTCTTCATGAAGGGACAGGTTCTTCTCATTAGTCCTTGTCCCCTACTGCTAAAAGTGGACTCCATACTCTTTCAGGGGCATGGGTTGCATTTGGAAGCAAGTATAGGCCACAAATGTGCTTGGGTGGCCACTTTTTTCCAACTGCTACCACATGCTATCGTAATATTTTCTTTGTTGCAGAAGAGGAGGTTGGAATGTAATTATGATGTTTCTTGTTCATTTACATGCTAGAGAATGTAAACGATCTCTTTCTATCTCATTGCTAGCCTCTGTATTACTTTATTATTCAGACTGCTTGACAAATTAGTAGGGTTCTTTCTGCTTCGGACTACAAAAACTCAATAAAACTGCAGGTTTGAAATCATCAGACTAATGAGAATGGGGCCGAACATGTACTATTTCCCCCTTTATTCTATTTTCCCCTAGAATTTGTGTCAAGCTGATTTATGTTATGCGGCTTTCTGCTCTCATTAAAATCTTTGTCACAAAATGAATTATTGGAATTTTTTTTAATGGCCAGGACATTCTGTGCAAATGAAGTATTGTGTTAGGATGTTGTGTTATTTTGGCCATTCTGAATGTCAATTAGTTGGCCTGTGCTTTTTGTCTCCTCCAACAGTTAGAGTAGGTTGTGATCCAAAGGTCTCCAGATAATGAAAATACAAGATGCCAACAAGGTCAGTGTGTACTGGTTAAAAGGCTACACAGGTTTCATTTGCATAATATATACAAAAGAATTAGATTCTAATGAAAAGGCTTCTAATGAGTAGAGGTAATAACAATACAAGAGCATGTTGCTTCTTAAGAGGAAGACCTGGAACAATGAGACCAAATTAAAAGGTAAAAATAACATTGTGATTTATATGAATAAAATACATTTAATTGATTATTGACAGGAATGTAGTCACACAGCCTGCTCTATTGGGAAATGATAATGGTTTTTCTGATTAAATTCTTTGATATCTGAATTTTATATTGAAAGGCAATTTTCCTCAACTTGAAAAAATGCAGATTATAGTTTTTTGGGGGGGGAGATGGTTATCAGATTTTTATGAAAGGAAAAATGTATTCGCTTCACAAACTATCGATGATTTAATTAAAAACTTGTACAGATAAACAAAAGTATTTTCCCATAGTCTTTCTAATGTTAAATATTCAAATGGAAAGCATTTCTATCTATTTCACTCTTACTTGCCAATCTATGTATTTCCGGGTTTATATTACACACTATGAAAATACAAGGTTTATCACATAAGTGAGAGCTGAAGCCAATGTGCCTTCTTGATAAATAAGCATGTATGATTCAAATTTCCAAGCACATTTTTCCACTGGAACAATCAGTTGTATTTATATATTCCATGGTTAATATTGTTCATTTATATTAATGGTTGAAGAACATGAACGTTTCCAGGTCTACAGCTTGTACCATGATCGATCGTTGACTACACTAGTTAGGATAGGACTGAATGCAGATGAAGTCTAATAATATCCAAAGGGTCATGTTTTCCCACCCATGAGCTGAATGAAATGTATGGGAAATGTATGAGTTTCCCTAGAATGAAATTATCTTTTCACCTTCTCCTGCATGCACATTTTAGTAAAATGTGCTCAAAAATCTAAACTGAAATTAAATTATCACACTTTCTTGCTGATGATTATACATATGTTTCTGGTGTTAACAAACTATACTTATCTGTTTTTTCCCCTTTTTTCATTATTTCATCCCAAAAACATGGTTGTTGTTGGAAACCTCTTTTGGCATCCCCTTTGTAGACTTGAACTATTTGGTGGTACTGAAACCATGTTATATTTGTATTTATTTATTTTATCTCTTCTATTGTATTTTTTTAGTATTCTTCGTTGTTTGTGGGTTTTTAAAAAAGATTTCTTGGTATGTTAACCAATTTCCAATGGCTATTTCTCTTTTATGTCTGGCTTCTAGTGGTGAAAGCCATAGCGGTGTTTTGCTGTATATTATTCCTTTATATTTCTCCCATGTCTTAATTAATGAAGTTCTTATATAATGATTACTGAAAAAAATTTCAATTTTCTGTTTATTATTCCGTAAATATCCATGCCATCTGTAAGGACTCACCCATTCTGAGCAGGCCGAAGCCTGTGTTGCAGTTTGGCCTCCCTGCATAGTATAGCTAGCATCCATCTTAGGAGGGAGTTTCCACAGGGCAGCCATGATAAGAGGGTATTGCCAGAGACCGGGGGAGTGGTTTTAGAGCCTCTCTGTCTGGATACAGTGTCTCCCTGGAGATTGGCTGAGAGCCAAGGGGGAGGAGCTGAGCTGGCTAGGAGGGAGATATCCTGTCAGAAGTTTAGGAGTCTTGAGCTAGGCTTTGGGGGAGTAACATCAAAGCCTAAGCAGAGTGTCTAAAGCAGTCTGTGCTCTATAGCGAAGCATCCAGTGAATATTCTGAGCTAAGGGGTCAAGGTAGCTGACAGGGCTTAGGGTCAGGAGGAAATTCGGGGTGACGCTTAGAGTTTAGAGCCGGTAGGGCTGACTTGTGATAGTCAGTCAGGACACCTTGTAATCTCTGGGTTTAGAGGGAAAGGTGGGCTCTGAGACTGGGAGCTAAGAGGAGACTCTTAGACGTTCAATATTAGTGTGGGAGAACTTTAGAGACAAGATCTTAGAACTGTCTGGAATTACATCCAAGATCTAAGAAAGACACCTGTTGAAACCAATACGCTCTAGCCCATTTACTGTAACCATTAAGCTCTTGTACCTCATTTGTGAACCATTACACTCTGCACCTTTTAAAAGCCTGATGAAGTTAATACATTTTATCTTTGTTAACTTTTAAGAAAGCCTCCATCGTACCTCTTTTCGTTTAGAGTGCCAGTTCCCACTTTCCCACCTTTCCAGTCAAAGGGGGAAGTGTTTTTACCTTAGAAACCTCTCAGTTGGTGGTTCAATGGGAGCCTAGCTGGAAATCTTATTTTATTAGAAAATCCTAAAGAGAACTGGTGGTAGCAATTTTAATAATTTGATAACCGAAGTCGTCACACCATCCCGCACGTAAATCGTGACCCTCAAGAGCAAGCAGCTTGTGATTTTTAAGAGTGCACCATTCTTTTAATGCAATTAAGTTGCATGCTTCGTAGTAGGTCTTTAAATCTGGAAGACCTAGTCCTCCTCTTCTTTTGTTGTCTATCATGACATATTTTATCCTTGGTTTTTTATTTTTCCAGATAAATTTAGTGATGTCCGCAGACCGCTTTTTGAATAAATGATTTGTTCTAATTATGGGGAGCGCCTGAAATATAAAAAGGACTTTAGGCACAATTGACATCTTGACCACTGCGACATGGCCTAGTAGTGAAAGATTTAAATTTTTCCAAGTTCTTTTGAATCTTTTCCCATACTCGTTCATAATTATTTTAACCAATTTAGTATTAGATGGCGTTATTATTATCCCCAAATATTTCACTTTTTTCACTATCTTAATCTCTAATTTTTTTCCAGAAGCTCCTTGAGTACATCCTTCATATTCTTTTACTATTATTTTTGTTTTTTATTTGTTTAATTTGAATCCCACTACTTTCCCAAAATCGTCTATTTTTTTAACCATTGCTGGGCTGTCTCTATAGGGTTTTCAATAATACAGACTATGTCATCTGCATATACCCTTAATTTATACTCATGTTTTATAATCTTCATTCCCTTTAGTTTCTTATCCTTATTAATTTCTCTTACTAATGTTTCAATTACTAGTATAAATAACAATGGGGATAAAGGGCATCCTTGCCTGGTGCACCTTTTGATGTTTATTGTATTTGGGTTTACGAATTCATTAATAATTAAGGAAGCTTCTCTTTGGAATATATAGCATTTAGTGCGTTTTGGAATTCATATCTAATTCTTTTATTAATGATTTTAAATAATTCCAATTAACCTTATCGTAGGCCTTTTCAGCATCTATAAAGAGTAGGGCTGCTTGTTTTTCATTGTGAGCCTCATAATATTCTATGGTGTTTAGTAAAATTCTTATGTTGTCTTTAATCTGCCTGTTTCCACAAGGAAAATCAAGTTTAATTTCACTGGTCATCCAGAGGAAAAGTCTAATTAATTGTTGCCTTCATTACTTCATACTTTACACTCAGAATGCATTCTGATTGAACATGCTCAGTGTCCATATAAGTCATGCATTATGATAATATGCTTTCTATTTTTCAAGAAATTGCTCCAGCATTGCTATTTTTTCATGTAAAAATTCTCTGGCAGAATTGGCATTTTTCAGAAGCTTAGATAAATAGTTTGAAAATTATTGGTGGTGGTTTCCTCCTACTCCATAATTGGAGAATGTCACCCACAATTTTCTCTTTTCTTCTATCAGTTGACTATCCTGCTTTGTGACATATATTAAACAGGATGTATAAGATATTTCAAGAATAAAGGACAACCATAACTGTGTGTAAAATGGCCAAAGTTTGCTACTGAGTTCAAGTAAATGTCTGTTGACTTTCATATTGGTATACATTTACACAGATGCACTCACCTGGCCAAATAGCTAAAAAAACAACAAAACCCTTTTTTCCACCCAACCACCTATTGTCAGGTTGACTGTCTCACTGGATGAAGATAAAAGCATCCCTCATAGAGATAGCAATACCAAATGATAGTCTTAAGCTTCCTGTGTTAAAATTGGTGGCATGTGGTATGCATTAATGAAGACAAAATCTATTGTACAAACTGTCTCTCAAATCTTGCAACTGGCAAGACAGAATCCCATCACATTCATTTGTATTGCTGTTTGCTATGTTGAAAGCGTCATGCTGCTTTTTTGACTTTAGGAATGTTGATTTAGGGACCCATTAGAGAGTGTTAGTACACAGCATGTTTAAAAAGAATTGTTTTGATGCACATTAGATTCCTTTTATCTTCCTTCTGTATGTATCTTGGGTCCCCCTCCCTGCACTTCTTCATGCTGTGATGATAGCTTTGACTACTAATGTGGCAGTGTTTGCCTCATACAAGACTGTCATTTTGGGTGACAGTTCTGTTTATAAAATATCTAATGTGCACTTTCCTGTATTTCCCATTCCAGAGTGCTAAAGTTATTCAAAATTATCAGAGCAAACCTGATTCAGATGAAGGAAGAAGAAATTCAATTAACCAATTAATCTGAAATAAAGTTGAATTGTAGGAGGTTATCATAACAAGACTCTTCCATGCCCCCTCCTCCAAAAGGAACAGAAATGTAGAGCATAAAAAACAATTTGTTGTGATCAGCATGATTTTAGTCTCATGCATAATCACCTGCAATTCTGTACACATTTACCTGGAAGTAAGCTCCACTGAACTTTGGATGCTTATTGCAGACTGCATAAAATCAACATGAAAAATGTATTGAGCTTTAACAAAAGATCACCAGACAACTGAAATGCACCCATTAGCTTTTAATCTGACATGGAAACAATTTTGCTCAAAATTTTATAATTTAGAAATGCAAATTTAAGTTGGCACTCAAGAAAAAAGAGTGGTATCCAGCTGTTGCATCATCACTTTCATAATTCCCTCACTTACTATATGTTAACCTCTCTTAAATTGTAATAAAACTTGAACACTTCTTAATCTTATTCTCTTATCAGAAAAAGGAGACCCTATTAATTGCATCAATATTCTGGCAAACAATATCTCCACTCTCACCCTGAAAAATATATTTGGGTTTCCCTCATGTTTTTCAAACTGAGATTGAGGTTCTGATTGACACACCTCCAATTCCAGCACTTCTATCTTGTCTAGATTCAGATTCAATATGGGTTTTTTTTCTCATCTAGTTCATTATCTCTTCCAGGCATTCATTCAAAGAAACAGTACTCTTAAGTGATGCTATTTTTGAATGCATGGAAAAGTAAGTTTGTGTATCATTGGCATCCTGGCTCATGCCTCTGGATAATCTCTTCCAGCAGACTTGTGTGGATGTAAAACAGCATTGGGGATAGAAGAGAACTTTGTGGTATGCAGTATAACATTTCATTTTTTGAGGACCAGCTATTCCCAAACACCATCATCGGAAAACTTCCCAAGAGATAGGACTGGAATGCATATATGCTGAGCCCCATCCTTGATTCTACTTCCACTTTGTTCTTATTTTCTTTTCAGAATTCTTCCTGAAGTGCAATGCCCCCAATTTATTGATCAGAACTTCAACAGGATCATTGTTGATGCCAAACAGAAAATCCTCTAAGGCTTTCTGGAACCCTGAAGGATGTATTAGCCTTTGGAGGTACATCATTTTAATATGCTCACCAGGAACTCACAATAATGGTAGGTTACATACCTGTGACCATCTTTCTTCGAGTGAAGCTCTGTGAATCCACACTTATGAAGTTTGCGCGCCAGCGCGGGCTTCCAATGGAAACTTTCCAGTTTGAAAAGTTTTGGCGGTAGCTCCGCCCAGCCGGCCCAGAGGGCATAAAAGGCGCCTCCATGCGCGCCCACCCCATTCCTACGCCACAATAGCAACTAGGAAAGGATGGTTTGAGATAGAGGGGACGGCCGGGCGGGTTCGTGTGGATTCACAGAGCTTCACTCGAAGAAAGATGGTCACAGGTATGTAACCTACCATTCTTCTTCGAGAGCTCTGTGAATGCACACTTATGAAGATTTACCGAGCTAAGGTAAAGGAGGTGGGAACAAACCAGCCAAGTATTGAACAAAATGAACAGGTTTATTGCAACCAGCACATCAATCATATAAATATGAGTGGAAGGCATGCTCCCACTTGTAAACACAGTGCAACAAGCACCATTCATGTCAGGCACACAGGCCTCACAGCATAAGTGCAACTAGCACCATTCATGTCAGGCACACAGGCCTCACGGCATAAGTGCAACAAGCACCATTCATGTCAGGCTCACAGGCCTCATAACAGTGAGTGCAACAAGCACAACTGAGAACATAAGTGCACAACTGGTGCATCTTGAACCCGTGAGTGGGTAAGCGCGCTTTAACCGGTAGACTGTGCCCTACCGGGGCACGGCCCACACTTGAACGTTAGCTAGTGCAACCGAAGCCGGGGAAGAGTTCGAACGACCGTAACTGTCGACCGAACTGTGCATAGGGGGAGAGACAGGGCTGCCTACTCGGCACCACCCGAGGGCCCTTGGGGTTAAGAACTGACCGACCAAAAGCCGCCTCCCTTCCAAAAAGGGTGTCTACCCGGTAGTGTGATGTGAAGGTGGAGGGGTGGCCCAGATGGCCGCCCTACAAATTTGGTCCAGGGGAATCCCTTGGAGAAAAGCGGTCGACGTGGCTACTGCCCTAGTCGAGCGACCCTTGACCCTAGGGGGACACGGTTGACGTGCTATCTGATAGCACAGTTCAACCAAGGATGCCACCCAATTAGAGAGTCTTTGTGACGACACCGGCAAGCCCAGCTTGTCGGTGGCGTAAGAAACAAAGAGTCTAGTCGACCGACGGTAGTCCGCCGATCGGTCCTTGTAGACCCAGAGGGCTCTCCTGACGTCGAGGGCTCTGAGCTGCCGAGTCCTTGTCCCCGGATTGGGAGGGCCCCATGTCCGGGGACACAATGTCAGTGTTTACGTGGAACGGAGACACCACTTTAGGCAGAAAGGTGATGTCCATCCGCAAGATGGCCCTGTCTGCCAAAAACAGCAAGTAGGGCTCGTCGACACGGAGCGCCGCCAGTTCGGAAGGCCTACGCGCCGAAGCAATGGCGACCAGGAAGGCCACCTTCCAGGAGAGGAGCCGCAGGTCGATGGATGACAACGGCTCAAACGGCGGGGATGTCTGGCAGGACAGCACCAGGTCGAGGTTCCAATCCGGTGTAGGTGGATGCACCGGGGCGGGTATTGTTGACACCCTCAGGAATCTCTTGACCATCGGGTACTGGAACAGCGAGGGACCATCCCTCTGCTGGTTCTGCCAGGTGAGGGCCGCCAAGTGGGTCTTCACCGAGGACATGGACAGGCCCCTGTCGACCAATTCCGCCAGGAATTCCAGAACCGCCGGGACCGACAGTGGGAAGAAGGCGGCGGATCGAGAAGCCTGGAACCGGCGTGAAGGGCGATGCAAGCCGAGTACGCCTTTGACGTGGCCGGCTTGTGGGCTGCTGCCAGGATCGCTGCTACTGCTGGAGAGACGTCTGGCGCCGGTGGATCCTCCATGCAGTTAAGTGCAAGGATAGAAGGTCCGGATGGAGGAGCATCCCCTTCTCCCGGGTCAGCAGATCTGGCCGGTGAGGGAGTGGCATGTGGTTCTGGCCTGCTAGGTGGAGCAGGGTCGGGAACCAGACTTGTCTCGGCCAGTAGGGAGCGATGAGGATGCAGTCGGTCCCCGAGAGCTGGATCTTCTCGATGATTCAGAGAAGAAGCGGGAATGGCGGGAAGAGGTAGAAGAACCCCGTCGTCCAGTCGAGCAGGAGTGCATCCCCGAGGCAACCCCGGCGTGCATCCGGGGCAAGCCTGGCACCGAAAACTGGCAGTTGGCTGTTTTCCGGCGATGCGAAGAGATCTGCGTCTGGGAATCCCCACCGTTGGAAGACACGGTGGAGCTCGTCCGGATGCAGCATCCATTCGTGGGACGACCAGCCGGTTCTGCTGAGGGAGTCCGCCTCCATGTTCTTGACTCCCGGGAGATGAATGGCCCTGGGGGTCACTTGATGAAGGATGCACCACTCCCACAGGCTCTGGGCCAGGGCCAGGAGTTTCCTCGAGCCCGTTCCGCCCTGTTTGTTGACGTAGTACATGGCCACTATATTGTCTGTCCTGACCAGTACTACGTGTCCCCTGATGAGGGGGGCGAAGGCCCAAAGAGTCTTGGCTATAGCCAGGAGCTCGAGGTAGTTGATGTGATGGAGCCTCTCCACCGTCGACCATTGTCCGTTGATCGACAGGGTGCCTGCGTGACCTCCCCACGCTAGCAGCGACGCATCGGTTGTCACTGTGAAGGATGGGTTCACCGTGTGGAAGGGTACTCCCCTGCACACGTTGATCTTGGAAGTCCACCACCGAAGGGAGTCCTTGACCGGCTTCGGGAGGGAAAGCTTCTTCGAGTGGTGTTCCGTGACCGGGTCGAAATGGTCAAGGAACCAGCGTTGCAGTGGCCTGAAGCGCAGTCGTGCTAGGGGAGTCACCGCCACCGTGGAGGCCATGTGGCCCAGGGTAACCTGAATCTGCTTCGCAGTGATGCTGGGCCTGGTGCAGTTGTTTACCTCGCTTCGAAGTGCCTGAAATCTGCTCTCTGGCAGATAGGCGAGCTGATCGACGGAGTCGAATATTGTCCCGATGAATTTGATGGTCATCGCTGGGACCAGTTGGGACTTCTCTTCGTTGAGGCGCAGGCCTAATGAAGAGAGTAGCCGTAGGGTCGCCGAAACCTGTTGCTGCAGGAGTTCCGGAGACTGAGCCGCCAGCAGCCAGTCGTCCAAGTATGGGAAAATCCGGATTTTCTGCCTCCTCAAGTGCGCAGCCACGACCTACATGCACTTGGAGAATGTCCGAGGTGCTGTTCCGAGGCCGAATGGAAGGACGTTGAACTGGTATGTCCTTCCCGCTACCTGAAGGCCAGGAAGCGTCGATGAGCAGGCCAGATCGAGACGTGGAAATATGCGCCCCCGGAGGTCGATCGAGGCGAAGTGGTCGCCTGACCGGAGACGTGGGAGAATGGACGACACTGACACCATCCTGAATGTCCTCGGCGAAACGTACGTGTTTAAGTCTCTGAGGTCCAGGATGGTTCGCAGGGAACCGTCTGGCTTCGGCACGGTGAAGTACCGTGAGAAGACTGCCCCTCTTTCCTTGCCCTGGGGGAGCTGTGGGGTTTTTGGGTCGGGAGCAAGCTGATCCCCGTGCCTCCTCCAAGATCACCCTGGACGGCTCAGTCTCGACGATGAACCCCGTTGGTGGAAGCTCGTCGAATTCCAAGGCATAGCCGTCTTCGACAATCTCGGAGAACCCATGCATCTGAGGTGATGCGTCGCCAGGCATCGATGTAGCGGGCCAGGCGGTCTCCGAATGGCGGGTGAGGTGGTGGAGGTCGAGGGCTGGAAGGAGGCATGGTGGTGGCAGCGGTACCTAGCGAGGAGGCGGTGTGCCGTCCTCGCCCCGTCAACGCGGCGGTTGGATTGTCCATTGCCGTTGTTATGGCGAGGCCTTGACTTGTTACCCTGACGGGGTCGATTGGCCTGTTGCTGCTGCTGCTGCCTCGGCTGTTGTTGTTGCTGCTGAGGGGGCCGAGTATGGCCGTGGGGCTTGGCGGTACTGTGGCCTGGGCTGAAACTTCGCCCCGTTGGTAGTACCTGGGCTTTGGCTGTGGCTGGGGCCGGTCCAGTTTGGCCGTCAGGACTCTGAAGTCGTGAGTGGCCTTCAGTTTGTCATCCGTGCCCGCAAAGAAGAGTCCCTGGGCATCGAACGGTAGATCCTCGATGGTCTTCTTAGAATTTGAAGAGAGACCAGAAGACTTCAACCACGCGTGCCTCCGGATGGCGACACCGTGGGCCAGCAGCTTTCCTGAGGTGTCCCCCGTATGGCGGGCCATCAGGATTTGGTGGTGTGCCAACGACTGCGCCTCTTGAGAGATGGAGAGAAGTGCAGTCTGTTGTTCCTGGGAGAGATCCTGGAAAAAGGGTTGAGCCCTTTCCCACAGGATCTGGTGATAAGCTCCCATGCACGCCCCGTAGTTGGCCATTTTGGTCAGCAAGAGTCCGGCCTTGTAGATCTTTCGGCCGACCGTGTCGAACCTCTTTCCCTCCTGGTCTGAGGGGGCTGCAGACTCTCGGCCCGAGGACTGGGAGGAGGTGACGATCATCGAGTTGGGGGGTCGGATGATCGTGTAGCCAGCTCTTCTCCCTCTCATCTATCTTGTACCATGCCTCGATACGCCCGGACGTCGGAGGGATGGTCGATGGAGTCGTCCAAGAGGCCGTCACCACCTCTTCCAGTGGCTCTAGCATGGGGAGGTGTGGTTGGGCCGCTTCCTCGACCTGCACCCTGCTGAAAACGGGCAGGCGCTGGATCTCGTGGGAACGTAGGTCTGCATCCCCAGAGACCTTGCCATCCGGCCCACTTGCTCACCGAAGGCTCGTGGCGCGTTGTCGGTCGGTGAGGACGAAGGTTCCACTTCGCATCCTGTATGGGAAGGCGTCCTGTCCATGTTGAGGGACAGGATGGAGCCCGATCTCGTCGATCGAGGGACCTCGCCATCTTCCATCTCGTCTCCCGACCAAGGCCAAACCGTGTCTTGGTTCGCCGGAGGCTGTGACTGTGGCGGTGACCTAGAGGCTGAAGGGGCCGCAGTCATCACAGGAGGGAGGTTTTGCTCGGCCGGGGCCAAGGCGAGCCTCGTGGTTTTGTCTGCCTTTGTCAGGCGAAGTGACGAAGAGTTGTCGGACCGAGGTCGGCCCCGATGGGACTCGGACGACGGTCTGGACTGAGTCCTCTGGCGACACGTGGTGCTCTACCCCTGTCTCCACAGCGAGAACAGGGATAGGCGACGAGTCGGGGCAGGAGACTGAAGACGATGACGTCAGAGTCCTGCGCCTCTTCGGCGATGGAGGTCTCGAGGCCGCGGCCTCCAGAGACTTGCCCGGAGTCACAGGAACCAGGCCTCTGGTCTGGGCTCTACGGGCTTCTTCACCGACCGGAAAGCTATCTCCATAACCCGGTCAGAGGGAGTCCTCGAGATGGCCGACCTCTGGGAGAGGCCCGACGCCATCGAGCTTGTCGAAAGTCGACGAGGCGGGAGGCAGCTGGACCAAGCTTCGTGGTTACGGTGCAGGGCCTCTTCGACGCCAAGTCTTCGAGGAGACAGAGGCGCTTTTCTCCTTCCGTGGACGCTTCTTCCCGGCAAGGTGAGCGGTCGACACGGTGGGGGCCGGCAGCCGCCTCAGACCCCAAGGAGGTAGATGGGACAGCCGCCGCCATCTCCGGAGGGCAGAGAGCACGCTCCGTCAGGTAGGCCTGAAGCCTGCGGGCTCTCGCTCGCCTCGTGGCCGACGAGAAGGCCTGGCAGTGTCGGCAGGTCGGAACGACGTGTCCCTCCCCGAGACACCGAAGGCACTTCGAGTGACCGCCGCAATCCGGGATCTTGCTACCGCAGGATAAGCACCTTTGAAACTGGTTGTGGACATGCTATGCTCACACAACCAGCCGTATTTCCGATGTTGCCCAAGTGGCGGAAAACAAAGGAATGGGGTGGGCGCGCATGGAGGCGCCTTTTATGCCCTCCGGGCCGGCTGGGTGGAGCTACCGCCAAAACTTTTCAAACTGGAAAGTTTCCGTTCGAAGCCCGCGCTGGCGCGCAAACTTCATAAGTGTGCATTCACAGAGCTCTCGAAGAAGAACGGTGATGCTAAGAACCTCCTCACACATGCCACTGGAATCACCACAGATTGTGGCCATTATGCTGGCACCTGCCCAGAGGGCCATTGTGCTGGCACCTGCCCAGAGCCCAGAGGGCTTGGGAACTTGTTACCCCATGCTCCACACTGTTCTGGCTTTCCCCTCTACCTCATCACATAGGAGGAAGCACCAGGCAGGCAACTCAAACAGTAGATTTCTATGGAAAGACAGAGTAACTCCTATCTTTTATCAATGGATATTCCTTTGGCAGTTTCACCACTGAGCCACCTCAGAAGTTCTTCTCCAGGGCATGATGGGAGCGGGCAGGCTCCATGACAAAACTGCTTTAAAAATTCTGCCACCACCACTGCCAAAAGAGGTCCAAACTCAGTCTCCTTCTCCCCTGTCACTATGGTCCCATCTTCACTGACCATTTAGGGCAGTGTGTGCATGGATCAGCATGTGGTTAACTATAAAATGAATCCAAGCCAATCCAATTTAACTTAGATAAGGCTGCAGAACATTTAACTTTGGTTAAAACAACACAGGAGAAAGTTTGAATCCTGCACCAAAATTTGGAGTTTCCCCTGTATTCAGGTAGTTCAGACAATTAATGCACAATCGGTGGTAGATGGCAGCTCCCTCCTTTCCTTTCCTACTAATGGCAACCAGCTATAACAACAAAAAAAGGGACCTGCCTCATGGATGGCAACCTCTTTTTCCTGATGCTGTGCCATATTACTGGCAAAACAGCCTGGGAAATATGAGGGGGAGGAGCAAGCAACAGAATGCCTATCATACTATAGGTCCCGTCTCATCATTGTAGCTGGCAGCCATAGGGTGGGAAATGGGTCCCTGCCCAGTGGTGATGAGCTAACTTCAGCACAGCTGAGCAGTGCAAAGACACTGCCACCACCAAGATGGTTCAGGGTGCCCCCCTCAGACTACAATGCAGGCCAGAATCTGTATACTCAACACTATTCTGGGCTGCATTACGTATCTATGTAGAACTGCCCTACAATGCAGCTTTGAACCAGTTTTGCTGTGTGAGTGATCAGATTGCATTGCCTAGAAATCACTGACCCTGGCCTCAAACTGCTTTGCAGAGTTTTCTTTTTCCATTTCCAGAGAGATGCGCACCGCTGGGGGAACATAGGGCAGGGTTAGGGGCAACGGCAAAGTGACAGTTAACAATGAAGACAATTAATTACCCCCTACCCCTCAGCAGGTGAATTAGCCCACTCCTGGTCCTTGGGGTGCTTTTTGCAGCCTCTGTGCTTCAGCAAGGCTGAGTATTTACAATTTGCTCCATATTTTGTGGAGACATTTCTCTCTAGGATAGACTGGAATCAGCTGCAGTGTGTTATATGGCTTACATCAGACTTTTTTTCCTGATTTTTAAATCTGCTACTTCCTTTTTAATTCATGCTGGAGTGCACATTGTCATCATGCCCTTTTTAACCATAATGGTCTTGAAATTATTTACCCATGACAAAACAGAGGTATTAATAATCTCTGATCCCAGATCCGTCTGTTCAGAACTGAAAACACCAAGAGTTTGACCTGTTAATGAGCTCAGTTTGGGGATGATACCTGGAGGCTCCCCTGTACTCTCAGCCCTCTACTTAGTAGCTTCAGTATATGCTTGGATTGAAAATTAACATTGGATCCCATCAAGGACTTATCACATGGAAGTTTTCCTCTGTTTTCTCTCAGTTTTAGTACACTGGCAAAATGGTGTCCCATGGAGGCCATCTCATAATGCACAGCCACTTCCAGGACCCTGTTGGAATCCATCTTGCCAGTGTTCAATAAAGCAAGGGAAAGCAAGAGAAAGCAAAAAGAAGATAGGCAAAGGACATGGGATATCTGGCCATCCTCAAAGACAGATCTTGCTGGGAGAAAACTCTTCCCAACGCTACCTCTTGCCTGCCTGATGAAGTTCTTATTTTCTTACATTGACATCCAGAGTATGATATAGCCCTAGAGACTGTCTTCCTTTACTAATTCTGTTCTATCACCACCATTACCATCATCATCACCACTGCCACCAAATTTTGTATCATTTCACTCTATAATGAGAAAGATTTTTTCCAGCAAGCCTTTGTTCATCGGTTTTCTTTAATGAATAAAGCAAAAAAATAAGTGCAAAATTGAACTGAAGGAAAAAAAACTGGACACAGAATCAATGGGCAAAAAATTCAAAAGGAACAGAAAATAAGCAAATGTGGATAGTGATGGAGGAAAGTGAAGCAATAAGAAGCATAAAGAGGTAGCAAATCCATTTTGCTGGCAAATCAATACAACAAAAAATGAGTTAGGATTTTAATAAATACGTCTGATTGAGCAATTCGGCACATTAGTTGGATTTAGAGCTATTTAACTAGTAAGAATGTAAGCCTAGGATCTTAGCAGCTGAGATGAGAGGACATTTCAAAACAGCTCCAGAGTTGATTAAAATGAGATTCTCAAAGTAAGATGACTGAGCTCTCAAAAAAGGTGCTTTATGAATCGACAAAAATAGAAAAGATTGTGGGATTAAGGACAACTAGAAAAATTGAAGTTGTCTTTTTCTTTTTCTTTTATCTTTATAAGCAATCACAGCAATTAAGTCATCAGGATCTGAAGAGTTTATTACTCTCTAAGTGTAAAGCCTGAGGAAAGAAATATGTGACTGTTTCATAGAATTGGATAGGTTTCGTGCTCTAATTTTCTCTTGGCTACCAAACTATTGCATAAAGCACCTACCTTGTATGGTCAGTCTGCTAAGATATACACATATTCATGTCCATTGGGGATCACCTAGTTTCAAGCTCTGCATGGGATATACTCTTATCAGCTGCAGTCACTTAACTGGCTTCTTCTGGACTTCCTGGTGAGTTTTTGTACTGCACTATTTCTGGCTTGATCTGTGATACTGTGGTACACTGGTGGTGTACAATTTGTTGACACCCCAGCCTCAAGATGGCTTCAAATTGTGTTATTGTATTTGTGTAGAGTTGTTGAAAACATAAATTGGCCTGCTCTTTGCATTTTCTTTCCACTGCTGTTATTTGCTGCTGCTTCTGTTTCTTCTTCTTCCAAAAGCTGGCTGATAGGCATGGTTTAGAACCCAAAAATAGCAAATTGTAAATCTAATGGTGGGGGGGGGGGGATTTTTTTTGATTAGTAATAGGAAGACTTACAAAAAAATTTCCAAAAAGTTCTAAAATGTAACTTAATTACTAACGAAATTCGTTAGTAATTCGTATGCCAGCGCATGTGCATTCCAGATGGTTTTGGCCTACAACTCCCAGAAATCCTAACAGTTGGTAAATTGGCTGGGATTTCTGGGAGTTGTAGGCCAAAAACTTGAATAAATCACACTGAATTCTAGATGGGACTCTCCAAATAGGAAGGAGGGAGGGAGGGGGTATTCTATTTTTGGAAGCAGCAAAAGAAAAGGAGGAGGAGCCCCCCCCAGCTCCTCGCTGCCTCTCTCTCACCCCGATCCCCAGGGAGCGAGGGCCGAAGTTTGCCCAGGCTGGTCATATACCTACATTCTATGCACTTGCAATAATACAGCAGTAATAACAATGGGTATAAGAAGAGGTAAAATTCAAACCGAAGTATTCTGACTGGTCCCTGCCTCATGCGGTGCAAACGGGCTCTTCTCTGTGAGCCGGGAAATTAACCCGGGAAAAGACAGAGTTTTCTGCTTGGTGTACACACATACATATTCTTTGGGGGATTTGCTGCAGAATCCCGGCCTCATAGAGAAGATTCTGCAGCAAATCCCTCCCAAGAATATGTATGTGTGTGCTCCCAAGCAGAAAACGCTGGCTTTTCCCGGGCTAATTTCCCGAGCCCGCTTGCACCGCATGAGGAGAGACCAGTCAGAATACTTCGGTTTGAATTTTACCTCTTCTTATACCCATTGTTATTACTGCTGTATTATTGCATGTGCATGGAATGTAGGTATATGACCAGTTGGTTTACTTATAATATTAGGCACTTACTCTATAAGTTAGCATTCATTCTATTATACATTAGGTTGGTTTCTCGCGTGTTGTGTGCAACTACCCCAATACTCTTTGATGCTTTAGATCCTGGCAGGCAGGAGGGGCAGGGAAGCCTGGAAAAATGTAAACAGAGAGGTTTACTCAGAAAGTAAATCCACAAGGAGGGCACTTCATCCAAAGTGCCCTCCTTGCAGATTTACTTCTGAGTAAACCTCTCTGTTTACTTCCTTTGCAGATTTACTTCTGAGTAAACCTCTCTGTTTACATTTTACCAGGCTTCCAGCCGAAAGAAGGAGCGAGTTTAGGGCTTGCCTTGCCATAATACTTATTGGCAAGGGAGGCAGGAGGGTGGTGAGAGAAGGAAGGAGGGTGCCCCCCCCCCTTACGACCTAATAACGACACTTAAGAAAATCCTGGCCCCCAAAGTTCTATAAAGAAAGTCCACTTCCTGGTTGGCATTCCAGATGCGGAAATACTCAAAAGTAGCATTTCTTACGAATTTCTTCCGAATCATTTCATTTTCATAACTTTTTTCTCATGCCTAGAAAGTACATAAAAAACTGCAAAGAACAAACTGCAATTGAAATTAGTGTTAAAAAGAAAACTGATACAAATACATCATTAAGTCCAGAGCAAGCAAAATTACAGATATTGACATGAAACAGTTGGTAGAATTCAATGATCTTCCAAAGAAGATCCCATTTTATAAAGTTTGAAGATAGCTTTAAGTGTGAGTGCCAACTACAGAAGTCAGTTTAGATCATTTTACCTTGTTCTGAAGGTGGGGTTGGTTCAAAAGAGTTATCAATTGAGATTGTCCTGTACATGACAATGATATGTTGTTTAGCCTTCTACAGATATATGCACATAATGCAACTTTTGTGACACAGCTGTTATGTATGTCATAAGGGATATTGATATTGTTCATTTAAGTTGGTGTAGATTTGGATCTGTCCTTGGCAGCTACATGCCAAATAGAGCTGATCCAGAGTAACTCAGGACAAGGCCACATTAACACAGTCTTGCCCTATGTTACCCTAAGTCAGGGGAAAGTCCAAATCCTTCTCTAGTATTTGGGCTTTTCCCTGATTTAGGGGCAGTGGGCATAGTTGGGATGGTTCCCAACTTGAACTAGTTGTAAATTTCCTGACTGCCACCCCACGTTTTCATTGGTTGGGTGGCCAGGAAACAGGGGAATGCAATTTCCTGCCCCCCCCCCAAATATCACAGTGGTCTCTGGCCACAGTATGCCACCTATTTTTTCTCTGGCACTTGCTCTGATGTCAGACAGGGTGATGGTAAGTGCTGAGAAGAGTTGGGCATAGGGGGAGGCTTTCCTCCTCTCTTCTCCTCTGGCATGTCATCACTCTGCATAATGCCCCACTCTAGTCCTTGTATCACAGCTCAAGGCCATCGTGACACAAAGGCATGGTGGGGAGACATCTAGTGCAGTTGCCCAGCACACCTGAACCATGTTTATCATGGCTGTACATAGTGGCTTCCTCCTGCCTTCATGGTGGATGAAGGAGTCTACATGAGGATAGCAGTCAGGCATTATCCAGCATCTGGCTTGCCAGATTGGGTCAGAATTTAGGGTCAGTGTAGAAGGGGCCTCACTCTGATCAACAGGATACTTTACTCTCAAAAATAAAGTAGTAAGAGTGCCATGAATTTGGTTTGTGTGCTGTACATTCTTGTTTCTGCCTGGAGTGCCTTTCATACCCAATACTTCTGCAACTTATAAGGAAGAAGATATATATTACAGTATGCAAAGTGGAGCATTACAACGAACATAAAAATAACATTAATGATTACTTCTTAATCCTGTTTGTTTTTAGGAGTGCAGTAAGGCTGTTTTCATCCATAATCTATATATACATATTAGATTGAAAAATTCTCAGACTTTATGTGAACATCCAGAGCCATAGCTATTAGAGAACCTATTGAAATGAAGGACTTCCAGTCTATGAATGCCATAGAGTTGTGCTGGAGGACCTAGGACCTTGTCATGCAGCTAAAAATTGGCAGCAGATTTTTTTTTGCAGTTTTGCAATGGAAATGGAAATACACTGGAAAAATGCTTCTGAGGCAGTTCTGTGACAAAAGTGCAACCCCTCCCCCACTGCCAAAAAATAGCCAGTGGTGCATGATGGGAGGCTTCCTGTCTTTCCATGGGGAATGATGAGTTGAGCTGGGTTCCTGAGGCCTCCTCTATGTGATGAGGTAGGGGGAAAGTTGGAATGGTGTGGGGTGACAGGACCCCATGACCCCTGGGTGGGCACTGCTGAGGTCACTGTGATCTGCTGCTTTATTCTACGATTCTGGTGGTACATATGACAAGGTCCCAAGAAAATGTCCAGAGAAGATATATTCGGTTGAATGTGGATACATGAAGCTGTGGATATTGATTCTGCAGATGTAGGTCCTACCTACACTGCCATATTATGTAGTTTCATAAAACAGTTTAAGTACATTGAATTGCATTACATGGCAATGTAAACTTATAGAGTGTAGTTCAATGCAGTTAAATTGGATTGTAAAACTGCCGTATATCACAGTGTGGATGGGTTCACAGTGGTTGTGGTGTTCAACTTCTGGAACGATTTCATCAGCGTTGCCTCCAAAAAATTCTGCTAATCTCTTGGGACGAGAGGTGGGCATATGTCAGCCTGCTGGAAGAAGCAAAGTCCACCAGCATTGAAGCGATGCTCCCACGCCATCAATTCCTCTGGTCTGCCCATGTTGTCTGAATGCCTGATCACTATCTCCCAAAGCAGTTACTATACTCCAAACTCAAGAACAGGAAATGTCATGTTGGTGGACAGGAAAAGAGATTTATAGATGGGCTTAAAGCAAACCTTAAAAACTGTGGGATAGACACCAAGAACTGAGAAGCCTTGGCCTTTGAGCGCTCTATCTGGAGGTCAGCTGTGACCAGCAGTGCTGCAGAATTCAAAGAGGGGTGAGAAGGAGAAATGTGCCAAGAGGAAGGCGAGTCAAGCCAACCCTGACTGATACCACCTTCCACCTGGAAACCGATGTTATCACTGCAGGAGAACATGCAGATCAAGAACAAGGATCCACAGCCACCTACGAACTCACTGCCAAGACACTGAACTGGAGGACCATCAGCTTCAGGCTACAAAAGATAATCTAAGTAAGGTGTTCAGATTAACCAAAAGTAAACAATATCAACAATTGAATGCTCAATTTTGAGTGTCATTTAGAAGATATATGATAAAACAAAGAGTAAATTGAAAAACAATAACAGAATGAAAGAACAGTAATCTTGTAGTACCTACTTAAATGCTTAAAATAAATGGTACATCTTATAGAAATACAGGCTTGTGCATACAACATTCACAAAACATCTGGATTTCATGCTTTTCAGAATCATTCCCACTTTTAAAAATTCATATAGTCCCTGTTGAAGTAATTCTAATCTGAGGGTTTTCATTTGCCTCTAATAAATGTATTATCTGAAAGAAAAATATTTTTTGAATGTATAATGCTTCATGTACTGTATGTAGAAGCAGCACACCCTAAGACCATAGAAGACAATCCTGCTATTCCTTAACAGTAATTTATTTTAAATCCAGCACAGGTAGGAGTATGTTTTGTTTGATTGAACCATATTTTGCAGTTCGCTGGCACTATAATTATCCTAGAGCCTTTTCTAATTCCCAACTGGTATTTCGCAGTCTTGCAAATAATTTATTAATATTGTCTTCATTAGTTGTATAGCACACATATCTTTTATTCTTCCAGGGTTTTTCTTTGCCTTATTTAGCTATAGTCCAGATATATAGCTAACAGATCTAAATTCAACTTTCTTAGTAGCGTGATACATTGCTTATTGCTTTGGGACGGCCTGATGGACAATTTATCAGAATTTACTTCTATAATCTAATACAGAACTACAAGCTATAAATGAAATATTAATATTAATACTCCCAATGTACTCTAGATGCAATCTGCAAATAAATAGTATTCCCTAGATATGTTGAATCTATTGCTGGTAGTTCTAGCAATAACTGCAATGATAATATTATGTACATTGATGGCATGACAAGATTCAATTAAATAAAGAACAATAAAATACGCTAGAAATATTATCTGGCATTAATGGAGGACATATACTAACTGAAGACAAGTTCCAAATTTTATGTTTACTTATCAATATTTATTTTTATATTTATAAAAGCAATTTTCATAAGGAATGGATCCTAAACTCTACTTATGTAGCATAACAGGTATTGCAAACAGTTTTGGGATCTCTGTTCCATTAGGTTATTTTATCTATTTTTTAAAAAGGAAAAAAATATTTCAAATCTGTACAATGGTTAGCCTTGAATGATTCAGGTTAAATTGATGTACAGTACAACGACAAGAGGCATGGATATACTTTTTAAACTCTCAGACATGCAGCCAAAACCAGTTCTCTTCTTCCATTATGGAAGAAAATTTTACCCTTGATATCACTATATTATGCATTTTTCATTTATCATAAAATAATTATGATATATGCAAAATCAAGAATTAGCAAGAGGCAGGAGCAGAACTGATAAAGAGATATCATTTTGAATTAGAGCTCCTTAGATGATGATGATGATGATGATGATGATGATGATGATATAACTGCTACAGGAACAAAGAGGCCACCTTTTGCCCTGTCTTGCCTACTAAAGCTTGGGGCATAAAAGGATGACTCTTGTGGGGGTGGCTCCACCAATGATGTGTCTGTGACACCAAAGCAGGGTTGCCCCTTTGAGGGAGCCACTATGGGGGTTGGAAGAAGGCAAGGGCCTATCTCTTTCCCAGACTAAGGTGAAGTTCATTGCCTATTTTGACCATCTGCCTGTCAGAGGTGTACATAGTTTGTTTTTATTAGCCATATATTAACCTGCCCAACATAGGAAGGATGTGTTTTCCAGAGGAGAGAAGGGGGCAGAGATCCATGGTACAGCCATTGGAGTCCTACGGGCAAAGGGAGAAATAGAGGGAGGAGATTATCTTTATGCCATCAAATTGGAGAGTGAAACAGGGTACTTATTGCACCAAAACTGTCTTACAGAGTAAATAGCCTGCATCGTCAAGGAGCCCCCAGTGGTGAAGTGGCTTAAACCACTGAGTTGCTGAGCTTGTTGCACAAAAGGTTTGCAGGTTCAAATCTGGGAAGCAGCGTGAGCTTCCACTGTCAGCCCCAGCTTCTGCCAACCTAGTAGTTCGAAAACATGCAAATGTGAGTAGATCAATAGGTACCTCTCCAACGGGAAGGTAATGACATTCCATGTAGTCATGCCAGCCACATGACCTTGGAGGTGTCTATGGACAATGCCAGCTATTTGGCTTAGAAATGGAGATGTGCACCACACCCCAGAGTCGGACACGACTGGACTTAATGTCAGGGGAAACCTTTACCTTACCTTTACCTATATCAGGGGAAAACCTTTACCTTACCTTTATCTATAGTCAGAGTGACAGTTCTCCTGTGTTGAAAATGGTTCCTGTTGAGTGCAGATCAGTAAATTGTGGAAGGGGGGCACCTGCTATCCAGGACTTGATTTTGGATGAGCATACTGACCTAGCCTTACAGAGACCTGGTTGAATGAGATTGGGGGTAAGGGGGAGGAGGTAATCTCTCAAATCTGTTCACCAGGTTCTTCTGTGCAGCAGCAGCAGGTAAGATATGGGGTTAGGGAAGGGGGTTTGCAATGGTCTATTGTGATTCCATCCCTCTGATCAGGTGCTAGGAAGGAAGAGTGAGTCTCTTGGAGCAATGCTCACTATGCTCCTTAACAGTCTGTCTTCCTGAGCTATCCAGGGTGATCTCAGGGATGGTGCTGGCATCTCAGTGACTAATATTGCTGGGTAACTTCAACATTGATGCTGAGACTGCCCTGTCAGGAGTGGCTTGGGTCTTTGGACACATAAAATGAAATTATTTTCTTCCTGTCAACTTCCTTTATTGTCCAACTCTCTCAACCAAACTAAGACATGGAAATTAGGATTCCATGCATAATCCTAACTTTAGTATTTACTGACATATCTTTACACTTCAGAACCAAGTCTAGTTCCATCATAGCTGTCCTTCCATGTCCTAGCCTTTTTCTGATATCTTGACTGTAGTTTTCATTCTCAATAATAAGTTGGACAAGGAATGGAAAAATCTCAAACTAAACTATTTCATGTCTTCGTTGTCTATTTTACAGTTATGTAAATCATTGGTTATTCTTATTTTTGTTTTCTTGATGTTTAACTGTTAACCCACTGTTGCACTTTCTGGCTTGACTGTCTCTTGACTTTGCTATCTGCTGCTAGTAGTATAGCACCATCTGCATGTATTAAATGGTTAATGTTCCTTCATCCAGTTTTCATATTTCTCCATCCTCAGAGCATTTCAACTTTAGGCTTAATTTTCCCTTTGATTTATCTGATCTTGTTGGAGAAGTCTGTTGTTCCTCCTTTTTTGTTGTTACCTTTAATATCTCTACATTGATTATTATAGTAGGTCTACACAATTTTTGAACAGTTGCATTAAGAGATCTCATTTAATTTGTGTCAGCTTTTATTTTTGATACACATCTGCCCTCAAATGCTCTAAGAATTAAACCTGCCATCCATTGAGGTGTCTTTTTTTTGGTATTCCAAAATAGTATCTTTGACTTGAATGTCCTTTAGTCATGAGTTGTTCTGGCTGCTGGTCAATTAGGCATAGTAATGCAAATTTATTTTTCACATTATCTTTAAATTTTACACATATAATCTTCAGGTGATATTTCAGCACAATATTTGTTTTTGTGTCTTACTTTAACTTTACTCTGTTCTTTGTTATTAGCAGTTCAGGGTCTGTACCACAATCTATTCCTGGTCATGTTTCTGAAGACATGATGGAGGTTTTCTATTTTCTGATTCCTATTATGGAGACTATTTTTATACTGGCAATCAGGTGATGTCCATGTATACAGTTGCTTCTTGGGTTCCTTAGAATATTTTTTTTTCCAAATTAACAGCTGTCTTTCATATCCCCTACAAGTCCCAGGGCAACTACTCTATATCATCATGCAGTATCTTGCTCAGGAAAATTCAAAGTCAACATGGTAGTCAATGCTGTTGTCTGCCATTCTCCTCCTAGATGCCATTTTGAAATGATACTATGCCATGATACTTTGAGAATTGGTGATTCAATTGATGCTATCACCAGAAAACCCATGGTAGATGAATAATAGATGTGGAAAAATTGACAGCATTGCACTTTAAGCCAAAACAGAACCACAACTCAAAACAGAACCACATTGTGTACTAAAGTATGCTCTTTTTATTTTGGTACCATAACTATAAAGCTGTCATTCAGTTCCAGGTTGAAATTATTTGAGGAAATAGGTACATGTGAAAATTACACCTACTGACAAAAGGTGCTGTTGTAAGTGGAGGTTTTTTTTGTACAGTCCAGACAGTTGTTGGGTCTCCATTCATCTATGGTTGGTGAAACATAAAGGCAATTCCCTACAGTAACACACCACCTGTCAAAATGGCAGACATTTTCCTATTACACAGTCAAAACAAGTTCAAGGGTTTTCATGTAGTTTACTTACTTTTTAAACTTAATGATAGCATTAATTAAATATGGTATTTTAGTTTTGAAATTACTCTTGGCAGGTAATTTATTTTATAAGAATAAGTCACAGTAATTGCTTTAGTATTTGGGGGGGATGATAAAAACTAATGAGTCCTTTCATTATGGAAATTGAAACAGGAGACATGAAATGAGTATTTTTAACTACCCACATGTCATAACACTATTTTTTGCACTTAGAATGACTGCATAGAATGAAAGAGATTTTAGTGCATATGTGACATAAATGACTTTCTCCTTGTTCATGCTTGCACATATCTATAAGGAAGATTCCTCTCTTGGTGTCCCTTCAACAGCCAAAGGGCTATGGACTAATTGTTTGAATGTTGAATAAAGGAGAAACAACTACCTATCGCTCACCATATAAGTGATATCATTCTGAAACATGTACAAAAATCTGCTATTGGTTAAAATGCAATAGCCATTTTCTCTATTGGGAATTCTAGAAATGACATATCACTACTAGCTTATACTTGTCACAAATACAGCAATTTGCCAGTTCCTCACCATTGCTGTGGTAAGATTTTTTTTCATCTGTCCTCTATCTGCATCACCTAAAGATCTGCTCTTCAGGGTTTGAATTTTTTTGTGACAGGACTACAGAAGGATAAGGGCATTACCCTCACCTAAGACCATTGCATATTGCACAATCATAGTGTTATAGCTGAACTCTATTTTCCCTGATGTGTACTATACAATCCTGATATTTGCAGTTTATGAAAGAACATTGAGAATTCATAGCCAGAGGGCTCTAATGACCAACTAAGTTCAAACTTGACAATTCTATAGACATACAGATAAAGCTGAAACTTTGTTCTCTAAATTGGATAGTGTTAAAAGATTTCTGGTTTATTAATCTTTTATTTTGGGAAGTAGTTGCTGTTGGAATTCTACATGCTCATTTCTGAGATAGTGTCTGCCTGCTACTTCATTTTCTGCTCTGAATTAACTCAGGAACAAGCACCACTCGTGTTGTAAACACAGTTGAGTTCCATGTGAGTAATGAGAAGAAGAGGCATGGCACCAGCCCTGTTCCTAACGTCTCACAAGCATTGCTGGCCCCATCATAAATGCGTAAATGCCATCTGCTCCAAAACTGAAGCAGTCTACTTTTCTGCCACATTCTGAAGGAGGAGTGTTGTTCCACAGGCATCTCCATCAGCGATGCAGAGCTGACCTTTAAATGTTGCATTTCGTGGTTTTTTTCTCCACTTCAGCATTCTCAAGAACGGAGCGAAACAGAAAAAGAAAGAAAGGTTAAAGCAACAGGATTACATTTGTCCTCAGCTGCGTAACTCACAGGAAGTGGCTTATTTTGTGACAATAAGACAAAAAGAATAACATCAGTTTTGCTTTCCGCATCTTCCTCACTCATTTTATAAATGCCATGTTAACATTGTGCAGCAAGAAGATGGGTTAGGATGACTTTAAAGCAGTGTGTTTTACCTGTCTCCAGATGATGCTTTTGTTTTGACTTTGTCAGAGAAGAAGGTCTTCTTTTCCTTTCCAGTGTGTCACTCAAAAGAGAAGAATGAAAGAAACCAAATGTCTGAACGAGATGTGACAGATGGCAAAAAAGAAACAAATAAAAAAGCTTTGAATTCTTTGATATCCTCACACAGTGAACTCCTTAAAAAGATGCTCATGTTTTCAAGATGTTTGCAAAATGTATACATGTCATTCTTTATTTGCTTAAGAGAATATTCCCTCTACACACACACTCATGCTTGAGTGTTCAGTTTGAATTTAAACAGGAGGATTGTGGTAGATGATGTTTGTGGGAAAACAGACCACTTTTCTCTTGACTGGAAAACTGGCTTAAACGACACATACTTGATCACTCTATTTCCTGAGTCACTTTTATAAGTACAGGTCACCTCAGAATCAATCTATTTTATTGTCAAAGTTTCTCATGTGCATTTTCATCCTTTCAATATTCTGTATCAGGTTATAGCATTGCTTAGAAACCACTCTGAATCTCCTTTGTGGGGAGAAAAAATAGAGTATAAATAAACATAATAACAGTAGTAGCAGTAGTAATAGAAGTAATGAGATACTATCAGAACTATCTGGCAGAGGAACAACACAAAGTTGCATTCCAAAAGTAACAAAATAAGTGAGAGCAAAGATAGTTCATTTTCTAGTCACTTGGAAGAAGTTATTTCTAACAGGCTTGTTAAAAAGAGGCATTTTAACAGCAGTGTTTCAAGTGTTAGGCCATTTTATTATGAATCCTGTTTGCCCTCTGTAAACAAAATGAAAAGAGAAGAGAAGCAACAAACAATGCAGCAAGTAGTGCAATTGTTTTCTGAACAGTGAAATCAGTAACATCAATATGTTATTTTTCCAAAACTGGAATGAATGACAGTAACTAATTATTTTATAACAGTACATTTCTAAGTTGAAAAGACCTCCCCTTTCCCAGTGACAGCATGGAAACTGGTATGTGTTTTTAGACACACTATTGTATACATTCCTCAATGTGTTTTTGAATATATTTTCTCCGTTGACAATAACATCTTTGGTGAAGCATTTTCCCTATCTTAAAAGGCTGAAACCATTGTTTTTAATTTATCTTGAAAATACAGTGATCAAAATGGCAGACCTTAGAATGGACAGATATGATACCTTATTTTGTCGAAATGGACGTTTCTCTGCACTTAGCAAAAATTGACCAAGTTATGGTGCATAATAGCAAATAAAGGTTTGAAAAGAATGTTAAATGACAAAAATTAGAAAAATAATACATCACCACAGTGGTATCTAAAATAATTTAATTACTTCATTATTGTAATAATTTATTGCCTTGTTATTTGATATGTTAGTGTAGGCAGACTATGGGTTTACAGAGCACAGCATTGAGGTTATAAATGTTGACCTTTGATAAACTTATTTTGCTATGAACTCCTTCAAATTAACTCCTTTTTGTCCTTTTAAGTCACCTGACTGTTGTTTGGGAACATCTGATATACAAAAAAGACTTGTAACATATATGGAGTGAGACATTTCCAAGCAGGATTCAAGAAAGAAGTCCTACAGATCATATTGAAATATATGCTGGATACTTACTATCCCTTGTGGCTAAGTATGATTGCCTTCTAAGTATAGGGTCTTGGTGGGTGAGTCCATAGGTGACTATAGAGACCTATTCTTGATCTGCATGCTCTTCTACAATGAGGACACCAGTTTCCAGATGGAGGGCGATTCCAGTCAGGGTTGGCTTGACATGCCTTCCTCTTGACACATTTCTCCCTTTTGCCCTCCATTCGTGCCTCATTGAATTCCATGGCACTGTTGGTAACAGCTGACCTCCATTTAGAAGGAGGTTTTTAGCAGTTTTTAAGACTTTAAGACCACCTTTAAATCTCTTTTCCTGTCCACCAACATTCTGTTTTCTATGCATATGTTTGTAGTACTGTTACTGCTTTGAGAGAGAGTGATCGGACTTTCGGACAATGTGGCCAGTATGGCAGAGTTGATGACAGAGGATCATCACTTGAATGCTGGTTGTCTTTGCTTAATCCAGCAAGCTGGCATTTGTCTGTCTGCCTTCCCATGAGATTTGCAGGATTTTTCGGAGGCAATGCTTATGGAATTGTTCCAGAAGTTGAGTGTGATGTCTGTAGACATTCCACACTTTGAAATGTAAAACAGGGTTGGGAGGACAATAGCTTTTTAAACAAGCATCTTGGTATCCCTATGAATGTTCCAATCCCCAAACATTCTCTGCTTCATTCAGAAAAATGCTGCCCTTGCAGAGCACAGTGTTGTATTTCAGTGTCGATGTTGACTTTTGTGGAAATGTGGCTGCCAAGGTAGTGGAAATGATCAACATTTTCTAATGTTACACCATCAAGCTGTATTTCTGGCATTGCAGAAGGATTAGCTGGTGCCTGCTGAAAGAGCACTTTGGTTTTCTCGATGTTCAGGGAGAGAGGCCAAGCTTTTCATATGCTTCTGCAAAGATGTTTAGAGTGGCTTGTGCCCCCTCTCTCCAAAGGGACTCGAGAGTCTGCATTTACAGATGATTTTGATGACCATGGCAGATTGTATTAATCCATGGTCTGTCCAGCAGTCATCAGCCTCTCGTGGCTTTTGTGAAAATCATATTGTTGCAGTCTCTGGTGCCAATGTTTTGACTTTAGGTCCTCCCATGATGTCTTGAGCTTGTTTTTCTGGTGGAAGAGCATGTTAGTCATGACAAGGTTGTGTTCTGCACATTTGGTGAGAAGTAAGATGCCATTCAGGTTGCTGTTTCCAACTGCATCTTTTCATATGATTCCTGGCAACAAGTTGAAGTCTCATCCAACTCTTGCATTAAGATCTCCCAGGAGGATGACTTTGTCCTCCTTAGGATGGTGTCCAGCTAACAGTGAAAAAATTTCCTTGATATCTTCATGAGCATAGTGTTGGTGCATATGCACTTATCATGGTTGCCTGCTGGTTTTTGACAATATTAATTTGGAGTGCTTCAGGCAGCTGCCTTACCAGGTTGTTTATAATACCAGTGTATTCTTCATTCTTATTTGGGCAGTCCCTTCAGCTGTCCCTCTCTTGCTCTTCTGGTCTTTTGAAGTACTACTATATTGATGTTTAAATGTCTCAGGTCCCTTGCAATAATAGCAGCCCTGAACTCAAGCCATTTATTGTCCGGGTTATCCAACCATGTCTGTATGTTCCACATTCCAAAGTTCATTTTTTCTTTTTTTGGCTGCAAGGTGGTGAACCCTCTAGATGTGACAGTTCAGCCAGGGATCAGAGAGGCAGACTATCTTTAGAGCAACTTTATTTTCTGGCCTTCTCCCTGTGTGGGGTGAGCAGAGTGGATCCTAAACAAAGCTGCTCAGTTGTGGATACAGCTACCAAACCACTCAGCTGCCTCAAACCTTGAAGTAGGATGGCTGAATTCATCACTCATGAGGCCATTACTGGATGGTTGCATGCCAGCAGGTTGAGGGTGAACCCAGTGAAGACGGAAACCTATGGCTAGGTCGCCCAGGCGGTGGGAATGTCCAGCTGCCTACCCTGGATGGTGTGGCATTATGCCCATCATCTTCGGTAAGGGGCTTGGGAGTCCTCTTGGACCCTCTGCTGTCAATGGAGGCTCAAATCTCTACTGTGAGCAAAGCAGCATTTTTCCATCTGCGCCAGGCTAGGCACCTGGCTCCCTACCTGTCCCGGAATGACCAGGCTATGATGATCCAAGCCATGGTCATCTCAAGGCTTGATTACTGTAACACTCTCTACATAGGCCTGCCTTTGGCATTGACCTGGAAGCTCAGGCTACTGCAGAATGCTGCTTGCTGGGGAGCCGGCGTTATGTTGCATAACTCCAATTCTCCAGCAGCTGCACTGGCTGCCGATCGAGCACCGGATCAGCTTCAAAGTGTTAGTTCTAACTTTTAAGGCCTTGCATGGTCTGGGGCCAGTGTACCTGAGGGATCGCCTCACTCTCTATAGATCCCAGAGATCACTATGTTCCGATGATCAACATCTTCTAGAAATGCCTAGCATGAAGAGCTACCGCCTAACTGCCACCAGGTGGAGGGCCCTTTCAGTCACCGCTCCTACACTGTGGAATGCCCTCTCTCCTGAAACTCAGGCGATGCAAGATTTGATGTCCTTCCAGAAAGCCTGTAAAACCTTTCTTTTTCAGCAGGCCTTTGAGTTATGCTTGTAATAGATAATCTTGTTTAATGTTTAAATCGTTGTTTATACTGTGTTCTCATTTTAATTGTGTAAGCCGCCCTGAGCCTTAGGGAGTGGTGGTGTATAAGTTGAAGTAATAAATAAAATAAAAAAATAATGTGTCAGTCTATGACTAGGGGCTTCCAGATTTCATAGTCATGTCCCTGTTGCCACTCACTGATTGTCATTGGACTTTTGTTGGTTATTTTTCTTGTGGAGCTGATCAACACAGTCTTCACAGAATAAGAATCTCATCCTGTAGCATGGTTAACACAACAATGGTGGCTTCTCATCTCTTGCAGCCTTCTTCCACCTTCACAGCCATTGTAACATGTACCATGTTGTTGTTCACCTGCTCCGCCATTGATTTTTTTAAAAAATATATATTTTTATTGAGTTTTTTGCATTACAATAAGAGATAGATCAAGACAAAACAGGTGAGTACCAGAAAGTCCTAAAGGAGAAAATAAGAAGGGGCCGGGAAGTGTATATAGGAAAAGTAGCGGACAATAAGAAAGGGAAGGGATAAGGCGAAGGAGAGAGGTAGGTAGAGAAGACGAGAGGAGTGAAGAAAAAAATAAAGAGGAAAAGAGAAAGGGAGAAAGAAAAAAAAGGAAAAGAGGTAAAAGTTTGAAAGAGAGCGAGATTCACAGTAGATGTACAGATATAGAAAAGGGTTGACGATAAGAAGAAAGATCATCCTTTGTCTTCCATCCGCCATTGATGTTTTCAGATCTTTGGATTGTTTCTGTTCTGGATCCCCCCCCCCCCGCAGCCCTGTAGCCCAGGGAAGTCCTTCTGGGAGCATATGATTCCAATGTTTTTCACCCACAGGTTCATTGGAACATGCAAGCCCCCTCACCATGACAAGGTTTCAGTCTGTTGAAGGGGATGCTGGCTAATAGGGTGAACCAAAGAATTTAAAAATAAAATCAGTTTTTAGTGTATAACAAAGCCTTTGATTGGATAACCATAAAATGACATGGCTTACCCTTAAGGAAATGATCAGTTATCAAATATAGTGATGAGGCGCAGATCTATCCTATTACTTTTACATCCCCTGAAAAATATTGCCCTTTCTTCCTTTATTCACCTGGAACCAGTGAAGGTATGGAGTTGATTTTTCAAGTACATTATAATAATGGAAGACTTCTCCCCTCATTGTGAAGTGGCATTGCCAAGATATTGGTTCCTGGCCTCTTTGAAAATGAGTTCTTAATTTACTTCACCAAACCAAGGTCCTCACTTAAAATGAGATGGTAGAACATATGATCCCAAATTTTTCCATATAATAATAAATATGTGCTAAATCTTGACCTTTAATCCAGCATATAGTGCTCCCTCCCCCTGAAAAAGAGACCAGTTGCTATGAAGCTCCTTCTCGCTTTTGCATAAACTTTGTCAAAGATTATGCCTGAAGTCAGGAAAATAATAGAGATTGTCTCTGTTGATCTAGGTCAGTGGTTCTCAACCTGTGGGTCCCCAGGTGCTTTGACCTACAACTCCCAGAAATCCCAGCCAGTTTATCAGCTGTTAGGATTTTGGGGAGTTGAAGGCCAAAACATCTGGAGTCACACAGGTTGAGAACCACTGATCTAGGTTATTTGGGACTCATCACTTTCATCTAGAACTCATTAAGCAACCACTAGGTGCTTAATATCTGTTCTCTTGAGGCAAATGCACATATAAGGAATTCAACTGACCCTTCTTCTTCTTCATCCTCTTGTATGGCCTGTGTAGCAACCCAGTTCCCTTTCATGCCTGGGGGGCAAGGGGCGGCACCGGGGGTCCCACTTGCATTAGGGCCAGCTGCGGCTGATGAGGACATGGAGGAAGGGGATGATGAGTTAGCTGGGCCTTCTTCGCCCACAGAGAGCTTGGCCTGGGATGATGAATGGCCTGACGGCTATGATAGCTAGGAAAGTCAGGCTGACACTGAAAGTGCTGACTCCGATAATCAGTATGAGAAACCAGGTGATTACGGGTCGCAGGAAAGGATTAGGGATGAGCCCATGGAAGCTGAAAGGGAGTTAGGCTCTCATGAAGATAGCGACCCAGGTGCTGGGAGGCAAGGACAAAGCTTTGATAGGAGACGGAGCATTGAGTCCAGCAGGAGGGAATGGCACCGAAGCCTAGAGCACCAGAGGAGCGCTAGATCCCATAGCACAGATTGGCGCAGAAGCCTAGAGCGCCCGGGGTCTCTCAAAGGGAATTAAGTATAGGATCCGTGGGAAAGGATCTTCAGTAGCTCAGCCACTTCTGTTCTGAAGGGAGTGAAGCGAGCGAAGATCCACGGAGCCAGGTTGTCGGCTCGTGCCTTGCCAAGAAGTTTCTTGGGCCTTGTCATGAACTTTGCCTTGTTCCTTTGCCATGGACCAAGTCCTTGATCCGCATTGTTATTGTGGAGCCTTTGCTACTTGTGCCTTTGGATTTCACTTACGGACTCTTTACCTTTTTGATTGAACTTTTGATACTTTTATGGACAATTTGCCTTTTCACCTGTTTTTATTATTCAATAAATAGCTGATTACCGTCTCTGTGTGTGTGATTAAGGGGCTGGGCCGAGACCCTGCATCGTGACAGTTGGCCGAGCTACTCACGAACCCCTTTTCACACCACGGGACGCGGAAGGCACCGGCGGAGACGAGTCGGCGAGATGGCTCAGCTAACCGCCGCTCAGATTCAAGAACTACAGCAGGAGGTGGTGGATCTGCAGGCCAGGGCAGGCTGACATCCCTCCCTGACCATTCCGTGCCGGTTTGGCGGCAACCCGGGCCAGGTCAATGTGTTCATTGGACAATGTGAAATGTACATGGAAATCCGGGATGCAGAGTTTGCCAGCGAAAGAGCCAGGGTGGGCTTTGTGTACACCCTGCTAGAAGGGACCGCAGCAGCCTGGGCCACGACCCAGCTGAGGGCGGCCTCCCCCCAAGTGGCCATTGTGTGAGCATTCTTAGATGCCATCAAGACGACTTGGGGAGACCCGGTGAACGCTGAGCTGGCGGAGAGGGAGCTGGACCGGTTGTCCATGAAAGACATGCCCCTGTCCCAGTACATTTCCCGGTTCAGAGTGCTGGCTGCCCAAGTAGAATGGAACCCCGCTGCACTGCGCTACCAGTACATGAAGGGCCTGTCGCCAGAGATGCAGCAGGAGATCCTGGGAGGGGCCACCCAGCCTGCCGACCTGGAGGAGGCGATTACCCTAAGCATTCGTGTGGAGGCCGGACTGCAGACCAGAAGACGGTGGGATAAGGGGTCCGGAGAGCGGCCGGTCGGTCGCAAGGAGACGGGGGCCAGCCGTCCCCTGTTCCGGCCCTTTGCGCCGGCTCCTCAGCCCTTGGATGAACCGGAGCCCATGCAGCTGGGGCATGTGAGGCCGAAGGTGGATGCCGCCAAGAAAGCACGGCGCCAGCGGCTGACTGTGTGCTGGTACTGTGGAAGATCCGGGCATTGTTCCAAGGAATGTCCCCAGAAGCCACGCGGCAAGACCCCTCGGGCCTCTGCCACCTTCGAGGAGCCCCAAGAGGCTGAAGAGGCTATCCAGACGGCAGGGGAAGGGGCCAGCCGAGTTTAAACGGGTTCGCTAACTCAGTCGCAGTCACTAACCTTCCCCCAGAACCCCAGACTGGACAGTTGTTCTTAGTGATGGTTGCCCTGTGGTCGCAGGAGAAGGGGCCGATGATGGTGCACGCCATGATCGACTCAGGGGCCACCAACAACTTCATTGATACGGACTATGCCAAGTCTGCCGGACTACAGTTTCATGATCTCAAGGAGCCTAAGGTCGTACAAACCATTGACGGAAGGCAGCTAAAAGCCGGGGCAGTGAGACAATACACTGCCCCTACCAAGATGTGGACAAGCTCTCACAAAGAGGACATTTCTTTCCTTGTAACTAAGTTGTCTGATTTCCCGGTAATCTTGGGAATCGTTTGGCTGACTCTTCACGATCCGCAGATCTCCTGGGCCAGAAGGCAGTTGCAGTTTTCTTCTGAACATTGCCAGGGACATTGCATGACGGCTAGGGCCTGCCAGGCTCAGGAGGTGGAACAAGCAGCTACCTTGCCCAAAAAGTATGCGGGTTTTTGGGACGTTTTCAGTGAGAAGGAGGCGGAACTCTTGCCTCCCCACTGACCCTATGATTGCGCCATTGAGCTGGAGCCCGGAGCCCCCATCCTGCGTGGAAGACTCTACCCTGTCTCGGAGCCCGAGCAAAAGGCTCTCTGGGAGTTTTTGGATGAGAATCTGCGAAAGGGTTTCATTCGGCCTTCCCAGTCCCCGGCCGGGGCGCCGATCTTATTCGTCAAGAAGAAATCCGGGGAGCTGCGGCTGTGTAATGACTATCGGGAGCTCAATAAGATCACGATCCGAAACCACTACCCCTTGCCATTGATCCCGGAGTTGTTGGAGCAGATGAGGGGAGCTAAAGTCTTCAACAAATTGGATCTGAGGGGTGCTTACAATCTGGTGCGTATTCGTCAGGGCGAAGAATGGAAGACCCCTTTCCAGACCAAATGGGGAAGTTTTGAATACAGAGTTATGGGATTCGGGTTGTGTAATGCCCCCGCCTGCTTTTAACACTTCATGAATGACATCTTTCGAGATCTGTTAAATCGTTATCTGGCAGTGTATTTGGATGACCTGTTGATCTTTTCACCTGACCAGGCGACCCACGACCGCCATGTGAAAGAGGTGCTACAGCGGCTGAGAGACCACGGTCTCTATGCCAAGTTGGAGAAATGCGCATTTGATCTACGCGAGGTGGATTTCCTGGGCTACCGCATCTCTCCAACCGGCATCGCCATGGATGACACTAAGGTCCAAGCTGTGGCAGACTGGAAAGCTCCTGCCAGCAAAAAGGACATTCAGAGATTCCTGGGCTTTGCCAACTACTACAGGAAGTTCATCCCGGACTTTGCCAAATGGGCCGACCCCATCACACAGTGTTTGCGAGGAAAGGTGCTGTTCCGGTGGACATCGGAGGCGGACGCGGGGTTCCGGAAGTTGAAGCAGCTGTTCACCATGCAGCCGCTTCTGCAGCATCCTAACCCCCACACTCCTTTCATTGTGCAAGCAGATGCATCGGATGTAGCAGTGGGAGCGATCCTTCTACAGCCGCAGGGGACAGACTTATTGCCCTGTGCTTACTATTCCCGGCAGCTGACGGCGCCGGAAAGAAACTATGCCATCTGGGAGAAGGAGCTCCTAGCCATTAGGGTAGCTTTTGAAGTTTGGCGACACCTGCTCGAAGTGGCCCAATTTCCGGTGGAAGTTCACACCAACCACCGGAACTTGGAGCACTTGAAGACTCAGCGCAAATTGAACCAGAGGCAGCAGAGATGGTCTCTGTTCTTTGAGAGATTCAATTTCCGCATCCACTATGTGACCCCCAAGCAGACCAAACAAGCTGATGCGCTGTCTCGAAAGCCAGAGTATGTCAGAGGAGGAGAAGGGCCATCCGAGACACGGCTGCTGAAAGCGGAAAACTTTGCCGCCACTCGCTCAGCCACTGCGCCCCCCCGGTGGTCAACCCAGACCCGGGGAACAAGAGAACCCTGAGTGACCGGATTCAAACTCAACAGAAGGGAGACCCTTGGGTCCAAGAGCAGCTAACCAAGGGGTGCAATTCCCTTCCAAGTAAAGAACGGCTTGTTGTACCGCTGTGACTGCATTTATGTTTCCCGGGCCTGAGAGAGGACATTCTCAAACTTTGCCATGATAGCCGGGCCGCGGGACACTTTAGGCTGTTCAAAACACTACAGTTGGTGCTTCGAGACTTCTGGTGGCCAAAAGTGCGGAAGGACATTGAGGCTTATGTCAGCACTTGCCCCGTCTGCCAGAGGGCCAAGAAGCAAGGGGGCAAGCCGGCCGGTTTGCTCCAACCGCTCCCAACCCCTTCCGCACCATGGAAGATGATCTCAGCCGATTTCATCACTGACTTGCCAAAGTCCAAGGGGTTCACCACGATCTTGGTCGTAGTGGACTGTCTCACCAAGATGAGTCACTTCATGCCATGTGTAGGGGTGCCTACTGCCAAAGAGACTGCGGATATGTTTGTGCAACATGTGTTTCGGTTGCACGGGCTTCCACAGAGTTTGGTGACAGATCGGGGCACCCAATTCACTTCCCAGTTCTGGCGGGCTGTTCAGAAGCTGCTGGGAATTGAGACACGGATGTCTACGGCTCATCACCCCCAGACTGACGGGCAAACCGAAAGGGTTAACACCACGTTGGAACAGTATCTGCGGTGCTATGTGAACTATCAGCAAAACAATTGGGCGTCATTGTTGTCTTTGGCCGAGTTTGCTTACAACAATGCGATGCAAGAATCCATAAAAGAGACTCCTTTCTTTGCAAACTATGGACATCACCCGAGGTTCTACCCTCCTGTAGACCAATCCGGAGATGTGCCAGCAGCAGAAGATTGGCTACAGGAGCTCACTGCAATGCAAGAGATGCTGCACACTCAACTGGACCAGGCTAAAGCGGATTACAAGTGGATGGCTGATCGGCGGCGCCAAGAGGGTCCTGAGATCCAAGTGGGAGACAAAGTTTTGCTGTCTACCAAGAATTTGCCTACGCAGAGACCTTGTCGCAAACTTGATGCGAGATTTTTGGGACCCTACAAGGTGTTGGAGAGTGTGGGGCCTGTTGCCTTCAAATTTCAGCTTCCGGCGGACATGAAGCTCCACCCAGTCTTTCACCGTTCCTTGCTGAGACCGGCGAAGGGGGGTGCGGCCTGATGTGACGCAGCCGCCACCCCTCCTGTGATGCGAGAGGGAGAGGAGGAGTTTGAGGTGCAGGACATCCTGGATGCTCGCATCACATACCGGAAGCTGGAGTATCTGATTGACTGGAAGGATTTTGGACCGAAAGAGCATTCTTGGACACCGGCACGGGACGTCCACGCCCCGGACATTGTGGCCCGTTTCCCCCGCAAGTATCCCGACACGCCCAAGCCTCGAGGGAGGCCTCGGCGGGGGCCCGTGGGGGGGGGGGGGATAGTGTAGCAACCCAGTTCCCTTTCGTGCCTGGGGGGCAAGGGGCGGCACCGGGGGTCCCACTTGCATTAGGGCCAGCTGCAGCTGATGAGGACATGGAGGAAGGGGATGATGAGTTAGCTGGGCCTTCTTCGCCCACAGAGAGCTTGGCCTGGGATGATGAATGGCCGAACGGCTATGATAGCTGGGAAAGTCAGGCTGACACTGAAAGTGCTGACTCCGATAATCAGTATGAGAAACCAGGTGGTTACGGGTCGCAGGAAAGGATTAGGGATGAGCCCATGGAAGCTGAAAGGGAGTTAGGCGCTCATGAAGATAGCCACCCAGGTGCTGGGAGGCAAGGACGAAGCTTTGATAGGAGACGGAGCATTGAGTCCAGCAGGAAGGAATGGCACCGAAGCCTAGAGCGCCAGAGGAGCGCTAGATCCCGTAGCACAGATTGGCGCAGAAGCCTAGAGCGCCGGGGGTCTCACAAAGGGAATTAAGTATAGGATCCGTGGGAAAGGGTCTTCAGTAGCTCAGCCACTTCTGTTCTGAAGGGAGTGAAGCGAGCGAAGATCCACGGAGCCAGGTTGTCGGCTCGTGCCTTGCCAAGAAGTTTCTTGGGCCTTGTCATGAACTTTGCCTTGTTCCTTTGCCATGGACCAAGTCCTTGATCCGCATTGTTATTGCGGAGCCTTTGCTACTTGTGCCTTTGGATTTTACTTACGGACTCTTTACCTTTTGATTGAACTTTTGATACTTTTATGGACAATTTGCCTTTTCACCTGTTTTTATTAGTCAATAAATAGTTAGCTGATTACCGTCTCTGTGTGTGTGATTAAGGGGCTGGGCCGAGACCCTGCATCGTGACAGCCTGAGTTTACTTAAATCCTTCTGGCCTTGTAGTTCTGGTGGGTGATTGTTGTGTCTTCGTACAGGTATCATCTCTTTTCACCTATACTGTCCTTCACATATGGTGGGCTGCTGGCTGACACTGACTCTGGCAAAAAAAGGGGAGAAATTTGAGTGCCTTTTGCTTCTGGTTGCATAACAGGATATACAGTTACAAAATAAAGGTTGTTGTAGGATCCTTATAATATCAATCCTGTTGGATCAGAGGCAGGATCCACCTCTAGCCAGATGGTTTATGAAGTTTGCACAAAGGACTACAGCCAACTATATGTTGAGCTGCAACCGTTTTGGGATGCCATCCAAAGAAAACACATAACTTTCATAACATGGTTGATATCTGAGAGAATATGTCTCTAAATGTGGACACATTATAAAGATTTAAGATTTACAGGGAGGCAGAGAAATGATAGCAATCACACTGTGGTGCCCAACAAACCAACACACTGTGTAAGACATTGACATCTTTTTGGGGGGAGGGGGATTCTATACATTTAAGGGAAGATTGTTCTATTCCAATCTCGAAAGTAGCCAATTTTCATAGAAGTAATTCAACTACTTGCCCATTTTTCTCTAGGAATAAACTTGTTTCCTCTCTGCTTCTTTGTGTATCATGTTATTAACATTCCTAAATTTTTACTTTTTTTTTTGAAATATATTTATTAGGGTTTTTCCATAAACAGTAAAAGTGGGGGAACAATTTCAGGTAAAGGACAGTAGGAAAGATAGAGAAAGGAGAGGCTGAGAGTGGTGATGGGGGAGGGGGGGTAGAGGGGGGGCGTCGGGGGTGGGAAGGGGGGGTGCGGGGGTGGTAACAGGGGATGGGGGGTAGAAAGGGGTAAGGGTTAGGGGCGGTGAAGGAGGTTGTTTGGTCCGGGATCTGGGAAGGATAGTAATGGATAAGGATGCTGAGAAAAGATAGGGATAGGGGTAACTTGTTTTCTTCTAAGTTCCTTGTTCATGGGTGCTTCTTGTTTTTCTCGTACAGTCTCTCTCCTTGTTAAGCTGGACATTTCTTTTTTAAAAGTCTTCTTTTAGGCTCTTTTTCCAGAGACGGGTCTTCATAACCCTCTTGGTATAAAAGCAATCTGTTGATTTTAGTTTTTGTCCTCTTTTTTTAAACTCTTTTCCCGTAACCTACAAAATCTTTCCAGTGTTTGGTGTCCATTGTCCGTTCCTTGTCTTTTAGTGTAGCTGGATCTGTACCTTTTCTTTTTCCTCGGCTTCCTTTCTAACCGTTCTCTTTAGGAGATTCGAGGCCTTTTATATCCATCCCCAGGATGCCACATCTCGTAGGCCTAAAATACGCCTCTAGAGAGTAGGGGCAATTTTTCTTTAGGTTTTTCTTTCTTCCTTGCTGGGTTCTTCTCCTCCAGCTTCTTTTCCTATTGGGCTGCGTCCCAATCTTTTTGTTTTCGTTCTTATCTGTATCCAGGATGGGGTTTTTGGGTGTTGCAGCGGCCCCTTGGTTTCCCCCCTCTTCTCCTTTTTGGGGGGCAGAGGTTTTAGGGCCCTTCGAAGCCGTTCTTGCAACTTCCAGTGAAACTTCCTCACTATTTTTGAAGTGAGGTCCTCTTTCTTCTGGTATTTCTTGCGGTTTTGTATTCTCCTTCCCTCTCTTCTCTCTGCCTTCATGTATTGTTGCGTTTTCCCCTTGACCTGGGGTGCGTCTTTTCCATCATCATAGAGGGTCAGCAGCTCTGGCATTGTGGGGAACGCCTCTTCGGTTGGTTCTGTTCTTGCATGTTGGGAGTGCTCCCGGATCGTTCCCATTTGCTTTTCGTGCCGAGACATTATGGCATCCATCTTCCGTAGGTATCCGTCTTGAGCTTCCCCTATTTTTCGTAGTTCTGCAAGGATGTCCCTCAAAGTTATTCCTTCCTCCTCTGGTCCCTCTTCTTGCATTATCCTCCGCTCTTTTGCTCTTGAGGTCCGTTCATGCAGTGCCGATATAGTTCTATTGTCCCTGTTTTACTATTGGAAAAATGTCCTTTTCCCTCTCCCAAGATGGCGCTCCCGCCAAAAAGCTCTTCTTCTTCCCTGCTCCTAGGACTGTGAGAGCTCATCCACCATTTTGGCGCCCTGTCGCTCTTTTCCTCCCGTTCCCTCTGCCTTTGCCAGGGATGATTGGCTCCCCCTCTGTGCGGCCTGCTTGTTGGGCCTTTGTGTCTCTTTTGTTGGGGGCCCGATCCCCTGAGTGTGGGGGCTTCCATGGGGCTGTTGTGATCCCCGCTGCTCGTCCGCTCCTCCCCTCTGTCTCCAATGGCGCTCCCCCGATGCCGCATGGGGCCGCTGTTCCCGTACTCACGGCCTCCTTCTGTTTCGTCTCTTCTTCACCTCCTGCCCTCTGCTTAAGGTGGGGGGGAGGGGAGGCTGGGCTGGGCTGGCAGTAAGTGCGGGTTGCCACCCGCTTCCCGCTTCCCGCTTCCCGGCTCGCTCGCTGCAATGGCGGCGGTCCGGGCCCGCTCAACCGCTCCCTCTTGAGGAGGGGGGAGATTTGGGGCCGGCAGACCCCGTCCGCCCGGCCGCGTTCTCTTTCGGACGCTTCTGTCCGCGAGGGGGGCGCAAATCGCCCTCCAGCCAGGAAAGCAGGTGACACTCCAGGGAGCCCTAGAGTGCCCGTCCTGCCGCCATCTTCGCCCGACCCATCGCCCAATTTTTACTTTTGTTTAATTTTATTGACACCATTTTTAATAAAAAGACAATACTATAATACTTGCCACTACATTATTGTCACACCCCCTTCTTGGGCTCCAAAATTTGGTTTCCAGCCTTTCCTCGTGTACTCATTACATGTAATTAACACAACCATCTGGGGCTCACATTCCCTCTCCCTCCAGAAAAAGAGTACTTACTATCAGACTGCAAATAATGTTGGGAGAGTAATTCCAGTTTTAATAGTGTGCTTCTTTGAGGAAATTGGTTGATATATACCCACATACATTCACACATACATCATTATACACATTTTAAAAGATACATCCCAGATGCAGAATATCCCCAATAGTGTCATAGGAAGGATGATTAGTAATTGTTGATGAGGAAGAGTTTTACAAAAGGGATATTAGAGTTAATGATCAGGAAACTTGTGGAGCTCCTTCAATTACATGACCTTCCATTTCAGAACCTCATATAGCAGTATGATATTTCTACTAATGTAACATCCTACAAAGAGAAAAATGTGTCAATACGACTCTGATGATATTCATCCCCTCCAAGTGGATTTGGTGTAAGTACATTGGGTCATGTCTGTGCACAGAAGTATGTTCTTGCAAAGATGATCAAATGGAAATGGTGACTGAACAGAGACCACTTTGAAAATCATAACCATAAACTTCTCCCATGCTACTACAAAACAAAATAACAGGTAGCCTGTAGGATAGGTATATATTTATAGCTAGCTGAACTCAGAATGAGGCTGAGGAAATGCAAGCAAAAAAGCTGAAGTATTATATATGATTGTTGAGAAATTCAAACATTTACTTGATATTTTATGCCCTCCTATCTTCATACACATTATATTACATTTGATGCTAAAATGTAACACACACACACACACACACACACACATATATTCACTACCATTTTTAACAAGTTAAATCAGAAACAAGGTTGTTTCAGAAAGGGAAGCAGTCTTTCTTTCTTTGATGGGTGAGATTTTTGTTTCACCCCATGTTTGAACAACATTTTAAAAACTCACAAAAAATCTCATTGTAGAAGGAAATGACAGATATAGCCATCCCTATTTTCTTTGCCATGATGTGAGGTCATCCATGCACTATGTCTCACTAACTCAATCAGGCACAACAGCTTGCCAGTTCAAGATCAATGGTCTTATTATTACAGTGTCATCCAGTGATAGAAATCCCCAATTGGGTAAACATTTCTCCTCTCAGATGTATTCTGAAGGCACCTAAATATTTCCAAGGTATGCATATTTCATTCCAGTCAATGGATTATCAGTGCTTCAACTCCACCATCTATTATTTTGGTAGAAGGAAAATAAGGCACAGCACTCATTCCAAATTGCCCCTTTTGCCTTTCAAATTCCTGTGATCGAAGCAGCTTTTACGACAATATAATCCCCTTACTTTATAGCTATTTATTGGACAAGAAAGGAAAATTTGAGCTAAGAAAAGACAGAATACAAGGACATTATTAATTATTCACACTTAAATTAAGGTTTGTTTTTATTTGATTTAGAAACATTTTTTCAGAGCAATTGATTCTTGAATCCATGGATACAATATCTGTGGATAAAAGGAAGCTGATTATAAAATCTACTGTATAATTTGATGTAAATCCATAATTTCAAGCAATCACGATACTCAACATCTCCTGATATGTTTACGTCAAAACTCCAAATAATTGCTATTATTTTAAAATATTTTCCCTCCTTATTGTTGAAGGTTGCAATTATATACAGAGGAAAGAAGCAAAGAGGCAGTGGTAATAACCAAGAAGGCCAAATTCTTCGTTCAACACTGATATCCATCTAGGCCCCTCCATCACTGTCAACTGCAACTGCAGGAATACCCAGATTTACATCAACTCAGCTAAGAATGGTGGCCCAGCTATTCCACTGTACAAGAGATTAATGTGCTTATTTCATACTATCCTTGAACTTTGCAATAAAATCCCTAATACAAAGAGAAACCAAAAGTTTAAAAGATGAATAATAGTGTGTGAGGGGGAAAAATACAAAGGGGGAGGAAATAAGAGAAAAGCCCAAATAATACATGAATGAGCTACTTCTCCTTTATACATGGAGTCACAAACCCAATTTTCCTCTAAATTCTGAATTACTTCAGCTTCCAAGAAGAATCAGAAAAGATATTTGACAATACATCCAGCATATAATTTTTGTCATATTCATGTCATAGTTGAGACCCATCTTCCTATATGAGCTGACCATAATGTTTTAATCACGTTCCCTTTTACCATTTCCACAACAATGTTTCTTCCTGGAAAGATCACCACAGCAGAGTTCACTGAGAAATGTTATGAGACTATTGAAGATACGCTCTCCAGTTTGGTGGCAGTAGCACAATTAGTGTTGATTTATGTTTGAAGGTTTCTACACTAACAATACAAAGTACTTCACTGAGGGACTCATATAATGATGCAAAGAGAAAATAAGCTGGCAGAATTAACTAATGATTATATAAACAACATAAGAATTGAAAATAAATGGAGTAGAGGGCCATCAATAATATTTGCTGAAACTAGATTTTTCTCAGCTATCTTGAGAACTAATATTTGCTTTTTAGCCAACTATAGAACTTGAAGGTTAAGGAGAAATGAATTATGAGCATTAACCAAAGAAAAAGGTATATCACGCAAACATAGCTGAGAAGATTATGTACTTTAGATATGTTTAGTACTTCTTTCTTCCATCATCATTCTTTATTGAAGATCAGATATTTTTCAAATTTTCAAGGCATATAAAAATTTTCACATATATTTTCTCCGGGACATTTCCATATGGTCAAATTGATAATTTTTCATGAGAAGGGGATATCTAACTACTAGTAGTACATCCCCTGGTGTGGCCTCACTACTGTGCTCAATATCAGAGAAACAGCAAAGACAGAAACTAATCCAATCAACAAGCAGGTGTTTTAAATCACAATATATGAAGAGTAGATCATAATTCCAAAATGAATTGCCTGAGGATTGACTTATGAGAATGCAGTCATGTCTCCATTATATAGCATATCCAACAGTTTACTGCACTTGAGGAATCCCTGCAATGAACTGATATGAACTTGTTAATGAGATGAACCATTATGAATAGTATACAAAACTAATTCTACACTGAAGGCACAATTACAGTATTTGTGTCTGTCACAAAAATGTCTGACCTTCAAAACTGAATGGCTATTTCCTAACATGTTTTTTTGCATTTAAAACTATTTTAAAAAGGCTTCTTGTGTGGTAATATATAAATTTTATATATAACTCATTATTAACTAAACTAAATGTCTTATGAAAGTATTGTTAAGCCTGGCATTAATTTTTAACTTTGTAGGAGGTATCCATATTGACCATATCCTTAATACAGACATATCTAAACTGTAATAGAATATAATATTGAAGGAACACAAATGATAAAATGATGAGTTCTGAAACAAAGAAAACCAAATTAGAAAAAGTAATTTATTGCCACAGAGAAAGGTCTTCACTTGTAGCTCTGCTGTCTGATTTGGATTGTCATTGCACATCTGAGAATAAAAATAATTTCGGTAAGTGTAACTTTTTTTACTTACTTTTCTGCTGCGAAGTGTACGATATTGAAATTCTTCTGTTTGACCCCAAGACAGCTCTACTGATAAAATCTACTACTAACCAGACATGACCAAACACTCATGATGAGCTGATCTGCTTTTAGGTTGTTTGAGGGTCTCAAATCAATCCCTATGATAATCCTGACTCATCATGAACAAAGATAAGGAATCAGAAAGGCTCAGCGCTACTGGCAGAGGTCGGAACTCTATTTCAATCATATATCCCCTAATTTCATTTATTTAGTGAGTTTTGAGAACAACAATGAAAGGGCGCTGAAGCAAAACCAACTGATCTGCAAATACTAAGATTTAGATTAAATGATATCTGGCAGGCGAAATGTAAATAAGTCCTTCCACAGCAGATATAGCCAACCGGTTCTGACTGGAACTGAGATTTTAAAAGATTTATCAATGACAAACTTCTGTATCCTCAGTGTTTGAACTGAACTCTGGAAACCTGTTTGATTTACCAGTGCTAGCAAATGGAATATCCAAACATCCTGAGGTTGAAGTCATCATGCCTGACGAATAGAACGATACATTTAGCTAAATCAACCTGAACCACACATGAATAGGCTACTTTCTTCACAAAGATATGACTAATGCTGTCAGAATTCCAGGCATATCTGATATATTTTTCAAAATGAATTATAATGGGATGATGATATGAATTGTCTGTATCAACCAAGATGAGGTAAAATACACTGAATCTTCCAGAGTTCACCAGTTAATTCAAATAAAAGAAACTGAATGTTACTGAGTTTTCTCTTCTCTTTAGAATACAGATATTAATTTTCACACCTCTTTATGCAAAGCAGAGCTATAATAATTTAGAGCTGAGTAAGAGCTGATTAGCTGTGTATCAACATTCTCCTCTTCTGCATAAGATTGGTCTAAAGATGCTGAATGAATTTTGAATGTTGGAAAGAAGACATGGTATTTCATTTTAAAAGTTTGTGACTAGTAGTAAGTTTAATAAGATTGAACCAAATGGTTCCATAGGTATATGAAAACTTATCACAAAGTTTTACGATATAAGTTCTCGAGATCTGAAATGTCTCAAATAAAAGAATAAATCATCAAAGAACTGAATAATAATAGGAAGAGTTTCAGTTAAGACTTTAGTAATTGAAACTAGATTGGCAAAGGCTTTGAATAGACTCAGAAGGTATGTGAAGTTTAAGGATTAAGGCTAAGAGGACAGGTGGAAACATGAGATGTAAACTCTGATAGAATACCATGGTACATGTTTGGTCAAAGACAGCAAGAAAGTGATTATTAAATTTTAACTGGTTAAGATGAAATATGGAGAGTTAGAGGTGTATTATGAACAGTGTTCCTAGCATACACAAAATCAGTGGTTTTTCAACAGACTATGTTTATTATATTACAGAGATATGAGATAATGAAACCCACATCGTTTGAAACATTAGATATAGTAAACAGTTATCACTCAGTTTATCTAACATTAAAGAACTGGCCTGATCATATTAATAGACTATCAGCTGCTAATATTGAGAATCCCGCAGGACATTGTCTGCTTTCTATAAGTTGACAGAACTGAAGGATACATGATGTTTATAGTCACTGGAAAATTACTATGATTGTGATGAATGATGAAATATGTTTGAAGATACACTGTGTGTTTTCAGGACTACATGGCACTTTTCCTGAACCTAATCTGATGTTTGAAAATATGTGGATATTGTTTCACACATGACACATTGAAGGGTGTGTAAAACTGATGGGCAGTAAATTCAGAATTTAGCAAAATTAGATTAGAGATACAATGATGAAACAGAATGTTGATAGCCAAACAGAACTAAAACATTGTCTTCAATCAGGCAGTTTGTTATGTTCTATTATGATTTTGATCATGCCCATAGTTAACCAGCATTACACAAGATTTACTGTAATGTATAGTTCAGTCTAGCTACCCAGATCTAAAATAAAATATATTGTCAAAATGTCATGAAACCTGAAGAGTCCATATGCACTGTTTCATCCTGATGGCCACACAAACAAGAGAATAAGTTTGATAAAATTTAATCCTCCCTCTCTCAACCAGAACAAGGATATATTTAATGAATGTTAAAGGAGGAGAGAGGAGGCCACTTTAATTTTATACAGTCTGGAGATAAAGAAAGATTGGAGAAGGCTCTTCATCTTATCTCACTAGCCAATGAGATAGAACTGAGATCCATGCAGACAGAACCCAACTCAAACACATGGACAGAGCAAAATATATCATCTCAGAACTTTCCATCTTCAGGTTTTAATTTGAGAATGTCCAAATTTAATTTAATGTTCAACTTCGAGACTCAAACACTCAGAGGCTCTGAGTGTTTCCATGTTTGACAGCAAAATACATAGTACATACATAATACATAGTACAATAAAAACAACACGATACAACAACAGAAGGGAGGTGATTACATCCAAGAGAGAGGGAGGGGAGGCCAGTCATGAACTATATGGGTTTGAGAGTCATCCAAGAAATACACTACTGAACGAAAGCCTCATAGGTCCTACAGCCCAAATAGCCGCCTTTAGTTATCTGAATCAGAGGGGTGATACCACACGCCTGTGGTCTCAGACTCACTATTGAGCTGTCGCCTTGGGAGGGTCAGATGGTTGGATTCAGGCTCTGGAGGCCTGGGATATGATAGACCCGGTGAGAACCACACCATTCAGAAACATACTCACACTACTGGTAGAGAGGTCCAGTTCCCAACCCTCATTAAAAACACTTGAGACACTCACACTCAGGTCAGGGTATTACTTAGCTGAATTGCTTCTCAAAGGTCTTGAACCAAAGACATCCTTTCTCACATTTTACTGTCTCTCAGAATTGGTTAAGACTCTGATTGGGTCAGATAATAGGGTTTTGCTTCTTAAGCGATCAGCTGGCCTGTGGCAGAGGTCTGGGACTGTTGTTAGTGAGCCCCATGGGATCTGGCAGTCTGATGTTTAAGATGAGAGCGGGCTACCTGGCTTCCACTGATGAGAGGTTCCATTCTCATTCTTCATCTGGTCACCAAATTTTCCTCAAAATGCAGATGAGGGAGAGGGCGACTGTCACAGCAGACTGAGGCGTCTGATGGGCACGGAGCAGAGCCAACCCCAGCCTCCTGATAAAGCACTGTCATCGCTAATCCGGAGTTTACAGTGTCTGATGCCAAAGGCTCGTGAGGGATCCGCCAACGCTGTTTGCTGATCCGAAGTGGCACGCAACCGTGGAGAAAAGAGGGCGGGGCTAAGGACACCGAGGTGTCAGGTTCCGCGGCACATATGGAGGTGCATTACCAGCGCCTTCCAACCGCCGCCCGGCATCCTGGCTCGCATCGCTCAGACCCGGGGCCGGCTCTCTGCCGGGCCGCTTCTTCTGGGAGATTTCCAGGCTGACGCCCAAGCCTCCGTCACCAGGTGGTCATTCGAGAGGTCTGAGGCACTGTCACACCTAATAGCAACAGCTGGCAAGCCGCCTCACTGGTCATTTCCATCCTGAAACTGAGAGATTGTAGTAACTATACTTTCTATTATAATGTATCAAGCAGAGTTTCTCTATGGACAAGGGTCATATTGAATAAGAGAGATGGACAATATCACTTTTGCAATCAACAATGTATTTATTACTTAGATTTGAGGTGGTAGGTTTGTTTGATGTTTTAAATCATGTAGGCAGTACACCATAGCAGATTCACGATATATTTATAACAAACATATCTGATAGCTGCCTTAAGAAGAAAATAGGTGAATATTTTTTTTACAGATATTTTCCTGTATGATTATTGATGTGTATGTAGCAGAAAGGCCACTATGTTTGAGTTCCTAAAACAATATTACTATAAGAGAATTACTACATTGTCTTCAAATATCAGATACTATACTACTACTAAAACTGTCTGAAACTTTGAACTGAAAATAATACATCTATTTTTATATTTCTTAGTAGAGAGTTCCACAGGTCCTTCTCAGAGACAACAATGAAATCAATATGTCTATAATGAATCAGACTGTGATGATACTGTTTTTCCCCTACAGAAAGTGTTTTTCAGACAAACTTACAAATAAAAGAGGGAGAGTCAAACAGTTGTAATGATAGTGGAGAAGGGGAATACTGAACCAACATTCATCACCAACATCGCTTCTAAGCAATACAGAAGAATTATATTTAATCCAGTCGCCAGACAACTATGACAATAGACTCAGAATCAAGTGAGAGACAATACAAGAGATAAATTTATGACAATATAAGAATACTGATTTTTTAAAAAATAATCATAGACTTGTATATGCATTCTTTAAAAGCAGAGAGATCAGCATCAAGATATTTGCAGAATGAATTTGACCATATAGTGGTTTATCAAGTTTACAGAACTAATTCAACTATAGGACATCAACAAAAGTCCTTGTCTTCCAGTGATTTAATAAAAAGGCACCAGGTGCTAAGACACCTAACCTCTCAACCTCTTGGGCTACAAACCCCTCTCATGTGTGTAACATCCCAAGACTACTGCACCGGACTTCACTCACCTAGTAGTCCCTTGACATACTTACATCCTCCTGGTAACTAGACAAAGTCATGTCCCATTAGATCCCAGAAGTGGAGCAAAGTTCTATGGCTGCAGTTCTCTCCTTCTGACTCAGCTGAACCTCATCCCACTCATACAGAGCGGGAATCTACTCTGGCCCCAGGCATAGAGATTCCATTCCTGACATTATGCCTCCTCTCGTCTCCCTGGGGAAACAAAACACTGGCCAGAGGTGGTCAATTTACGGTACAGGATGAATGCCCCCTAGCGTCTCTAAAAATGGTCCTTCTCCCAAAACTTGGCAGTAAACTGCACCCCCTTATATGTACTTTGATCCACTGAGCACCTGCTCCGACATCCATGTAAATGATACACACATGTTGTGAGGAATAGAGCTTGGCTAACTTTTCCGCCGACGGCAATCCTGTTAGAGGAACAAAAATGAGCCTGCTTAGAAAAACAGGTCCACGATCAATCCCAAATATAGGTTGTATCCCCTACTGGAGGGCAACCCCCACAAAATCAGTGCTTACATGGGTCCAGGGTCTAACAGGAGAGGCTACCACTTGAATTAATCCTGGAGGCTTAGCAGTAGACAACTTCCCCTAGCACAAGCCTCACATCGGTTGATATAATCTTTCACCAACAACCTCATTCCCGGCCACCAATATCTACTCCTAATTGCCAAGAAGGTCTTGGTGAATCCTCAATGCCCTGCAGATTTTATGATCATGAAAACAACTCCATTATCCCATTCTCAGTACCGCCGGTACATATAACTATCTCAGACTTAGCCACAACCTTTGTCCTTTTGCACTCAGTCTCATGGGATTTTAACCACTCATCCCCTTCATAACATCGCTGGAACTCCTTCATCCAGTCTTCCAACTTCTTTCTTTGTCCTGCTTCGCTCCAGTTTATACACTGGGCCTCGGTCTGCACTTTCAAACCCCATTGATCCTTAGTAAACAGCCTCCCTACCCCAGCAGGAGGTTCTCCCCCATCACTGGATAACGTGACAACGCATCCGCCACCACATTGTCTTTTCCCTCTAATATGCCTCAACACAAAAATTAAATCGAGCCATACTGAGCCCATCTCAACAACTTGGGTGACAACTTCTGGGGCTCCTCAAGAACTGCAAGTTCCGGTGGTCTGTCAACACTTCGAAGGGATGAACAGCACCTCTCCAAAAATTGTCGCCACGTTTGCAAAGCATATCTAATGGCAAACGCCTTTTTCCCATATGGGCCAACTCCGCTGCTGATCATTAAACTTTTTGGAGAAAATGCACAGGGCTTTTTGCACTTCCTTCATCTTTCTGCAATAGAGCCCTCCGTATGCCCAAGCAGAGGCGTCACTCTGCACTACAAAAGGTTTGGCGGGATCCGGCTCAATAAAGGCCCTCCAGTAAACGCCTTTCAGTAACTCAAAGCCTCTGGGCACCCCTGGCGCCCAACTCAACTTAGCCCCAGGTGCCCTCACCTTCCTACCCTCTCCCATACCTTTGTCTTTAACAACTCGGTAGGGGCAACATCGCTGCGAAACCCCAAATGAAAGATCTATAAAAAATTAGCCAGACCCAAAACGCCTGCATCTGCTCTCCTGTTCAGGAGCTCCTAAGCTTAACATCATTCGCCACCTTGGCTGGGTCCATACTCACCCCCTCTATTAATCCTATATCCCAGGAAGTCACCCTCATTTCTCAGGCAATTCGCATTTGCTCAGTTTCACATATAGCCTTTGCCTCCTTCAATCTCTCTAACACTTCGACCAACCGCATGCCTCCTGGTTTGTAAATCACAACTATATCATCTAAATATACATATACCCCTATACAACAGGGGTGCACCTCATTTATCAGCTGCATGAAAAATGCCCGGGGCGCGGACAACTGGCAGTATGACTAACCACGAATAATCCGAGTGGGTACGAGAAAGCTGTCTTCCACCTATCCTTTTCTTCACCGAACCATATGGAAAGCATTTATAATGTCCAATTTAGTAAAGTACTTCCTTTTCCCATCTGTCCTAATAGGTCCTTAATCAGAGGCAAGGATAACAATTGATCGTGCTGATAGCATTTAACCCTCGGTAATCAATACACAGTCTTAATTTGCCATCCTTCTTCTCCCTAAACAGGACTGGAGCAGCTATAGGAGACTCAGACCTTTGGATAAACCCCTTCCTCAAATAGTCATCGATTTGTTCTCTTAACGCTAGCTTTTCTTTCTCCTAGCATAGGATATATTTTTGGGCTTGGGCAATACAGCTCCTTCCTTTAATTCCACCTTACATTGTACCTCCTGACTGGGGAAGACCATCTGCTAATACTGATTAAATACATCCTTTAGATCAACATACTCTTCTGGGAATCATTGGCTCTTCCTTTCCCCTTTCCTCAGTCATGCTCACATTCACATCCACCCGGGGCTCGACACCTTAGGGTACCCGCTTCCAGTCAATAACCGGTCAGCCTGCTGTAACCATGGCAATCCCAAAAATTATATCATGTCTTTAATTGGGGCTACTACACAATCCAGTGTTCCCTCCCAATTGTCAACTTTACTCCTTTAACCACTTGGTCCCTAAAGGAAAAGGGCCCCTTCCACAAAGGTACCATCTAATTGAGCAAAGTGCACTGGGAATAACCCTGAGTTTCACATTCTAGATTCTAACTAATGTGGGACATATAATATTTTCAGAACACCCACAGTCAATTAATGCTTGATGTGATTGATATTGTCCTTCTTCTTTAACTCGATGTCACACATAATGCTTGGGGCTTTCTCACTCACCCTTCCCTTCTTCGACTTTCTCTCCTAAAAGCCCCTCTAGCCACCGCCACAGGTCTGCCATCAGGGCCTCTTCTTTGTGGACACTGAATTGCGAAATGTCCAGACTGAGAACAAATGTAGCATAAGCCTTTTCCCTTTAACTTGCCACCAGTTCCCGTTCCTCTCAGTTGGCTCTCATTCCCAGCCGGCCGCTTCAGCGTAGGCGCGGTTTCATAAAGGTCCAGAAGTAGACTTCCGTCGCTGGACCTGAGCCAGGATTCCTCGACAGCACCAGCCAACTGAATCCACCCATCAACGTTAACTGGGTCTCCACGATGCAAACACCATTCCAGTAGTTCACGCCGCAATCCCTCTTTGAACAGTTCCAAAAGAGTTGCCTGGGACCACTCCACCACCTTCCCCGCCAGGCTCAAGAACTCCTCCGCATACTCCATCACCGACCTGCTACCTTGCTTCAAGCACCTCAACGCTTCCTTCGCCTTTACTCTTTCCAACGGATCATGGAAAGAGTTTTCACGCTCGAAGGAATTCTCGTAGATCACCCAAACACAGATCTCGCCGGTCGTGACACTGGACGTACCAATCCGCCGCTCTTCCCTTCAACACTGCACCGACAGCTCGCACCCTGCTGCCTTCACTGGGGTACAGGTGGCCGTAGTCCTCCATATGGTCCCCCACAGCCGCCACAAAGAAGGCCACCTTGCAAGCCTCGCCATCAAATTCCACCGAAGTGGTTCCTTCCGGGGTCGCTCTCTCTCACCATACCAGGGTCTTCTTTCTCCACCAGCTGGGGCCGAGACAGGGCCATGGCCACTTCCACCATCCCTCCTCAGCAACTGAATACCTCGGCCCAGCCCTGCAGCCTTGGGCTGACCTGGAATCCCCTCACTCGCCGCTTTAGGCCGGGTTCCTCCAACCCCTTCCTCCGGGCCTCTAGTCAGGGCATCCACCCCCACACACCTGCCAGAGATCTAGGGCGGGTTTCAACCCTCTCCTCATCCATCCAGGAATAGCGGTAAAATCACCTCCGCCGACCGGGCCCACATGGAGTCTTGGCTAGGGTTCTTTGCCAACTGCTGTGACACCCTCCGGAGCGTCTTCTCCATAGCCTCCATTCGAGCCTTCAACACTGCCACCTCCGTGGGAGAGCATGGCTCCGTGGTCTCACTCCCATACGCCGCATCTTTAGACTTACTGCCCCGCGCCGCAGCCGAGAGCCCCGCTCCCCGACACGCTGGGATGGGAACATCCAACTTCCATCTCCAGCACCAAAACGGAGAGTATCTCTTTCCGGAACGGAGCCGCCCCACGCCATCGCTGTTGGGTCTCCAATCCGGTCAGGGAGGCCAACCTCATCCATGGTATTCCACTCCCCGTCCTGAGCCTGCTGGGCTGCATCCATAGTGAAATCCCAGCTCTCCAGGTATTCCTCCGCTTCATGCAAAAACCTCTCCATCGCCTGGGAAAGTTTCAGGGGTCTTAGCTTCTGTCAGGAACTCCAATTCAACCAGAAAAGACACGCCAAAAGTCCTTTGTCTTCCAGTGGTGATTTATTGAAGTACAGCAAACTTGTAAAGCTAAGACCCCGAACCCTTCCACCACAATCCTTAAATACCAACCCCTCCCTATGTAACATCCTGTAAAGATTGCATCAGCCACCCTGACTCAGCCTACCCAGTAGTCCTCTTGGATATTACTTCATATCCTCCTGGTAACTAGAGCAAAGTTCACAACCCCATTGTGATCCTTAGCAGAGAAGTGGAGCAAAGTTCATGGCTGCAGTTCTCTCCTTCTGACTCAGCTGAACCTCATCCCACTCATGGCAGAGTGGAATCTACTCTGGCCCCAGGCATAGAGATTCCATTCCTGACACAGTTCCTGAAATTCACATCTGAAGACATTGTCTATTTTGCTCAGTGCTTCCCCCCTCCGTCTTAATGTCCGCTATTAGAGAAAATACTGACAAGTGGATCCATTTGGTGTATTAAGAAGACCTCGATGCTTCCAGGAGGACTTTGGATAATGAGCTATTCTTTATAGATCAGAGAATGAAAATGGGATAAAAGTCCCAAACCTTTGTGAAAAGACTTTGAAAAAAATATTTCAAGGCTGGAGGACTTCATAAAACTATTCACCTCCAGAAATAGTCTCAGGGCACTTGAATATCATTTGCTATTCTGTTATTTATGCCCTACACTGGATACTTAGTGAATGCTCCCTTACGCAACAGCATGTGGGGAAGGAGGGGTGGAAATACAATGCCCATTTCATCTGATCTAAAGCTATTGCTGACAGGGAGACTCCATCAGTAGGTAAGGTATAGAATATTTTCCCCCTTAGAATGTCTTGTAATTAACCAAATAAACTCACCAGTTTATATTGCCTCTTAGGAGGTATGTTATCGTACTGTGTCTTTGAGTTGGTGAACGCTTTCCCATCTTCTTAATTTATCCTCTGTAGAATGATAAAATGATGGAATAAAACCAGTATAGAAAAAAAATGAACCACAAAGATGCTGATGTATTGTGATTTCTTTCACAAGGGACAAGATAAAGAAATCTCTCCTGTTAGATATATCATGATATGTTCTTTCACTTATTAAAGTCCATGCTTTCCCCTAGACAAACCAATTATGCAAGTGTAGTGGGGCAGGAGCATACATCTTATAACAGTAGCCTTTTGCTAACACAATACAGAAAGCAATTAACTGTGCCTGCAAGTTACCACTTAACCCTCAATGCCTTAGTGGTCTATGTGGAGAAAAGAATGACTCCCTAGAAGCATAATGTAAAGATTGCCTGCTTCCTTCAGAGCAGAAGGTATAACATACAGATCATTAGCTTCATGGTTGTAAACATAGCAATCTATGTGTCTAGGTCTTTGGGCAGTTATATCTCTACCCAACAGAATGTGAAGCAATAAAAAGTCTTCAATTCTGCATCATGTTGATTTTTACCATTCTATGTGGTCCCAAAGTTAGTGGAACCCATTCATTTTCCACTATAAACATAGCTCTTTAATCAAGATGCTTGTTTAAGAAATTGCGGTCAATATCTTCCTAGATCTTTGATAGCTAGGAAGTAGAGATGGAAATGATATTTGAAAATATTTAGGAAGACTGTGTTCACAACTTGGGAGTGCTCCTGGACCCATATCTCCAAAGGTCAGCCCAGGTAAATGCGAGAGTCAGGAGTGCTTACTTCCAGCTTCAACTGATATAGCAGCGGCACCCCTTCTTAGATTTCGAGGTCCTGAAGATGGTAGTGCACACACTGGTAACCTCAGGGTTGGACTTCTGCAATGTGCTTTATATTGGACTACCTTTATACCAAGTTTGGTTCAAAATATGGCAGCCAGATTGGTCCCAGGACCATCTAGGAGTCAGCCTATTATGCCTATCCTACTCTCTCCACTGGCTGCCAAATAGTTTCCTGGCAAAGTATAAGGTGCTGGTTTTTACCATTAAAGCCCTACATGGTTTGGGTCCAGTTGCCTAAAGATTGCTTCTCCCACACAGTCAACCTTAAACACCTAGGTCCCCTGAGGGGCAGTTACTTCAACCATCCAGAACCCAATTGGTGACCATCACCCAGAGGACCTTTTCATCAGCTGCTCCAAGACCTGAAATGACCTGCTGGAAGAGCTCTGACAGCAAAATGAGCTGTCAGATTTTATAAACCATCTAAAGACCTATCTTCTGACAAACCAACAACGACAAAAGTGGGGTGAACTTGTGAAGAACAATCAAAAACACTGGAGCTGATCCAAAAAGAACAATAAACAGTACAATGTATGTATCATCCGTATGGAGATGGTTAGTAAATACTAAATAATCTATATCAAAAGCTACATGCCTTCAGTCCCCCATGCTACTGAGCCTGGCCACAGTTAGAGGGGTGACATCGAAGTCTGCCAAAAAGGGAAGGATATCCCCTGGGACGGAACCAGAAGGGTATGAGGTGAAGGCCTGCTATCCCCAAAGCAAAAGATCCAAAAGTATAAATGATAAACAATGAAATGCATGTATAGGAGCTCTAACAAATGCCACAGTACCAAGGGATGAAAATTCCCATTCAAGTCCCACTACCGTCAATGTAGAGCCCCCCAGCCAGTCCAAGGTCGTGTCGGGCCGAGGTGAGGCTGGAGCGGCAGCCGGACGCGGCTGCGAATAACCACGCCGACTCCGCGGGGGCCTCTCCGGGCTGCTGGCGTGCGGCGCGGTCCGATGACGTGGGACTGCCCGGCTCTGTGTTGATACACTAAGACGGGAAGAAGGCCGCCGCGGCGCTCACAGTGATGACGTCCACCAAGCGCCTGGGAGGGACTGGGAGAGGCAGCCGCCAGCTCCAGGAGGTGGAGCCGGATGACGTCACGCAGGGGAAACCCGGCGAAGCGGCGTGTCTCCAGAGAATGAGGGTGTGATGCGGGGAATCCCCGATGGAGGGAGGTAGCGGGGGTGGGGTGGATCGAGGCCTGGCAATCCCTGGGTCTCGTCTCGATGTAGAATCCACCCCAACATAGGAGAGCCCAGTGGAATGTGTGGGGAAGATAGGCAATGAATAAACTCCAGCAGGTCTGTTCCGTCCCCGATAGGGTGCTGAGGCCCAACGTCGGCAGCCTTGTGGATGCACCACCCTTCCCATGTCCTGCCCAGGAAGCGATGGGTGGCACCCAAAGAGGGATACACAAATGTCCAAGCCCACACGGATGTATGGAAAAATATCCAAAATAAGTTTATTGCACACAGCAGATAACCGTGTGTTTCAGGCAGTTAAAGGAATACCGCCCAAGCACCAATACATTAGTGCCAGAACAATGACAATGAATGCCCAGCGGTGGGGCTGGCAGCACCCACGGCTGTGATGTAACTGGCCTCAAGACATGAGGAGAGGGAGGTAGGAGATATAATAATAATAATAATAATAATAATAATAATTCTCCCAATTCCTGCCAATGAAACTCCTCCGGCCAATTTTCTTTGACAATGTCTCTCTCTCTGGCATTACTTCACGAACAAAGATTCTTAGGAAGGACTCGTCCCACGCTTTCTACAAGTGCGTTGATGACTAAGAAGATTGGATGTGTCCTTCGAACCTGTGCAATGGATTTTTCTGGTGGAGCGCAGCGTGCACAGAACTGGCCTCACCCTTTAAACCAAAGGTCCATCTGCCGGGGCCTAGCAAGCTTGGACGGTGGCAGCGAGGTCCTCAGGGCGTAGGTTTGATTTGAGTTTCCTTCTCTTAGATGATTGACCTTACAGGGTTAGACAAGCACCATCTGCCCGGGTTTGAAGTTAGAGTTTTCCTTCTCTTAGGATGGTTGCCAAAAGGCTAGAGACCCCATCCTGCCCGTTGACGCTCTTTGTCAGACCCTTCGGTTGTGACCTGTCTGGCATGGGAGGCCCTACCGGTGACTATTTTGCCACCACCAGCATAGCTCACAACTTCATTAGGATATGCAAGCCTCTCCCCGTGACAAGGGGGACTACAACTGCAATAATCCCCTCAATCAACATGATCCATGTTGATGGAAGGAACTGCAGCTCAGTGAACTGCATTCTACATTTTTCCCCTAAGCTCTAAATAGCAATAAGAATCTGAATAGTTTCTAAACTTTTGGCTGCACTGTACAGGATATAATGTCCTATATAGCTTAGGTCCAGGCTATCTGTTAGACTGTGCCTCCCCATAGGATCCTGGCCAGATCCTGAGATCCATAGGACATGCATTTTCTCAGTCCCACTACATTCAGAGGTATATATGGTTGGTTGAAGGGAAGGGAAGACCTTTTCACTGACTACAATTAAGCTTTGAAAATCCTTAGGGAAGCTAGAATGGCAGCCTTCTTACTGTCAATAGGTGAATACTTTTTTATTCAAATAGGGTTTAAGGATGGAAGACTTTTAATGAAAGCACTATAACAGGGTATTATTTCAACCTGTAATGTTTAACTATTGAAATCTTTTCAAAACATATGTTTTAATAAGATTCATATTTTTGATGTTGATTTTTTATTTGTCTTTAATTGTCATCTTTTTAATGCAAAGGCTTCCTTAAAGCCCAATCTTGGGGAAAAGGAATATAAGGTTAATGCTGCTACTGCTGCAACTATTATTATTATGAGTAGTTGAAGTATTTTTAGTTTCTTAGGTCAGAATCTCCAGTTTTGGATGCTGGCGATTTGACAATGTAGGGAGGGCAGAAACCCCACAAAGGTGTTTGTGTGTGAGGGTGGGGGGTGGGGTGGAGAAATCCACTTTAATTCCAAAGTGATCAAACAGGTTTACTGTCGCCCTCTGAGGCTTCTTGGCACTTGACCCCCGGACAACAGACAAGGCAGCTGAGGTACAACAAGTTTTATTGATTATAAAGTAGCAAAGTTGATAATAAGTCCAGGAAGCCTTTATTATGCAGCTTCCGGATGGCAGCAGACACTGGAATCAGTGAGGCTTGAGAATCCGCAACGGCAGGATCTCAAGCAGAGGAAATGCAGGAACAAATGTGGGATGCTCTAGATAGTCTTTGAGCCCCCGATCGGGCGCAAGAAGATCGGGCGGCTTTGGGTACTGCAGGCAAAGTCAATGCAAAGCAATGCAACTTCCCCACAGGCTCGGCGATGAACAGGAACAAGGCTAGATGCTGGAACGAGGCAGCCGGTAATGGCTGGCTGGCTGGATCTTAGTAGCTGGCCGAAAGGCCCGGTTCACTTGGACATCATGGCAGTAGCGGTCGTTGGTACGAGATACTGCTAAGCAGGATCTCACAGCTTTTATAGGATTTCTGCCAGCAGGGCCCAGTGCGTCGAACATCAAATTGGATGATGGATGAGCCCTGGGTTGTTTTGAGAACCTCAGTCCTGAAGAATGTAGGCCCTCGTTAGTGCGGACCATCTGGCCTGGGGAGTAGCGCTTACTGCTCCGAGTACTCGCCTTTGCTATCAGCTTGGTGGGCTCCGCTTGGCCTTGACATGCTTTCAGCCTGGCATCTCCCTTGGACAGTGTAGAAGAGCAATATAGAGGCCCCTGACAGGGGCTGGGAGTTAACACAGCTGTGCTGTAAAGCTTCTCAGAAACAAGCGGGCAAAATGCAGACCCAAAGAAAGATGCTGTCGGAGGCCCTTGAATCTCTTGGGGTGTGACACTACCCCTCCTCTCACGCCAGGCCCCCCTCTGGCCGGTCAGGGGCCCTGGTTTGTGAGGGTAGGCCCGATGGAATTGGTCCACCAGCTCAGGGGCATGTACGTCTGTGGCGGGGACCCAACATCTCTCCTCGGCCTCATACCCCTCCCAGTCTACTAGGTACTGCAGTTGCCGCCGAAAAATCCAGGAGTCCAAAACCTCCACCACTTCGTATTCCTCCTCCCCATCTACTAACAGCGGTGGCGGTGCAGGCTTACCCTTTTCCGGTCGAACCTCGTTGGCTAGGCGCAAGAGGGCTCGATGAAACACGGGATGGATTCTCATTCCCTTGGGCAGCTGGAGCCGGAAGGGGACTGGGGACAGCTTGGCCACGATCTTATAAGGTCCAATGAACTTGGCACTAAGTTTACGGCAGGGGCGTTGGGAGGGCAGATGGCGGGTGGACAACATTACCCGATCTCCCACATCCAGTTCTGGCCGCTCCTGGCGATGTCGGTCCGCCGTTCGCTTGTAGTCAGCTTTGGCTTGGTCCAGTTGAGCTTTGATCACTTGCTGCACGGCAGCCAATTCTTGCAGCCGTTGCTCCGCAGCCGGGACGGACCCAGGTTCCACCAGCTCCGGGTAGAAACGCGGGTGGTACCCCATGTTGGCAAAAAATGGGGTTTGCTGAGTGCTGTCGTGCATGGAATTGTTGTAGGCAAACTTGGCCATGGAGAGCAAGGAGGCCCAGTTGTTCTGCTGGTAATTGACGTAACACCGCAGGTACTGTTCCAACGTCCCGTTGGTTCGCTCGGTTTGCCCGTCCGTCTCCGGGTGGCGGGCCGAGGACATCCGCGCCTCGATTCCGAGCAGCCGCTGGGTCTCCTTCCAAAACTGGGACGTGAACTGACTGCCACGGTCCGTCACCAGACTCTTGGGCAATCCATGAAGTTTGAACACATGATGCAAGAACAGGCCCGCAGTTTCTTTAGCGGATGGTAGCCCTGGGCAGGCAATGAAATGGGCCATCTTGGTAAGGCTATCCACAACCACAAGAATTGTTGTATTCTCCTGGGAAGTTGGCAAATCGGTGATGAAATCTGCAGACAGTATTTCCCAAGGGCCCCCGGGGGTGGGCAGAGGCTGCAGCAGTCCCTGGGGTCTGCCCACCAACTGCTTGGCCCGTAAACATACTGGGCAGGTGGCTATATACTTCTCTATTTCCCTTCGCATCTTGGGCCACCAAAAATCTCGGGTTATCAACTGGATAGTCTTATACAGGCCAAAGTGGCCTGCGGCTTGGCTGTCATGGCACATCTTCAAGATTTCTTGCCTCTCAGGGCCCCGGGGTACATAGACCTGGGCTCGGTGACACAAGAGTTCATTCTGCACGCTGAATAAGTACTGTACCTCCTTTGCCAGCTGCTCCTGGGCCCAGGCGTCCTCTCGTTGCCTGGAATGAAGTTGCTCGTCCAGGGGAAGAGTTTTCCGGGGCGATGAAGCAGGACTGGGCCTCGCCGGGGGCGAGACGGTCGGGGGCGTAGCGTCCACAGCTGCGGCGGCAAAGTTTCCTTGCTGGAGTATCTGACCCTCCCCGGAGTCTTCGACTCCCTGAGTGTACTCCGGCTTCCGGGACAAGGCGTCGGCCTATTTTGTGTAGGTCGGCGTGACATAGTGGATCTTGAATTGAAACCGTTCAAAGAACAGGGCCCAGCACTGCTGGCGCTGATTCAATTTCTGCGCCGTTTTCAGATGCTCCAGGTTCCGATGATCTGTGTGAATCTGGATTTCATGCTGCGCACCCTCCAGCCAGTGCCGCCAGAACTGGAACGTGGCTTTGATGGCCAAAAGTTCCTTTTCCCAAATGGTGTAGTTCTTTTCTGCCGGGGCCAGCTGCCGGGAGTAGAAGGCGCACGGCAGCCAATCTTCTCCCTGGGGCTGGAACAAGACCGCCCCAATGGCCACGTTGGAAGCGTCAGCTTGAACCCGGAAGGGCTTAGCAGGGTCAGGATGCTGAAGGATCGGCTGAGACACAAACAGCTGCTTGAGTTGCTGAAACCCCCCTTCCACCTCGGCAGTCCACCGGAACAGGGTTTTTCCTCTTAGGCACTGAGTGATGGGTTCGGAGCATTTAGCAAACCCTGGGATGAACTTTCGGTAGTAGTTGGCAAAGCCCATGAACCGCTGGATGTCTTTGCGGCTCGCCGGCGCCTCCCACTGTACCACCGCCTCTACTTTCACCGGGTCCATAGAAATGCCCTGGGCTGAGATGCAATGTCCCAGGAAATCTACTCTTTCCACCTCAAAGGTGCACTTTTCCAACTTGGCGTACAGGCCGTGATCTTGCAGGCGCTGCAACACGACCCGTACGTGACGTTCATGAGAGTCCAGGTCTGGGCTAAAAATTAGCAGGTCATCCAGGTAACAAAGCAAAAAATGGTCTAGATAGTCTCTAAAGATGTCATTCATGAAGTGCTGGAAGGTGGACGGAGCGTTGCAGAGGCCGAAGATCATCACGAGGGACTCGTAGGCTCCGTACTTAGTCTGGAACGCTGTCTTCCATTCATCCCCGGCCCTTATCCGCACAAGATTGTAGGCCCCCCTTAGGTCCAGCTTGGTAAACACCTTGGCTCCCCGTACTTGCTCTAGCATCTCATAAATCAAGGGGAGGGGGTACCTGTTGCAGATGGTGATGCTGTTGAGGGCCCGGTAATCATGGCACAGTCGCATTTCGCCGCTTTTCTTCTTCACGAACAAGACCGGGGCGCCGGCCGGCGATTGGCTGGGACGGATGAATCCCTTCCGGAGGTTGGTGTCCAAAAACTCTCGGAGAGCCTTCTGCTCTGGTGCCGAGAGGGAGTACAGCCTTCCACGGGGGATCGGAGCATCCTTAACCAGGTCAATGGCATAGTCATAGGGCCGATGGGGCGGGAGCTTGTCCGCCTCTTTCTCGCTGAACACTTCCCAATAGTCCTGGTACTTGCAGGGCAACGTGGCCACGGCACTTGCCTCGGTAACGGCGCCCAACTGGCCCGGAGGCAATGTTTTTGACAAAAAGCAGTGAGGAAATGCACCTCTTTTTGGGCCCAGGAAATTTGGGGGTCGTGCTGGGTGAGCCACCGCACCCCCAAGATTACTGAAAATGTGGCAAAGTGGAGATGAGAAACGGAATTTCCTCCTGATGGTTGGCAATAGTCATCTTCATGGGCGGGGTCCACTGGTTTACGGGGCCTGACTTGAGGATCCGTCCGTCAATGGTTTCGACGGGACGGGGCCGGCTTAAGTCCTTGATTCCCAGGCCCAAGTGCTTGGCAAGGTCTTTGTCGATGAAATCGTTGGTGGCCCCGGAATCCAGCATGGCGTGTACACGAACGGGGCCTTTGTCCAGGGACCAGAGGGTGATCATGATCAGGAAGAGCATTCCTGTCTTAGGCTCTGAGGTGTGGGGGCCGACCGAGCTAGCAAGCCTTTCTAGACACGGTCTTCTCCTTCCCCCGGTGGCGCGGGCACCACTTCCGAGCCGCTGGGCTTCTCCTCGGCCGCGGCTAGGCGGGGGTTCCCTTTGGACTTGGTCGGGCAGTCTTTAGAAAAGTGGCCAGCAGTTCCGCAGTACCAACACAGGTTCAGGCGCTGACGGCGGGCCTTTTCAGCATCTTCCAGCCGCGGGCGAGTCTGACCCAACTGCATGGGCTCGTCGTCCAGCCGGGCGGTGGGAACAGGAGGCTGGGGATGCGGAAGCGGCGGCCCACGTTTCTCGCAGCCCGGCTTCTTTGCTGGCGGCGGGGCCGGGGCCCTCCGGTTCCAGATCTGCTGGGCTCTTTGATGCGCGTCTAGCCGCAACGCCATTGCAATCACCCCCTCCAAGGTGAGCGGGATGTCGGGAGTCCGGGACACCTCCGTCTGGATCTCAGGGCTCAGTCCTTCCAAGAACTGGGGGCGCAGGGCATCCGCGTTCCAAGTCACTTGGTTGGCCAGCACACGAAACTCTGCAATGTATTGGCCCATGGGCATGCTGCGCTGATAGTGGCGACGCATCTGCTTCTCGGCCAAGTCTCGGTTGATCGGGTGCCCCCAGGTTTTCAGGAGGTGGTCCAGAAACCCCTGGGCGGTGTTGACCTGGGGCGCATTGGCATCAAGCATGGTGGTGGCCCACGACGCCACGGGGCCATCCAGCAGGGTATACACAAAAGCCACACGTTCCGCTTCGGTGGCGAAGTCGACCGCTCAGGCCACCAGGTAAGCTTGGCACTGTCCACGAAAGGTGCGAGCAGCCACGGGCTCCCCGCTGAAGCGTACAGGAAGAGCTACCAGGACTCGCCGGTTGGGCTGCCGTTGGGCCTGGATCACCGCGGCGAACTGCTGCTGAAGGGTAGCGAGCTCGGCCTGCAGCCGCTGGAAGTCCGCCGCGGTCCCGGGCCATGGCGGGCGTCCCTGCTCCCGGCGGTGTCTGCATCTGGGTCTTGGGTTGACCAGGGCTGATCTCGTACCAAACTGTCGCCCTCTGAGGCTTCTTGGCATCTGGGTCTTTACAAAACAAGGCAGCTGAGGTACAACAAGGTTATTGACTATACAGGAGCAAAGTGGATAATAAGTCCAGGAAGCCTTTAATATGCAGCTTCCGGATGGCAGCAGACACTGGAATCAGTGAGGCTTGAAAATCCGCAACGGCAGGATCTCAAGCAGAGGAAATGCAGGAACAAATGCGGGATGCTCTAGATAGTCTTTGAGCCCCCCGATTGGCGCAAGAAGATCGGGCGGCTTTGGGTACTGCAGGCAAAGTCAATGCAAAGCAATGCAACTTCCCCACAGGCTCGGCGATGAACAGGAACAAGGCTAGATGCTGGAACGAGGCAGCCGGGAATGGCTGGCTGGCTGGATCTTAGTAGCTGGCCGAAAGGCCCGGTTCACTTGGACATCATGGCAGTAGCGGTCATTGATACGAGATACTGCTAAGCAGGATCTCACAGCTTTTATAGGATTTCTGCCAGCAGGGCCCAGTGCGTCGAACATCAAATTGGATGATGGATGAGCCCTGGGTTGTTTTGAGAACCTCAGTCCTGAAGAATGTAGGCCCTCGTTAGTGCGGACCATCTGGCCTGGGGAGTAGCGCTTACTGCTCCGAGTACTCGCCTTTGCTATCAGCTTGGTGGGCTGCGCTTGGCCTTGACATACTTTCAGCCTGGCATCTCCCTTGGACAGTGTAGAAGAGCAATATAGAGGCCCCTGACAGGGGCTGGGAGTTAACACAGCTGTGCTGTAAAGCTTCTCAGAAACAAGCGGGCAAAATGCAGACCCAAGGAAAGATGCTGTCGGAGGCCCTTGAATCTCTTGGGGTGTGACATTTACCCTGTGTCGGAGGTGGGTTGATGGATGGACTAGAGAAAACATGGCAAGAGGATAAGCTGGGGTTGTTCCTTAAATAGGATTGGCTTCACCCCCATACTTTTCTCAGTCATGGCATCATGAGCTAGGTCACAGTCAGGTGTCGTCCTTCCATTAGAATCCAGCAAGCTACCCCTTCCCACATTGTTGCTCTCATGAGAAGGGGGGGATCAGAATCTCACAGAAACTGGATTATATCAACAGCTTCACTGTAATTGTTTTTATTTCAATTATTTTTTAAAGGAAAGTTAAGTGAAAGAAAAAAGTATGAAGGAAAGAGAAAATGGGAGCAAGGGTAGAGGTGAAGATGATAGCAGAGAAAGGAAATACAGTCATAGCTGGTAAAGGAGTAAATATGGATCCTAGTTTAGAAACTATTAAGGCACATTGATATATTCGCTACAAACATTTACAATTCCTTAGTTGGAAGCAAGAAATGATGAAATAAAAATACACGTAGAGCACACAAATCACAGAAATGGGTAATAAAATTGCACTGGCTATATTTCCTTTATATGTCAAAGTTCTCTGTATTGTTCTACAAGTGACCCATCCATGATATCACTTTATTTTGCCTGTTATGCCACTGGCAGCATATTGTGACATATCTGTTGTGATGAAACTTCACCTCTTAACACATATTTGTGGTCTCAGACATTAAAAAAATTATTTCTTTGTTTGGATTAAGTCCTATACTTTTTTTTTAACTCAAAACTAAGTCTCATGAGGCCATACTGCAGGTAATTGTATATAGGACTGGAGCCAAAATGCTTTTCCATACTATATACAGTAACTTAATAATGTGACTGAATTGAAACTAATCCTGTAACTAAACTGAAGTATATTTTGTCTCCTGTGGGACTTTTGCAATGCTTCAATTCTTCCAACTTTTATTGCCACATAATAGTATAAACATAAGCTATCCTGGACATATAATTGAAAGTATATCAACCTAGATTTGAATAACATAGAAAAGATGGTTGTTTGAATGTATAGCTATCACCATAGTTTTATTTAGCATTCTGTTAGCCAGTTTTAGTGAGTCCCATGTATCACAATTCAGCATAGGGAATAAAACCAAAATGCCACAATGAAGCAAAGGCCATAGTGTTGGGAACATCTCACTCAACTCCCATTGCATTAAGAAGAAAACTGATTACCATGTAACTCAAGTCATATGCTTCCACAGGGAGGACACACTGTTCTTCTCATCATTTATTTGTTCAAACATGAGATAATCCCCTCAGAAATTACATTTGAAAGTTTTATACTTTTCAATTTATTATTTATTTCTTCAAATAGCATTGAGTTGGCATATCTACAGTTGGCATATCTACAGCATATATACTTTAGCCTGGCAAGGAGGGAGATGTACACATTATAGGGCCCAGGAGTTCAAGGGAGACCCAGAACCTACCTTTTGTACCTCACTTACCCCCCCCCCCCAAGACACACTTTGTTTTAAGACCCAGTGAGAGCAGGAAGAGTGAGTACCACCTACATTCAAAACAGACTGACATTTATTTTGGTACAAAGCAAAATGGTCACAATTTAGATATCAAATGTTGGGGGAGGAGTGTGGCTTGTACCTGTTGTTCTTACTCTCACTGAAAAAAGTCCAAATGAAATGAATAGCACATGTGGGAGGCTGATATTAAGACTACTGCCAAAAAGAGAAGGGTCTTTCTCAGGAGTTACAGGTGCTTGCAACATCTTTTGGGAGCCTTTTCTAGTGAGACATGGGGTTGGTTTTATATGCCTCACGCGTACCAGCCATTATTGAGTTGTCCAGAAGAGAAAGAGCTGTCATTTATTCCAGTCTGAAAAACTTAGTAACCCTATCTCTGATGTTCACTAATGTTCAAGGGATGCGAGACATTTTTCAACAACAGACCCATATCTCCCATCCTTGTTGTTTTGCTTTTTCATCAATATACTAAAATGGAATTAAACCTTTCGGAGATGTAAGGTGAGAATGCAGCAAGACAAAAGGAGGCAACATTGGGACAAGAAATGGAAGCCAAAGCTTCTCTATAGCAGAAGAACTTCAGAGAATTACAAAACTCTTGATATTTAGCAAACTCACCTGTATGATCTCCTTCAACAACTTGGTATAGCAGGTCCATTTTGTGCTAAGGTTGCAAGCATCTGTCTAAACTTTATCTCTTCAAATTCCAGCTTTAGCTTTATATGATCAATGCTATGTCCATATTTGTGTGGGTCTATCAACATATTTTTCTTGTTCCTGCAAAGCTGAAAAGAGAAGGTTCTCATCTAACCTTCTTCCTGTGCTGCTTTCTAAAAATAAACAAATATAAACCTGATTCCGTTTCTACATTGAGGCAAAATACCCTGCCATGAGAGGTCAAAAAAGCTCTGATGCAGATGGCACATACTGCCTTGATGAGAATGTGACATTATTTAATGTTATAATCTTCAGAAGGAGTATCTCATTCTGAATTTATATTTTAATCTTGTCCCAGTATGACTATATTGCTACAGTTAATAAAACAAATGCAAACATAACAGTGGACACTAGCACACAGAAAAATGCTCTGTGACTAAACCACTTTAAATCCTGGAGGTTAATAACAATGAAGTGAAATACCATCAATCTATTCTATCCACATCCATCACCTAAAGTTATTAAATCTACATGTATCATTTGAAATAATCGAAATAAAGTCATTGTAATAAAACATTGTCAGAAGATCAATATTCTTGAAAATAAATGTCTTTGGCTCTGTGAAAGTGTTTACAGTACTTTGTAGCAAGATGTAATTTTCTTTATAGAGTGACCAACACTGTTGTGAAGGTAGTATTAAAGGAAACAGTGAGGGTAGCATGTTCCCATTACTTGTGATAAGTATTGTTACTGGCAGTGTTCATGCACAGTTGCTAGGGACAACATGGTTACTGGTAAAGAACTGAACCCCACCAGAGGTTATATGAGGCTGTCCTACTATAGTGAGTCACATCAGTGCATTCATTTATCTGGGCTTTTTCCCCTACCATGGAAGCAGTTCGGCAAAGGTGCCAAATTTTTCTGTGCTTCAGCTTCTGGATACAAACCTATCCAGGAGAATCAGCAGGGTTACTAATAAAACATAAAAGACATTTTCTTTCTATGTCTCCTCTCTGTGTTAGAACTTATTTACACTGTAGTAAAAACTTTTAAAACTTTAAAAAGGAAAAGTAGGGTAGCTGAGACACTGTGTACGTGTGTGCTTCAAACAATCCTTTCATTGTTCTTTGTGCCCTCACCCACCCAGATTCCTTTATTGTTTAGTGTAGTGAAGACAGATGTATCCTGCATCAGCTAGGTGCCAGTTCTTACTTTTATTAGCTTTAAAGACGTAAACAGCTCGGGTCCAGGCTATTCGACTAATCACATCTCTTCCTATAAACCAACCCAGACACTGCAGTCAGCAGAGGAGGCCCTGCTCTCGATCCTACCCCCATCTCAAGCACAACTGTTGGGGACGAGAGAGGAGGCCTTCTCCATGGTCACCCCTACCTTTGGAACTCCCTCCCTAAAGAAATAAAGACTGTTCCGTCCTTTCTTTTCTTCAGAAAACAATTGAAAACTTTTGCTCATTAGCATATGGAGAGGAGGAGGATTAGATGTTGAAAGACCACTACTGGACCTCTGACTGAATGCTGTTATTGTATTCATTTGGGTTTTGTTGGACCATGTTGACCAAGTTAACATTACTGGCCACTCAATCAGCTCACATCTTGGTGAACCTTACTAGGCTTCTGTAAATAAATGTGGATGTTTTATGTTTATGTTTTATATTAGATATATTTTTGAGAAGTTATAAGCTGTTTTCTTATGTGGGGTTATTTTAGGTTATTAGGTTATTGTTTTTGCATTTGTTCTTGTGCTGAGGTATCGAATGTTTGCCTTTTTGGTTTGTTTGAATCTATCTCCTTGTGGAGATAGGGCAGAATATAAATAAAATTTTATTATTTTATTATTATTATTACCATCTCTTCACCATGATAGATGCAGGTAGGAACAATTATCCTTACTTGGCACTAGCAATTTCATATTTTCTATTAAAAGAGATTTCTAGGATTTGTGTCCTCACACTGATTCCAGGCACTCGGATATCAGATTTTCTGCCACCACTTTAGCTGATTCCTAGTCAATACAGTATTTTAGCTAAGCCTTCCATTTCTTGACATTGAGTTTTCTGCAAGTATTAGCAAGTAAGGGCCCTTCCAGACAGGCCCTGTATCTGACGATCTGATCCCAGGCTTTCTGTTTATTTCAAGTTATCTGGCAGTGCAGACTCATATAATCCAGTTTAAAGCAGAAAACCTGGGCTCAGATCCTGGGATATAGGGCCAGTCTGCAAAAGATCTATTAATTTGTAATTTCCCCTGATATTGACAAGACTATACCAGATTTCCTGTATTCATTTTGATTGTATATATTATTGCCTATATTTTCATAATTTGCATGTTTTGCCACGCACTAAAACACATTGAACTACTGTGATATCTCATATTGTATCATTACTCGTATTTAACTCCTTGAGTATTTACCACCAATTTTGTGAGTGGCTTGGGGTTTTTTTGCCCTTGTTGTGTTTCTTTGGTTCAAAAGAGTAATAGCCTAAGGTTTATGTGTGGCTCAGGCTCCCATCATGGGTTGGTTGACATCTATTTCATGAGATCTATATTGTTATGATATAAACTGGGGGAAAATGCATACTAGGGGTGTGTGAAAGGGTAAAAATTCATTTCTAATCTCATTTCAAAATTTTGATAGCTCCCGTTTCATATCAAAAATATTTCAAAAATTTGGGGGAGGTGGAGGTGTTTCATTTCAAATATGAATTTTATGGGTTTTGTTAACATCTATTAGTTTTGTTCCATTGGCAGCAATGGGGGAACTCATTTAAGGCTCATTTAATGGGTATTATTTCTGTAATGTTTCAGAAAGATCCAGTCATGCACTGATTTTTTGAAATTTTTGAAATTTTCTTTCTTTCCTACTATGAGAAGGAGACAACTTGCAGGGGGGAAAACAGGAATTCTGGAACTTCAAGTCAAGGAGAATGGAGAGGGAAACCCACCTGTGATTGGCTGAGGAAGACCATGTAATGAATCAAATGTGGCTGCTCAGTCCCATCACCCCAACAGAGAGATAATGCTTGCTTCAACTTGAAAAAAAAGGCCAGGATATTACAAACCTAATGAACTTTTCCTGGAATTCCGTGGGGAGGGGAGCTTTTTCTGTTTGGGCTCTAAGGGGGCCCTCTAGTGTTTTGACCAAATTTGACTGCTGGAATTTCACACACCTCTAATGCATGCCCCTTTTCTGTTCCTTTTTGTGAATAGCAAAAAGCCCTTATGTTAGGAGTATTAATTCTTAGAATATTCATATTGTTTTATTGACATGACCCTGTTATTTCATTCAATTAATTCCTTTGGACTTCCTTCCAGTTGCTGCCATTTGCCCTTTTAGTGGCCCATGTGACTTTGTCAGTGGCATTACAGTGCTTCATTTGCAATATTTATGTGATGGATCCTCATAAACAAAATACCATAGGTAGGTATAATCAATCATGTTAATTATTAGTATGGACAACTGAGGACTAGTGAGAGTGAAGGAGAAAAAATGGCCCAAAATTTATAACAAAATAATGCTGAATAGCATTGATACAAAACAAACTTTTGATTAGTTGTTTATTTTATGAATGTGTTCACCTCTGTCAAATATATAACTTTCAAAACAAATGTCAAAATTAGAGACTTTCCAGCAGAGGAAGGCGGTTGTGTTATCTTTGCTTTTCTGTAATGAAGGAACTGGCTAGGCTGAAACATGTCCATCCTATATTGTGAAGTGATCGTTTAAATAGCATAGAAGTATGCATTTGAGAATAAATTGTACGTTTTTCTCACAACTCTTATTCTACATGAATTGCTTTGCCATTTTGTCGATAATATTCATGAATATGTACTGAGCATTTACTAATAAAACAGTTAATGTCAACAACTTTAATGTACTCGAATTGGAATAGAAAATGAAAGCAAGTGCAGCATGTTTGGAGTGGCATTTACTGTATTGGAATCATTTCCATATTGACTGGTAAGAGCTGTGTTCATAAAAGATGGGAAAGTGTTTTCCTTAGTAGATATAGGAGAAATGACTGCTGAATTGAGAATCAAAAAAGGAGCGAGACCCCTAAAACATGCAGTGCTCTGAAGAAGAAGAAGGAACTGTGTTTACCCCCCTTCCTTTTGCTTTCTCTCTTTCTCTTCCTCAAAAGAAGAGGGCTAACAATGGGCTGTCCATACTTTATAATGGCTACATTTTGCACGCTGAAAAAGCTTAATGCAGAGCACTCTAGTGGAAACCTGAATACTTTATTCTGTTGCCTTTCATTTTCCCGTCCTCGTGTGTAGCTTAACTTCATGATTTTTATGTGAATGAGCAATTGAAGATTAAGCAGGCCACTGAAGACTAAAAGTTAGCATTTTATATAAGCTGATGTCCATTTAAAATGTAATAGCTTCATACTGAAATTGTCACACAAACAGCCACTTTAAAATCAATGTAAAAAAATTACTCGTACCAAACACCAGATATACTGATTTCAATGGGTCTTCAATATAAGGAACGGTTCACTACAACTCATCAAGTATATAGCAATCAAGTGTTGAAAACTCGAGAAATCTCCAGTGTCCTACTTTCTCGGAAAGGGTAAGGAAAATGCATGAAGCAGAATACCTACTGCTCATTGTAGTAGTACTACGAAGGCTTTAGAAACTTGCACACAACACCATATGGAAAGATAGTGGGGACAGAGCTACCAGTGACATGGGGTGATGTACCAGCTGGGAAGAGCTATGTATAGCAACATCAAAAATGAATATATTATGCACACAGTTGTACAGACAGTTTCTGTCTCAGGTAATATCAACTTTGATATTTCATGAGAATTTGGTAACAAAATATATTTCGACTCTATCACAAGAGATCCTGGAGAATGTCAGCAATATTATGCATTAGTTATCATAAAATAGCTAGATGTCTCTCAGTTGCCTATTCTTTCCCGCATCTATTGATTGGAGTGGAAGGGTCAAGGGACTTCTCGTCTAGGTTAGCCTTCTGCAAAGGATTGACCTCATTGGTATTTTCCAAATCTCAAGAAGCTCCATTTTTATTTTCTCCACAAGTCTTTCCATATTCTTTCTAACTTTACTCTCACAACAGTGTCTCCCTAATCTCTTCCCTGGATAGAGATTTTTTAGCCATTTTGAAAAACAGTTGAGAATGAGAATGAAGTAGACTCAGTACAAGCCCTTGTCTCTTCTTTCGTCCCTTCCATACTCAACCAGGTCAGCTGAGATTTCTAACCTTTTCTCTATGCAGTGTGCTTCCTATTTCACACTGATTGAACTCTGGGAAACTGACAGGAGAACACATAAAACATGAACACCAAATTTAGGGAACAAAACAGTTCATAATGATAAATATCATTCATATCACCCCTGAATTACTAGATGATAACGTAATTAGTATCACTTGGTGATGATATATGAAGTAAGCTGAAGAAACCCAAGAACAATTACTCCATAAACGGCTCTGTTAGATCTCTTGGTAACTCTTTAGCTTAGAAGGAGAAACTAATCACATAATTGGTCTCACATTACACGGTAGTTACCATGTAAAGTAGCTGGCACTCAGCTAACTAATCAGGTGTGATTATAGTTTTACAGCTCACATATTTGTGCCCTGTGTTTTGTTTAACTTTAAATAAAAGCTTTGCTCCATGTTCAACAGACTATCTCTAAAGCAACAGTATGAAAAAAAGAGATAAAGGCCAATTCAGTCAATCAATAGTGATGAATTTTAAAATCTACAGTTGGGCCTATTATATGGCAGACTATCCATTATTTAAAACAGCTCAATAGTTTTTAAAATCAAAATCCCTTTATCAGAGACATTCCAATCCTTTCCAAATTGTCCCCAGTTTCTAATGAGGAATGCAGTGTGGGAGATTGAAATTTGTTGTGATGTAGAATACCATGTCCCAAGTTTTTTAGACATACAGAACAAGTAAAGAAATTATTTTAATTAAAACCAATCTTTTCAATAAACAGTTATGTATAGTGAATTTATATGTCCTGGAATCTCATAACAGCAACAATAGCAACAATAGTAACATCTATAGAACAGATGAGAGGAATGTTATTTATGAAATTCAAATTTTGTATGGAAAAGAAGTCTTTTTGTGCAGGCACACACAATGTGAAATGTTCAAAGGCATTTTCACACTTCTTAAATTCCACACAACATGTAAATGTATAAACAATAGACATGGGCCTGGTTAATGTTACATCCATTTATTTTGTGTTTTCATTCTTTTTGTTTCATTTGGATGGCATGAAATGGTTCAATTCCCATGGTACGAAAATAATAGTGAAAGAAAAATGAAAGAAGAAACAGTAACTGTGTGATTGCCTGCTTTCTGAGCCATGTGGCAAGGCCCAGGAAATATTTCCACATTGCTTTACCTTGGAGTCCAATTGGGCCAATCAGAGCAAAAGAATGTAGTGATGTGGGCATGTATTGTTCAGGGTATTGGGGCGACCACTCCCAAAGTGCTCACAAGTGTTGGTGCTGGAGGTCACTCCTGTGCCTGCTTGCCTTGCTGCTAGCCAGCCACTGATACATTGTCTTAGCTTGGCTGCTTATGCTTGGCTGCTGGCATTTATTTATTTATTTTTATTTCATTCTTTTTATTTTCATTTAAAGGGACTGGGAGTTTTGAATGGGTGGGGGTGGGTTGCTCCAGGAATTGCCCCTTGGTGCCGGCATGCATGCAGGGAGCTTTGGGGAGAACAGTATCTATTTGCTCGCTCAGATTCTTTATTTTCTTCTCCTTCCTTTCCTTTTAAAATCTTTAAAAATCTTTTAGTGTCTCATAGAGCCTTAGTCAGGGTCACCCTAATTTTGTTTTCTCCTCCCTTAATATCCAATCCCTAAAAAGTCTTTTGAAAGATATTAATTATAATTATATTACTGTGATAGCAATTCAACCAAAAGCAAAACCTTTCAAAACCACTTTCTTTACCTCCCCATCTAGTACTATATTTGCATTCTTTACTTCTACTTTTGATATATTTCTCTCTGAGGTTATTCTGCTTCCTGATTTTTTTAAAAAATAATTATTTTTCAAAGGAAAGTAATTGTTGGCCTTCAATAGAATATTTTCTCCACCTTTGGGGGCCATTATCTCTCTATCAAACCTTAAATTTCTATCTACATTTGTACTTGTCCACCTTGTTCTGTCCTTTAAATTATTGTATTTCTAGGAATAGTTAAATCACATCCACAGTGATTTTTAAGAAAAACAGTCATAGGGTTGGGAAAAGGTGTTGTAGTGTCACCTTCAAAGGAGTTTGACCATGCTTGGTCAAACTTCTGATGCCACACTACACAGATATTGCCCCTCACAAACAGTCCCTAGGAAAAACCTCTCTCTCTCTCTCTCTCTCTCTCTCTCTCTCTCTCTCTCTCTCTTCCCCCCCACCTCTCTCTTCTAGCCCTAAAACTGAAGGGAAGGTGACCCTGGGAAGCCCTTCCAGTGCCAGCAATGGAATGAAAATTTTTGTTCTTTTCGACGCACAACAAAAATACCCATTCTGAAAGGTGCCCGTTTTTGGTAGCAGTGCTCAAAAACAAAAATGGGGCCATACGAATGAAACAAACAGAAAAAAATAGTGATTCTATAAAAATGCACAAGACAAATAAACAGTATTTTGCTTTATATACTCCTATATAAATTTAGATGGTTGATAATGTGGACATCTTTATACTTACATAGACAATTGATATAAACCATTCAAAAATGGTTGAAAACATGCTTTGTGAGTTTCAATAAAAACAGATGAGAAGAAATCTGAACTGAAGAGAATCTTTGCAGTTTGGACATAAGTCTTTAGGGCAGTGTAACAGACATGGGAATATTGAATGGTTGGATGACATTTGACATTGTATATCATATGTTAATGTTTTAAATGTTTTTTAAAATGATGTTGGGCATTGAATTTTGCCTCTGTAAACCACCTTGAGTTGCCCATGGGCTGAGAAAGGCGGCATACAAACATAGTAAATACATAAATAAATTTTCATGTGGTTATTTTGTGCATTTTCTATGCAGGAAACAGGATTTTCTGCAAGGGAAATTATGTTTTCTCTACACACACAAAAATGTAATTGTGTATTCTGTGTGAAATTTGCACATGATCAAACTACATAAAACAGCATCTTTCTGTAACAATGTTTCTGCATTGAAATATTATTTTTCATACAAAAATGCTGCTTTCAATGAAGAAATCCTGCTTTTTTGTGCAAGACAACTACGCTTGAATTTTTGTGCATAGCCTTGAAAAATTCATGGTTTTTAAGGACTTTTTTAAAAACCTGGTTTACTCATTAATTTTAACTCGTTAACCAAATATCTATGCTATGTCTCTGAGAAGCAAACATTAAATGAGTCCCTGCAGAACTGCAAGCACTATCTCAAGCAATTTTTGACAATTTATTCACACTGTCATTACTTTCGTTAATAGCTTATCGGAAGCAACCAAGTGGTAGCAACTAAGTTGGCCCACCCATAACTAGCAGGCAAAGTCTAAGGAATGCATGGAATTTGAAGGCCCCCATGAAGGAGATCAGACTTGGTGGAGGCAGTTGACAGAGGCAGAACTTCAGGCTATTTAAGGCTGTTCCACCCCCAACCCCTGCTGTGCTCTTTGCTTCAGCATGAGGTAGGAGGCAGGTTCCTAATGGGGGATTAGGGCTTTCCCTCCTTGCTCCTCCCCCCCCCTCTTTTCCAGATAGCCAGGTTCCCATTGATATGCCTTTGCCTTGGCATTTATTGGCAAGAATTTCCCAGCAAAACATAAGGGCTGGAGGTTTGGTTGGCTCTTGGATTGCCTCAAGGAAGGTGCTTCCTGTAGCAGAGGAAGTTTGCCCTCCCTCCTCTTTAGAATAAACTCTTAATAAGTTGTACATTTTTGGCTCTTTCAGCCAGCCACAATGGCATGGATGCCACCACCATTTTTTCTGCCACGGCAGATCACACAGCAGTCACTTTCAGTTTCATTCAGCTACGCATGGAGCTTGGAGAGGCAGCCACATGTTCGTATGGGATTTCCCTGAGAGCACTGCCTGTTGAGCCAATCAGAACAAAAGAAAGTCATGACATGTCTTTTAGCCAAGATGGACCTTCATTTCTCTGTTGCGAGCAGGCTTCTGAGACAGATCATACTCCAGTCTGTTGGTGATCTTGCAGCTCTGTATGGCTTGTCTTGCTTTTTGACACAAAAAGTAATAAATAATTGTTTACTTTCTACACACTTAAGAAACCGCCATGGTATTTTGCCATTTCTAAAGTCTCCATGAAATGAGGAGGTAATTTATATCTTTTTTTAAAAATGGCTAATGTCCTTCAGGTGGTGTCACTCCCACTGAAAGAAGTGTTTAAACAAGTATCTTAACTCAGTGAAAGGGTGTTGAGGGCAAATGATCCCAGAAAAAGTGGCTTCTTAAGTCTGATGCCTTAACCCAAGTCTTGTAGAAGGATATAAGAAGGAAGGATCCAAGAAAAAGTCATTTTTAAGTCTGGTGCCTTAACCCAGGTCTTATTGAATGATACCGTGTTTCCCCGAAAGTAAGACAGCGTCTTACTTTCTTTTTACCCCCAAAAGCCCCACTACGTCCTACTTTCGGGGTACGTCTTATATAAATTAAGACGTACCCCGCCACCACGCCTCTTGCTCCTTTCCCCCCACCCTTCCTTCGTCCATTCGAGCGAACGGAGGAAGGGGGGGAAGGAAAAGGAGCAAGAGGCGGGGTGAAGCGGCGTCGCATCACTCTGACGCGGCACCCCTTAGCGCCACCTCTTGCTCCTTTCCCCCCTCCCTTCCTTCGTCCATTCGAGTGAATGGAGGAAGGGAGAGGGGAAAAGAAAAAGAACAAGAGGCGGGCGGCGGCGTCGCGTCACTGGACTTGGCACCCCTTAACGCTGCCTCTTGCTCCTTTCCCCCTCCCTTCCTTTGTCCATTCGAGTGAGCGGAGGGAGGGGGGAAAGAAAAAGAGCAAGAGGCGGGGTAGCGGCATTGCGTCACTCTGACGGCGCCCTAGCGCCGCCTCTTGCTCTTTTCCCCCACCCTTCCTTCGTCCATTCGAGCGAACGGAGGAAGGGGGGGAAGGAAAAGGCGTAAGAGGCGGGGTGACGCGGCGTCGCATCACTCTGACGCGGCACCCCTTAGCGCCACCTCTTGCTCCTTTTCCCCCCTCCCTTCCTTCGTCCATTCGAATGAGTGAAGGGGAAAGGAAGAGAGTCAGAAAGGAAAAGGAGCAAGAGTGGGAAAGGAGAAGGAGCAAGAGGCAAGCGTCGCGTCTTCCGCTGACTTACTTTCGGGTACGGCACTCTGACGCTGGCACCCCAATACGTCTTACCTCTTGCTCCTTTCCCCCTCCCATCCTTCATCCATGATCCCAGAAAAGTGGAACGGAAGGAGGGTGCCCTATAAATGATTGAAGGGGAAAAGAGCAAGATGAGCTGAATCTTCCTGGAGCAAAAAATGGATATTTGGCAGCCATATATATAAAAAAGGAATTTTGCCCACCTGAATCCATGAGGCTCCCCAAAAATGGATTGGGGGGCCCACTGAAATCCAGACACTCAAAATGGCATGGGATTTAGCCAAAGTGCATACCCCTAGTGAATAGTTCACACATTCTCACTGACTTTATCTGAGGAAAAATTTGATAAGGAAATTATTAGTAATTTGTTAATATGTAAAATAATCTCTATAAAACTGGTCATTTGTCTGGGAAATTTTAGCAAATTTTTTTTGTTCTTCAGCCTGTTTTTTGGCATCCATATGTTTTATGGATTTATTAAAGTCTTAGATACACCAAATAACCCCCTGGGTTTTTGTGAGGACTATTAAAACATTACTGCCAGAGCAAGGGCTTGTTTTTTTTTCTTTTATCACTGCCAAAAGTGATCATGAAACCCCGTGTGTGGTTTGAGAGCAAGTCTAATTAAATACTGTTTCCATACCTGAAGCCTTTAAACCTTTAGTGGAAAAAATAATAACAACAAAGCAGTAGGGTCTTTTTTAATGTGGATCTGCTGACAAAGAAAAGAAATGGGGAAAATAAATAAGATGGCTCTTCAAAGTATTAATTGATTTTACCACAATAATTAACAAATTTGACATGTTACTCTGACTCCCCAAAAAGGTGTGAACAATTGCACTCCTAAACCTTAGGAAGAGCAGAGGTAAGAATTTTCTTAGAACTGCCATTTTTGTGTTGATTTGAAAAAAGATGAAGAATATTTAATAGCCAATAATGTCACCATATCCCTTGCAAAAAAAACCTAGGAATTATGTCCTCAATAGCCAGCTAGAGAGCAAGGTATACATTTGCCAATCACTTCTTTCGTGGCCTCAGATTTTATATGCATCATATACTGAAGAAAAGAAACTGTATGATTGGTAGGTAAGATTATCATTCTGAAAGGGGAGAAAAGGACAGTTAATAATAGTTATGGATGTTGCTCCAAAAACCTACTTTAAATGAATAGTAATTCACAGGGTAGTACTGTCTTCAGCTGCTGTGATGAACAGGCTTTTAAAATTACAAAGAAATAAATGAAATTGTAGAAACTAGCCAATTATTTTTTCAACAATTTTAAATAGCTTAAACTATTCTCTCTCTTAGATTTGAGAGCTGCTTCAGAACTTACAGTATAAAGACATGGAATAGCTTTATAGCTTATACCTATCTATTAAAAGGGGCAAGGAAACTGTATGTGAGATACATGTGTGTGTGTGTGTGTGTGTGTGTGTGTGTGTGTAATGTTAGTTTGTGGGATTAACGTAACCCAAAAACTACTGAACGATTTGACACCAAATTTGGACACAATAACACCTATCAGGCCAACGAGTGACCATCAGTAATAAAAGCACTGAAAAGCACAGCAGAAAAGACTTTAAAAGCCAAACAATTAAAAAACACATTACAACACATGCACAAAACCACATATATATACGCAAACACACACAAACACACACATATATATATACACACACACACAAAACACATATACACAAACTGGGCCACAGCAACGTGTGGCAGGGGATGTTGCTGTGGCCTAGTCCGTGTATATGTGTTTTTTTTGTGTGTGTGTATGTATATAATTGTTTGGCTTTTAAAGTCTTTATATATCCACCTATGCCCCAGTGATCTGTCTCACACTCAGGCCTAAAATATTTTATTATTTATTTATTTATTTGCATTTGTTTGCCGCCCTTCCCAATGGCTCAGGTTGGCTCACAACATATTCATAAAAACAGCCAAATACTTCGAAAGTTAAAACCACAGTTGAAACAACATATAAAAAGGGGCACTAGGCCGCACATTAAAACAGTGTGACAACAAAGGATAATTCAAGATGGCAGTACCCAAAGGAAGACTGCAATTCATTTAAAGAGTCATAGAGACACTTACACATTCATTGTAACCTACTAATAACTGTACATTGTGGGCATTTGAACAAATAAATGATATATCACCATCAACTTTTCATCTGTCTCCAATGCAGTACCTTCCAATAGTGGCAGTTTACACATTCTGGTTCATCAATACATAGTAGTCTCTAGTCACATGTGCAAATGAGTACTAAAGTTGGAACAGAACAGATTTTTGTTACTCTTGTGCTCAAACAGCAAAAAAATGTATCTACCCAACAACAAAAACACTTATTAATTTGTACCATTCAAATCAAAATGTAATGTAACTATAGAATAACTGCTCCATAGAGAGAAAATTTGAAAAGCAAAGTGCTAAAAGATTACTCAAGGCAGTGAATCAAGGTACAAATTTTAGCAGAAAGCGATAAATCAGTTGGCACAAGTCTAAGAATATCTAAGAATATCTAGTAACTAGTAAGCTTTTTATATTACAAAAGCAGCAGAAGATGGGTGGATAGATAGATAGTGTTTCTGAAACCACAAATGTGATGTCAGAAGGGTCATTTCTACTTTCTGTTTCACTGTCATCCCATCATCAAATAGAAACACTAAGGTTGTGGCAGTATAAATATGTCACTATAGAAGATACTATAAGAGTCAAATGTTCCTTAAGTAAGTCACTGAAAGTGTTGAAGGATCGAAAGCATGCAATTTCTTTCCATGTTTATTTTTTTCTTTTTTGTCACTAGGTAAATTACTTTTAGATAGTAAAACACATCTCTGGATATAATCCCTTAAATTGGCAAACTTCAAGTAATAACCAAATGAAACACATTGTACAAAATCAATACTGCATTTTCTACAGCTTTCAAGCACATGATGAAATACTCAATGGAATATGTGCATTCAATTGTTGCACCACATTAAGCTTTCATGTTTTATTTAACGAAAAGAGAGCGAGAGAGAAGGAGAGGGAAAGAGTTTGTCAAGAATGTAAAATGTGTTTCAAGAGAACCTGCAAATATTTTTATTCAGGACTCCTTTTTAATTTATAATGTGTATTAGACAGACAAGTGAAATCCTAGTGTGTTGTGCCAGGCCCTCTAAGGCTGCATGCACAATTAGAACGCTTGATATTCTGAGGTCAGAAACAAACATTTTCTCCAGCATCGGTTAATTATGAATCTTGTTACAGACACTGGAGAGATAAGGCACTTACTTGTATTTTATAACCAGAAAATGCTTTCCAGATATTGACAATTGAACCATTCATTTGCCTGAACATTTGGGAAGACTCACTGATAGAAAATTTTGCTTTTTATTTCCCGACTTTCAAGAGGATGCTAGATATAACTGCAAATATGAATGAAGACACGTTATGAAGAGGAATGCCATTCATGGAGACTGCAAGGCTGCCATATAAAAAGTGTGTGTAGGGTGAACACATACAGGGAAAGAAACAGATCATAAATGGACTCAGAGGAGAGACAAATAGAACTACTAAGTGGAAGTGATAGGCAGAGCTCCTGATTAAAAAACAGAGGACAAACGTGGATGAAAAGGAACACAAAATGAATGAGGAGAATGTGGAGATTGCCGAAAGTACATTACAACTCCCATATCGGGGGGGGGGGGGGGTTCCCCAGACTTTCTGTAGCTTCCTGAAACTGCAGATAAATAACCACAGATATCTCAAACTGTGGATAAGATAAGCTGTTTATATTAGTGGATACGGGGGTTGTGCTATATGAAAGAAAAAGTATTGAAAGTCAAGCAATGAGGATAAGTTAAGGAAGAGACAAACAAAGATGGAGCACTTGAGGAAAAATTGAGATAAAGTTTAAATGTGGTCTGATCAAAGAGTAATAATATTTTTAAAATTAGGAATCCTTTTGTAGGTAATATTTATTTTATTTTATTTATTTATTGGGCTTGTATACCGCCACTCCCAGAGGCTCGGGGCGGTTTACAACACAGAAGATAAAACACAATGCATAAAACACAATAAAAGAATAACATCCAATAAAACACAATAGGGCATGGCGGATTTTTCACAGGCAGTCGAAAGCCTGTTTAAATAGAAATGTCTTACATGCCCTGCGAAATGCATTCAGAGCTCGGAGAGCACGGGGCTCCGAGGGCAGTGTATTCCACAAGGTTGGAGCAATGATGGTAAAAGCTTGCCGCCTAGTTGAGGTGAGGCGGAAGGACTTGACAGAGGGAATGGGTTAGGAGGTTCAGGTCTTCCGAGCATAGTGATCTCGGGGGGTTATATAATTAATATCCATTATTTTAGCAAGTATAACATGTTGAGTATTAATTATATTACCTGCAAAACAATCCCTATTAATACCCAATATTTCATCAAGGATAAAATACTGAGTAATAATTATATTACCGGCCAAACAATACACATACATATATATCACAAATGGAGAACAGTAACCTAAAATATTTTTGTTGCTTTTGTTTTTGTTTTTCAATGGTATTTAGATATCTCTATCTTAGGTGACTTTTAAAGAAACACATTTTATTATTATTTTTGAAGTAGAACTTCCTCAACTATTATTACATTAAGTTGCAATTTTGGTGTAATTTCCAAAGCCGTCATTATTATCAAATAATAAATTGTATTAAAGCATTTCAAGGCATTTTGAAAGTAAAAATGTAGGATCAGAAAGCAACTCTTGTGAATTGCTTTGTCTATGTCCTTTTGAGGGAAATCTAATCAGAAATCTATATTTTGTTGTCATTTCACACAAACACTTCACTGTTACCAGGACTACTGTCTGTCTACAGCACAGTATTCTTGTGCTCATTATGTATGCATACAAGTATTGTATTGATTCAGTAATAGGTGTGAAATTCCTTGTCACTTGAAAAAAGGAGATAAACAAAACACTTTCATTATGTTGAGACAAAATCATTCAGGAGCATATTTTTCCACCTGAGAAGTATCAGCTCCTATGTGCTCTAATAGAATCCTCCTTAAGATTCCAAGCATATAGTATTTTCTGAAATATGCATTGCATTATATTATTTCATAATATTGTCACTTTGCTTCACATTCATTCTTCTGTGTTAATATCTATATCACAAACCTTTGGGAGCTAGAAGGTGATACAAAAATGCTGCAAGTACACACACACATACACATACACACACACACACACACACACACACACAAACGTGTATCCCTCCTCTCTCTCCAAAGCCACCAACGGAATCACTTGTGGACAGCAACAAGTGTGAGGCAAGCAAATTTAGCCATTCAGTATCTGAATTGCAACATTAGAATAATTTGGAATGCTTGAGGAATTTGGATTTTGCAAATTACAGTGTGAATCAAGCCTGATCATGATCTCTTCATGAGTAAACTATGGCTCAGTGAGTTTCCAGTCACAAAGGTACTTCAAGTAACACTCAAAATGCATTGGGTAGTTATTTTGTTTTTCTCTCTCCTCCTTAACAAAGCTTTTCTAGTGAGAATAAGACAAAAGAATACAGAAGAAATACTACTGAAATATGTCATCTTCTAGATTTTCCTTACTATGCAGTGCAGTACAATTGCACTTTGGCTTTGGAAGTGCAGGTCCTGGAATAGTCCATACATGGCAACACTAGTAATGCTTCATATAATAGATAGATACCATTGGAATTCTTCACTTTGGAATTCTCCACAATTCCCAAAACTAGAAATTAGATATTGATCAATTAGACATATGGCACATCAAAATTCTGAAACTCTATCAAAAGACTGAACTAGCTAAGCTCCCAGTTATTCTGCCATATAATGCAGTTTCACAATACAATTCAGCTGCATTGAACTGTGTAATAAAGATGGATGCTGACGAACGACAAGGTATGGCCAGCCAGGGCCATGAGAGACAAGAGACACACTCACCCTCACACACAAGGCAGGACAGTGGGTCTCTACCACTGTATATAAAATATTTCTTTGCGGTTACCAATTCATGATTAAGATTTCTTTTTCTGCCACCAATTTATTGTTTCATAGGCCACCTCCTTCAATAGAATGTTTAAAAAGCCACAAGAATGCTTCAGGTAAAATAAAACAGGAATATGATGTTTATTTTGTTCTTGAACAGTAAAAATGGTTTCAAATCACTTGTCAAGCTTTACTTTTTACAGAGAATGGTCTTATAATTTGAGTTTCTTAAAAGCAATGTTCCACACAGGAATGCAAACAGGTTATTGTGAACCTTTTGAATCCTCCTTCCATACCAGCACTCTAACAATATAGAGGCCTACTATATTTCTTCTCCTTCTGCCTGAAGGCTTTAACTATTTTTCCTCAAAGAGGTATCTTCCCAAATTCCCAAAACTCTTCCCTTCTTCCTCATCAAAACTCCTAACTAACTTCTTCAAACACCAAACTCCCAACCAAACTAACTATGGCTACCTCAGCTCCTTTCCCTCTGGCTCCACCCATCTCCTGTTGCATAGGAACTCCCTCCAATTCATCAGCCAATCAGACTGCACTTCCACCTATGAGGCTGCCTGATCACGCCACCCTCCAGCTCTCCTTAGCCTTTCCAAGCCAGGACTGTTCCTGTCTTTATACCAACCCTGCAAGGTAGGCCAATCTGTTACAAACTGCAATATATGGAAGTGTAGACTCATATAATGCAGTTCAGTGCAGCTAAACTGCAGTATAAAATTGCACTATATGGCAGTGTAGATGGGTCCGAAATTAGAGATTAAACAGTGTTGGAAGCCTTTTACTTTGAGATCTAACTTACATTTATTTTTTTTTATTTTTTTATTTATTATTTGAATTTATATACCTCCACTCCCCGAAGGCTCGGAGCGGTTTACAAACAGAACAATATAATTAATGGTAAATAACCACAAACACACAGCATATAATAATACATGAGGAATTTCATTACCCTTACCACCTAAGAAATCATCTGGAACATTTTGCCAATTACTTAAAACAGAATCGTATTTCATGATCATGTCCATTCCAGGGTAAAGAGGGAAGGATGAGTTGGAAATGTTACTAGATCTAATATTATTATTATTATTATTATTACCCTGGAATATGAACATTATGTTTGTACCGTCATGCTCTACATCAAATCTCTTACACACATTATCATTAATTTAAATGAAGAAGGAACAACAGAAAAAAATTACAATCCCTGCAAAATAATTTTTAAAACTAACAGGCCTGGAGTGGATAGAAAAATACTTGACAGGGACTCAGACAATCAGTGCTAGCCGAAACAGCCTGATACAAATCTGCTTGAGGAATTCAGGTTTTGACAATTCTGGTATCAAATGCACTGACCCTCGAATCTCTGAATTGAATGTGTGGATTAGATTTTATCTGTTCCCTAGATTTTTACCCGTTTATGACTTCACTCAAGGGAAATGGGTTAGATTAAGCAAGAAAGACCTTGCAATCGTTGTTGTTGTTGCTGCTGCTGCTGTTTTGGAAAGGTTATAGTCTTAATTAATTAATAAATGGTGCAGCAGGACAGTTGAAGGCTGTGACCTTCACAGTGGAGATGAGGAAGGCAAAAACCACCATTTGTTTTGTACTTCAAGCAGCAAAATATGTTGCATTGGCAGCACAGGCTTAAAGAAGCCATTTCTTCTTGAGTATGTGGATCCATTTGTTATTGAGAAATTGACCTCCTTCATAATTAAATACAAATGGGCACAGACGAATTAAACATTGATTTTTTTATTTTATTTTTCCTTTTCACCAATTTTACAATGTCAAAATACAATTCCTCTTCTTGGGACAGGAACTGGGCCAAACTAGCTAATGCATGCAAGCCTGGAGGTGCCCAAATCACACAGATGGGATATCTATTGTCTTTATGTAAATCACAACTCCCTTCCATTGATAAACTTCTCTCTCATTGATAAATCCACATACGTGCATTGGGAAACTTCCTGGCTTCTATTGATAAGATCAGAGCTATTGGTTGATACGCACCAGGAGACCTGCTTCAGGCAAGACCAATCAATTGTTTCATCAAGCAATGTCAATCACCCATTTGTATTTTCTGGACTATCTGTGTTTACCTGGACTGGACATTAAGTTAATCTTGGGACTATTTACATTTGATGTCAACACATTCCTGAACTTATACCTCTCACTGGGGTGGATCTTTAAAAGGACTTGGATTAGAAACTAACCAACTGTAGCTGTTCATTTCCAGCCATGGGGGGGGGGGGACTCCTCCAGCCAGTGACATCATGAGGAATCTGAGCTCCCCCCCCCCCCCCGCTGGGGGGTTGAGAAGGGTGGGGTAAAAATACTGTAAATAAATAATAAATAACTCCAATTAGAGGAGGGGTATCTGTATGATTTATGTTTGTTCTTTTGAGAGCGCAGACTCTGTACTGATATCCTTTCTAGCCAGAAAGAATAAAGTTTCATGTATTGCTGAAGGCTTTCATTGCTGGAATCATGGGGTTAATGTGGGGTTTTGGGGCTGTATGGCCATGTTCCATCAGCATTCTCTCTTTACATTTCACCTACATCTGTCTGTGACTGGTATCTTCAGAGGTTCTGGATCTCTGAAGATGCTGGAGCATGGTCATACTGTCCCAAAAACTCACAGCGACCAAGAATAGAGTTCTGTTTCTTACCTTCAAATGCAGTTTGTGTCTTGATCTGGCTTTTAGAAGTAGTGAAGCATGCTGGGCCCCAAACTTGCTTTTATTAGCTTAGCTGAAATCACTCAATACACTGACACTGAACATTTAGAAAAAAATATGTATTTATTTATTTATTTATTTACAGTATTTATATTTCACCCTTCTCACCCCGTAGGGGAGTCAGGGTGGATTACAATGCACATATAGTACATGGCGAACATTCAATGCCATTAGACATACAACATATATAGACAGACAAAGAGGTAATTTAACATTCCAGCTTTCCAGCTTCATAAGGGTATGCTCAATTCCAGCTACAGGGGGAGCTGCCACTTCACCATCCACTTGTGACACCAAGTCCTTAATGGAGTACTTCTTCATTCTCACGCACACTGCAGGAAGGTTTTATGGTGTTGTAAATTAGTCAAATTAGCCTCCCCGCATAAAGTGGTACCTAAGTTTCCTACTTGACAGATGCAACTGTCTTTCGGGCTGCATAGGTCAACAACAAGTTAGACTATTAATGGTTGGGAGCTCACTCCAACCTGGGCTGGCTTCAAACTCATGACCTCTCGATTAGTGGTGATTTAATGCAGCTGGCTACTAACTATCCATGCCACAGCCGCTGTAACTGCCATGGCTCTGTGGTATGGAATCTTGAGATTTATAATTTTGTGAGGCACCAGCACTCGTTGCCAGAGTAGGCTAAAAATCATATAAAATAATAACTTTCATAATTTTATAGCAAACACTTTAGAAAAGAAAGGAAAAGGATCTGAGATTTGAAAATAGAAACACAATGACTAGTAATGATCGATTGTGGAAGAGTCTTGACAGGAGTTAATACATCATGTGATGATGTTTTGTAGAACAGCTTATGTGTCTTTAATAGCTTCATATGATGTAAACATGAACTTTGAGTATTTATGTACCCGACCGGGGTTGAGATGAGAGTGGCTATTGCAATGTTGCAAATCAATGAGCTTTGCCATCTTGTCACCTGTTTGCTTTAAGGATTTGAACTAGAATACATATGTAGCATCTGGTATTATGTGGTTACTATTTTGTCTTTTGATGAAATGGGAGGAATGACCTTTAGAAATCCAAACTAAGGTTTCCCTAGTTGCTAAGGCCTTTGGGCTCCACAAAAACCTACTGCTTTTTATTTTTCAAGGAAAAACGTGATATAAAGCACTAGTCTTTTAGCTCTTGTTCTAGGATGAAAATTCCAGTCAGTTGACAGCACTCAACATATTGAGGGACCCTTTTGTAATGCAGGATGAGCAAATTTGCCAATATTTTTGACATTCCTATCTCCCAGACATGGCACTTCAATTAACAGTTGGGAAATAGAATCTAAAATTTCATTCTTAGTAGGTGTTGGTTGATTTCTATAAATGACCAAGTGAGATTTGACAATTTCCTGAATACCAACATAGAGTAAGATACCTTTCAGCTGGAAAATCTCAAGAGCCATTGTAAAATTTATGAATTTAATTATTAGCAAAGAAGTGAAAATTTGTGCACATTTGAATTCAAATTAGATTGTATATATGTACACATATTAGATCACCAGATCAATACAAGTTGTTAGCAGATGTGAAAGAGGAAGATATTGCAAATAATCCCCAGATATGTTAGAAGACGATATTGTAAATACACCTAGATTATCAGTGTATCCTGAGATACATGAGTATGGATACTCCCATAGGTTGATTTATAGTACAAAGATTAATTTCCTTTATTCTGTTGCTATTGGTTATATGTTTGTACACTGATTAGTGGGAAATAGAAGAAAGTGGATAACACAGTTTCTCTAAAATTCTAATTAAAGTGTTAATTAATTGCAGCTGGTGTACCTTAATATAGTTAATATAATTATCCAAGATGGAGAGAACAACTTTACTAAATTATTCATGCCAGGGGCTCCACTTTTCCCATTCATCCCACTCCAAATGTATTGTATCATACAATGAAATTATTCTGGCAGTGTAACTATTGCTACACAAATAAGGATTTAGCCAAGATAACATTTTCTGTGCAAATGCCAAGTTGTAAGACTTGGAACCTTGTTTTGATGCCAGGGAAATAAAGAAAACAAAACTAAAGCTGCTTTGCTGCCATACATTGTTTCTGAAGGAATTATTTAATGTGTCCAAAAAATAGACCTTGAAATTCTGGGGTGGAAAAAGTTATCATTATGATTTCAAAGTTCTATTACTATGGGGATTTGTACTATCATGGTTCTAAGACATTTCTAATTTTTGACCTAAGTGTATGCAGGGCATAATAATAGCAGAAGGAAGATGTGAGGGCACAGAAGGAATGAATGAGTCACGTTGAACTCAACAGGATGTATCCCAATTATGCATTGGATCACATCATGAAGTATTTTTCCAGCTGGGGAAGAACACTGACACTTTGCAAGTCAAAGGTATCATGGAATGTGTATTTTAGTTGAAATTAAAGACTACTACCACATATTTTAATTGGCTTTTTAGAATATATATTTTATTCAGAAGGTAGGAGCCATATGATTGAGTAAGTAGAGCTTTTCAAAGGAGCAACATTTCCTTAGTAGTTTGGAACTTCTTCCCTTCACACATTGCCCGCTTAGCAAATTTTGGAGTTGCCAACTGAACAGAAAAGCTGGTTTGCTCTTGTGCCTTATAGTAATTAAACCTGTACAACTCAGTACAAGTCATTCACAGCGAGGAGAAGCATCATCTATTAATGTCTGCTCCAAGATTAAGATCCTATAATATCACTTGATGGAATAGGAGAGACTTAAGGGTCTGCCTTTCTGGAACTTGCTGTGCTTCTTCATATGACCACAGTACTTAGAAATAAATAGCTGATTAACTAGCTGATTAGGATGCTCTAGTGACCAGGTCTTTTTTTAATGTTGTAGTTAATCCCATGCCCTAAGGAGTTAATTAATTCTGGAGCATGTTTCTCTTACTTTAGCACATTGAGTTAGGGTCCTTTCATATTATGCAATTATAGTATTGCAATTCTGCTTCAACTGCCATGCCCGCATCCTCCAGAATCCTAGGGCTTGTAGTTTGGGAAGGTACCAGAATTTTCTGATCGGGACTACTGGATGTCCTTTCTTGAAATTGATAATACTATGAATCCATAGGATACACCTATGGTAGTTAAAGTGGAAAAATAAGACTGGCCACAACAGTGTAGTGGTTTGGGTGTTGAACTACCACCCTGAAAGCTAGAGTTTGAATCCCACTCAGCCATGGAAAGCCACGGGGTGACCTTAAGTAAGACTCTCACAGGAAGGCAATGGCAAAACTGTCTCTTGCCAAGAAAAACTCAGGTTTGCCTTAGGATCACCTTAAATCAGAAATGAGATGTCAAACTTTCTTGGGTAGCTTAAAGTTGCATTCTGTTCTGGTCACAAAGCATGGTGGTAGCTCCCGGTTTCTGTGTGGCTGCTTTCCCTTTCAGCTCCCTGCCCAGGGAGAAACCCATTGGTGCTGGAAGCAGTCAATGAGCAGGCAGTAGTGGGTTGCACTCTCATCAGCTAGTAAGCCTTCACTGCCCAGCCAAAGTGGCCCAGGTGTCATTCTCAGCAATTGGATATATAGGCTGGGGTGGGAGCCTTTGCAGTTCACTGAAATTCAGTGAGATGCAGATCAGTGGCAAAACAACTAGACTGATATAAAAATCACGTTCTATATTAATATAGGTCATCCTCCTCAATCTGACAGCTTTGAGATTCATTGAAATCTCACCTACCCTGGGTACCAATATACTTTAGAATTTGAGTGTATCTGATGAAAAAGACAATGGTAAAAAGATCAAGAAATCACTTGTGAAAGTGTGAATAACAAAATATATCATTAAGGTCTATGATTATAATTTATATGCGATCTCCATACATTTCTTTGTTAGTGTCATGGCTATTGATGCCAATGAGGATGTGGAGAAAGGATGCCTCAGCCAGCTCTCCCTGCATATAGAAATGACGAGTCAGGAGAGTGGGGAGTCAGGGGGGGGGAGAGATTTCTCTCCCTCCCCCCCCCCCCCAGCCGCCCTCCTGGTGCATAATTTCTACGCACCGGGAGAGCTGACTGAGGCTTGTAATGGAGGGCACGTTTGTTTTATTACTTTTCAAAAGGGTCTTGGGAGGACGGGAGTGGGTTTTAGCCTGGTAAACTGTGGGAATACTGTCTGGACTATAGTATTCTGCAGTTCAGACACAGAAATAGTGGATTTATCCCATGCCTTCCACTTTCAAATTAATTCGCTACAAAACAGGGTTTTCCTGGTTTGTAGCAAATTAATTTGGGACTGTCCAGAACATTGTCTGGACAGTCTCTTCTTTATTATGGTAGATACCACAATATAGGTGCTGTCTGGACGGGCCCCTGATCTCCTAAGCAAATTCATTTTCAGTATTCTTCTGGGCTTCATGAAAGCTGTTTCTTTACTTAATAGTACACTTTCCATGGCTGCAATATATATGGGAAAGTTTGAAACCTCCTGGGCAAGACTGATTGCAGATACTTCCCCCACCCCACCAGCAGCATTCATTCTCCATATGGTGTAGGTACTTGAAAAACAAAGTTGATTGGTACCACTTCTAAAGTTGATTCATTTATTTCTCACACCACACTACATGGGGTATCAGAACAGGAAAGCAGTGCGTGATGTAACAGTATGTGATGGTTTTCTTCTAAATGTTTTTGAGCTGCAACTGTCCTCAGCCCTAGTTAGCACAACCAATAGCGAGAGATTATGTAAACCGAAGTCCAAAACCTCTGGTAGGGCACAGCTGGGTACATCTAAAATAAAGAAAGCTTTCAGAACTCCTTGCTTTTTTGGAACAAAAGGTTGCTTTTTTGGAACAAAAAAAAAAGATATGATGAGAACGTATCTCAAGTCTTTAATTCAATTGCTGTATCTCCCAGCAGGACTAAGCGCTATTGTGAAGCACTGGAAAGCCACTCTCCAATGTAGGACATTTGGAAAAGTAGCTGGACTAAGTGTCAAAAGCAGTGTCATTACGTGAAGTTCTGAATGGCTTCTCCTTTGCCACCATAATTGCAGTGACCTGCTATGCTCAGAAATCTCTAGTATAGAGTAAAGAGGGGAAATAATATTAATCATTTCCTACTTACCTCTACTCATTTAGAATATGTAGTCCCATAGCTCTGAGCTATTCTAAATACAGAATGTACAAAGACTCGAGGCTGTGCGGGACATCTCATTAAACCTATTATCTTCTGCATATATTTTGTGTAAAGCCTACAAGTTAATTTTTCCTTTAGTAAATATTCTTTCGATTATTTACTCATCATATTAGAAGCTCACCTTAGGGCTTGAAGAATGCAATGTGTTTGAATTTTCACGGCATAAACTGGTTTTGAGACAAGCAGTGGAAACATCCAGAGTTCAAATGAGATTTTAAAGAATTGATTCTAATTAGTTTCATACTTCTTATTTTATAAATTATTTTTCCCTGGAAAATAGATGTTATGAGGTTTCAATAACTCCATTATAATGACAGCACCAAAAATCAAGATGGTAAATCATTCCATCGATGAAATGATGAATGATTAATAGATGCTACAGTTATGTTATCAATGTCTGTATTAAATACTGCTCTAGCAGCTTTTGTTTTGTTTTGTTTTTTAAAAAAATAGAAGCTATAACACTAGATACACGAAATTGATAAAATAAATGTTACAATTATTTATTTATTCACTTACTATATTTCTCTCTCTACACATCACACAAGAAATATTCATACATTAGTATTAATACACATTATAATATATTGAAATTATAATATATAATATAACATTATATTATATTATTTATTATATTATTTTATTATTATAATAAAACATTATACATAATAATATATATATAATATATATATATATAGATATCCAAAGAGAGAGATACACAAAATTGATAAAATAAATGAGAGAGAGAATTTTATCAAATTCAAGGCACACTTTATTCATGTTCCCTCATGCTATTTAACATGTAACTCCTGTACTGTCCTAAATTCCATGGATTCAGATGTTACAGCTGAGGCTTTTAATAAGTTTTTTACAGACAAGTTTTTGCTGCTTCGTCATGATCTCCCCGCCACCCTAGATACAGTGGCTGAGCTTGAAGTTCCACGGCCACTCGCCGGCCCTGGCTTCGGTCAGTTCATCGCACTGGATGTAGAAGCTGTTGATAAGATTCTTACCAGAATGAAGTCAACCACTTGTTCCCTTGATCCATGCCCCTCCTGGTTGGGCAAGGACTTCCGGGAAGAGTTACGAGGCCCTCTGATGGACATTATCAATAGCTCCCTTGAGCAAGGAGTTTTTCCAAAAGGGCTGAAAGAGGCAGTGGTTCGTCCACTACTGAAAAAGCCGAATTTAGATCCTTCAGTTACCTCCAATTACCACCCGGTTTCGAATCTTCCGTTCCTAGGCAAGGTAATTGAGAGGATGGCAGCAGACCAAAAATTCTTAGATGACACAGTCTGACTACACCCTTACCAGTCTGTCTTCCGTTCGGGACATGGGACTGAGACTGTGCTGGTTGCCATCTCGGGTCAACTTCGACGCCGGCTTGACTGAGGCGGATCGGCATTGCTTGTATTGTTAGATCTTACAGCTGCCTTTGACACAGTTGATTATGATCTTTTCACCCATCGCCTCGCCGCCTCGGGGGTCCAAGGGTCTGCCCTTAATTGGGCAGACTCCTTCCTCCAGAACCGCTGACAATGAGTGGAATGGAACGGGACGTCCTCTGAAAAATCACCACTTATGTGTGGAGTTCCTCAAGGGGGCATTCTATCTTCACTGTTATTTAACATCTATATGCAACCACTAACTCAGCTAGTTCGGAGTTATGGGCTGGAGTGTTATCAGTATGCTGATGACACCCAGCTCCTTCTACGGATGGACAGCCAACCGGACTCAGTTCCTGATAACTTTACATCTTGCCTTTAGGCCGTAAGATGTTGGCTGTGTTCCAGTAGACTGAGGGTGAATCCAGCAAAGACAGAAATCTTGTGGCTGGGTCATCCTGGATTAGGTTGCCCACCATAGATGGTGAACTTCTCTCTCCAGCTATCACTGTCAAAAACCTTGGTGTCATTTTTGACTCGTTATTGACAATGGAGGCCCAGGTCTCCGCCGTCAGTAAGTTGGCCTTTTCCAACTTTAGCAGCCTAGGCAGCTGGCACCCTACCTATCCGGGGATGACCAGGCCACAGTGGTTCATGCCACAGTAACCTCAAGACTTGACTATTGTAATGTCCTTTATGTTGACCTTTCCTTGTCGGTGACCCGGAGACTTCGACTAGTACAGAATGCGGCGGCCAGACTCCTCACGGGAACCCCCCATGAGGAACAATATAACACCTGTTCTATACCAACTGCACTGGCTTCCGGTTGAGTTCCGTATTACTCATAAGGTGCTGGTTCTAACCTTTAAGGCCCTGCATGGTCAAGGGCCGGCATACCTACGGGAACACCTCTCTCCGTGTCAACCCTTGAGGTCACCTCGATCAGACCATCAGAATCTATTACAGGTCCCTGGCCTTAAGGAGGCCCATTTGACATCAACCCGGCATAGAGCTTTTTCGGTGATTGCCCCATCACTTTGGAATGCCCGCAATCTAAAAGACTTTCGCACAGCTTGAAAAACGTGGTTGTTTGAGAGGGCGTTCAGCTGAGAACTTTTAGACTGTTAATTGTTTTTAGATATTCTTAGATGCTAATTGTTTTTAGATGTTAGATACTTTTAGATGCTTTAGATATTTTAGGTATGTAGCTGTGCGTTTTTACTGTAAATCGCCCAGAGCCATCTGGGATGGGCAATTAATAAATCCCTAAATAAATAAATAAAAAATACATGAAACCATATGGAGAAGTCATTACTCTTTTCTACTTAAAGCCAAGGAAGCTGTCCTGATCCCAAATCAGTGTTTTTCCTCAGTAATAGACTGGATGAAGGCATGAAACCGAATTCAGTCAAAACTGGTCAGTTGAAAGGGAGATCAGGGAATAGGGATCCAGCCTGTGTTGGATGGGGTTACACCCCCAGAGAAGACACAGGTCTGCAGTTTGAGGATACTGTGTTTGAACCTAGTGTTTGAACCTAGAGGCCATGATTTCTGTGGTGGCTAGCACCCAGCAGTACCTTTACACATTTCAAAACAACGCATTAACCGTATCCCATTTCTTGAGATGCAGGATCTGGACACGGTGATTCATATTAGTTACCTACCCTTTGGATTATTGTAATTTTTAATATTGTTAGTGTTTAATTCTATTTTAATGTTCCTATAGTTTTACATTTTACATTATGTTGTACTGGTATTATTGTGAGCAGCTTTGAGTGTCTCAGAGAGATAAAGCAGGATACTACTACTACTACTACTAATAAAATAATGTTTAAGAGGCTTCAAAAACATGGTGTGTCTTAGATTCAATGTTGCTTTGATTTGTGTGTTTGTGTGTGTGTGTTTAAATACCCTGACTTACTTCCAAGAAGGGGCCCCAGTCCCAAACACCTTTTCCAGGGCCCCAACATTTTGTCCAGAGCAAAATGCTTCTTTAATGTTTGGCTGAGCTAGATGCCACTTCCTGCATCTGATGCCTCCCCAGCAGTTCCACTGACTTACGAAAATAGACTAATGTATAGGTATGTCGAACTCGTCAAAAACCTATGCTGTTTTGGTACCATTTTGGGACCAGTAAGATTCAGCTCATGGGCACCAATGGGAAAATTTTAGAGGCATGTTTCTCTGTCAGTTTTAGGCCTATCCAGCATGAAACTTGCATCACATATAGGACACATTTATGATAACAAGCTTACCAAGTTTCAAAATATAGGATCAATCCACTGATTTTCAGGAAATTTTAAAATTGTATCATAACTTCTTTTTTTAAAAAAAACCCCACACATACAAGAGGGAATTCTGGGAATTGAAGTCCCAAGTGCATGCCACAAGAGGGGAGGAGAATGAATACAGTCAGCCAGGTCTCTGATTGGCTGAGAAAGAAAGAAACACACAGAGAGAAACTTAAACTCCCATCATGCCCTGGGAGGGAGTACAGAGGCTCCTTCCATGCCCATGGCACACAAAGTGCTGCTCAGAAAGAGAATTCCCATTTTCCTCAAGCAGACGCTGGGGGGGCGGGGGGCTTAAAGAAGGGATGCCAGGGAAGAAAGAAGAGAGGTTGCCTGATTTTGTGAGAATGCCCACATGCCACCTCTGCCTCATGTAGAGTGCTGCTCAGCCCCATTAGCCAAAAATATTTGGCTGCTGTGATCCATATCAGTTAAGGCTTTGGCTTCCCTCCCGCCCGGTTTGTTTTTGGGGATTCAGCAGCCAAATCCCCCAAATCTGGTATACCAAAACAATGCCATGGCTCTGAGTTTCTTCACATTCTCTCTTCACCCCACAGGAAATATTGTAATAGAAAGCTGAATTGAAACCAAAAGCAAATGGTATTGTGCATGCAGAGGAAATTCTAAAAATATTCAAAGATAATCTTTCCCTAAAATTGAAGCTTCAAAAATGAGGTGCACCTCATAGCTTTGTGCATTTCTATGGAATCACTATTTGTTTTGATTTGTTTCATTCATAGCCCTCCCCCTTTGTTTTCATGCACCTTCCAAAAATGGGCAACTTTTCAAATGAGCTGTTTTGTTCTGTGCCTGAAAAAATGAAAAAAATGGATCATTGTCCAAACATGGGTGGGCTTCCCCTGGCCCGCCTTCCCTCAGTTTTAGGGCTAGAGAGGTGGAAATCACCATTTTGGGGGGGGGGGGGGGCACATCTACCACTTTTAGCCCACCAAGTTTTATAATGTTTGTGCCATCCCCAGATTTTTAGGGATTTCTTTTTCTTTCTAGAAATAAAATATCTAGACTACTGCAACGCTCTCTATGTGGGGTTGCCTCTGAAGACTGCCCGGAAGCTGCAATTAGTCCAATGCTCGGCAGCTAGGTTACTAACAGGAGCGGGGTACAGCGAGCATACAACTCCCTTGTTGCGCCAGCTCCACTGGCTGCCAATTAGCTTCCGAGCACAATTCAAAGTGCTGGTTTTAACCTACAAAACCCTATCTCTCCCCCCCCCCCTTTGCTGGCCCTATCCTCTGACTTCTCCAGCAGCAGCAGCAGTAGGGAGACAGAGGGCACCATTCCTTCCTGCTAATTGTCAAATGTGCTCAACACATACATCACAAACACAGCCCAGTGCCCAGACCCACTATTTTACTTTCTTCTTTAATTAAATAAAATAACAAAACTGCATGGTACTGAAGGCTTTTGCAGCAAATAGACTGTAACCTTTCACACTGTCTTTCATTTTCAGGGCTATTTTCATACTGTGCGGGATGGGGTGGGGTACAGTTTTGTGGACAATGAATACGAAAAAAGAAACAAAACAACAAATGAAACAAAAACAAATGCCATGCACGTGACTAGCACCTTACATTTGATGGCACTTTAGGTTCAGTGAAATATGGTGTACACACACACAGTAGTCTGCTGATGTGTTTCACACATGAGCCCAGTGGGTTACTCTAGAGAAACCCTTGAAAGATGAAGTGGCTGAGATCATGTTGTGGCTTTATATTGGTGTAAATGTCAAAGCAATTCAACTTTCTCATAAGATGTGCTATTTGGAATTGTGCAACTCTTTTTATGCTGGTAGAACCAGTTGTGGGATCTAGGTTCCATAAGTGAGTTTCTCAGAGTTACTTCCTGAACCCTCAATAGTTGTACATTTCACACTTAATGTTGTAGATATAATAACTGTGACCTATCTAGAATCCTTTGCCAATAAAAGAAGTAGAGTTTTATAGTAGCCTAAAAATAGTCACAATTTTGCACAGGAAGCTGCTGTCATCATAGATACTAAACTAGATGTGGCATTGAGTCATAGCTGATAATAGCTTTATAATATAATTTTGTGGAGGAAAACATTCCTTTCATGTTTATGGAACCATATTTCCACATGCTTGAAACACATGAAAATGACTTTTGTGCCCTTCCTGTGAACTTCCCAACTATCCCACGTCTCTCAGAAAAAAGGAATGCAAAATATAATAGTAATATCCTTATATTTTAAACAACAAATGTCATGTCATCTTGGATTTGCCAAAGAGAAAACATGACTTTTGACAGAAAATTGAGACAGATACACTGGAGGAATATGATTGAAAAGTAACATATAGACTAGGATTAGGAGCCCTTTTGAGAGTCTCATTCAAGAGAAATTGTTTTTGATTGAGCCCACTTCCAAAATAGATGGTTGAAATGAAATGATAGTTACTACATAAAAATAAAAAAAGTATAGACATAATAAGTATGCCTTTTATCATCTACATTTTGTGTTATCATGTATGGTAAGGAAACCTGAAATGACATCTTCAAAAGAAATCTTTCCTTTAAAAAATAAAATAAAACACATGAGGGCCAATTCTATGCATTCTTACCTAATGTTGAATAATATTTATTCCCACATAAAAGGATCATGGCCTGATCAATACCTCATAACCCCATCACAAGGAAGGAACTGTCCCTATCCCCATCAGATGGGGAAAAGGTCAGAAAAATGCAGGAGCTACCCAAAACACAGCGTACCTTGTGTTGGTGGCAAGGAAGCATCTCACCACTTCATCTGATGGTGCTCGGCAGGCCCTGTCCCAGAAGAAGAGAAAAACGGACCAAGAGCCTCAAGTGTGATAAGGTCCTAAGGAACAATTCAATGATAAAGTCATTGCAAGGACCCTGAGAAAAGGGCTACTAGGTTAATTGCAACTATGTTGTAGTGCAGGATTAATAACTTCTCTGTAGTACAAAGTTGCATTGAAATATTGCCTACATAATAGTAGAACAAATTCTAATTTGCCTCACTCCCAGCAAAACCATCTGTTTCTCAAAACAAGCATTTTTTTCCCAAGAAATCCATGGCGGTTATACTTCTAGAAGGATACATTTTATAAAACCAATGACCTCAATATGTAGTCAAAAGCAATGTGAGAAAAACTCTATAGAACCATTTACTTGCATTGTCGGCTTAATCGCCTGCTGAGAATTAGAACCTTGGGATTCATTCAAGTCACCCTCCCTTCTCTCTCCATACTCTGAGGTGATATAGTCTTGGCACTATGGAAACAGTGCACTCAATCCCCAGGAGTGAAGAAATGTCTTATCCTGTTCAAGTCTTGTCTGGATAGATTATTAGGACTGACAAGTTGTAAAGGAAATGTGTGCCAAAAGGAAGGCTGGCTGTGAGGTAGCGGCATGGCATCCTCTTCTTGAAAGAAAATACCATCATTTACACTTGCTATCAGGACTGGAGTGTGGGGAAGGTCTTAACTCACAAAATAAACCCGAATCCTCCCACCTTTCTGGGTTTTTTTTTAGCAACTGCCACATTATTATTTGTGCATTTTGAAATTTATAAACAAAGGAGCTGTTGGACTTGGTGGAAACCAATGTATTCATTAAACAAAGTATGTTTTAACAAAAAGAAAATTGTGTTATCTGGTTAAGGTTTGCAACTTAGAACCAAGAGAGGGGAAAGAGCTATACATAGGGGGACAAATGTGATTAAAGTCTTGTTTCATTTCATGGATCAAATAATCTGAATAAATAATGACAACAACAACATCCTTTATTGGCATGCAATAATAAATTCATAGCACAGATATGTATATATGTGAATAAATAGCTCAATCTCCCTGGAGAAATATTGAAAACGGATTGCTGACATGTGTATATGTTTCAAAGATAGGCCATATATACATTACCATATAACACAGTTTGATACTATATGGAATGGTCATTCAATGTAGACTCATATACTGTTTAACTGTTACTTTTTCTTCAAAACACGTTTTTCTTCTATTAGATACAGCTGGAGTTCCATGTAGAAAGTCAGTTAGTATAGTGGTTCGGGCACTATTAAATCCATGCTTGGCCTTGAGGAGTCTCAGGCAAGTCACACTTTCATAGTCTCAGAGGAAGTAAAAGAAAACTCCCTCTGAACAAATCTTGCCAAGAAAACCTCATGATAGATTTGCTTTAGGGTCACCATAAGTTTTTTAAAAATGACTTGAAACAACAGCAGCACTTCCAAAGCCCTTAATAATAAGTTAAGGCTTCTTTAATGTGGTTGTCCGATTTCTTATTTGATTTCCAAAATCATTATTATCATCAATGCAACACAACATGTATATCTATTACAGTAAAAAATACCACTTCTGCTTCATTAATTGTTGCTCTTGATTGCTTGGTTTGTTAAAGATTTCATTTATCTCATAAGTTGTTTTATGCCTAGTTGATGATATCTATTTTAAGTCAAATAAAAAAAATCATCAACAAGCCAAGGTACTCTTGGGCTTGAGGTTATTAGTTGTGGTGCAACAGCTGAGTTTGATTCATAACAGGCTTTGAATGTATACCAGTCTTTCAATTTGGAGGACAAATAGCCCAATTTTCTTAGCCCACTTATGAAGTGAGCTGGAGGAGACAGTTATTACTGAACACAGGTCTTTTAAAAAAGTTCTCCTGAACCCAAATGCCTTAGAGTCAAATTCAAGCATGAAGGTTCATATCTGCTATTTATAAGGCCTGAAAAATAGGCAATCCTAAAAAATTCAAAATACAGACTCTCTACTGTACTGCTTGTGGCAGTGAAGCAATTGACAATGTTCAGCTGAGCAAATGTTATAGCATTTTTGTTGCTACGTTTCATCAACTCAGCTCTGACTTAGGGCAATCCTGTCATAGTTTTCTTGGCAGGATTTAGTTAGAGAAGGTTATTAATGTGACTACAGGATGGAAACTGGAAGCTTTTACTTTTGCTTCCTGTTAATAAGCATAATTTTAAATTGCATAATGTAGTGTTATATTTACTGAAACAAGTCAGCATCATAAACCATGGTCTTGGGGCTTGTTTTTTCTAGTATGCTTTATGTTTCTGAAGATACACACATACACAAGATAGTCTTTCCATTTTTTCTCCTCAGTGGATAGGTTTTAGCTCACTTTTCACAGCCCAACAAAAAGATTTTTTTCTTGGTGGCTTTAGGCATGTTCCTGGGGTATTTGGGATGCTGATTCAGAATGTCGCATTGAATAGACAACATCAGTTCCAAAACTTTGGATATGTTTATCATGATTTTTTATGGGCAAGCAGATGGTGACTGGTAAATGACATATGTTTTCTATTTCAAAAACTAAAGCTGATAAGGGAAATCTTGTGCCATTTTTGGAATCAGAAGGTCAAATATAATCAGAAATGAGACTAAACATTTGAGGCACCAAAATATGCGTTGGCCAGTGTTATATTTCATACTTAATATGCAAAAATATGTGTGTAAAACATTTCACTGATGTCTATGAAAAATATTTTCAAAAGAATTCTGTTGTGAATCACTTTGAAAAAATGCATTTCCCCAGGAAAAGTTGTACTAAATGTACATAAATCTCCATTGGTTGACCGTTACTTGTTCAGAGACTGTTGATTTGTTGAGACATCTTTTCTTAGACAAATTGCAGGAATGTGTTACAACTGTACTGAAGACATTACTGCTTGATGGGGTTTGGGCATAACACTAAACAGCAATTGAAACAAAAGCTTCTACTGTCTTTCTTGTGGCTTTGCAGAACGTGAATGGAAAAACAGGAACACATTCATACCTGAATAGTTTTTCATATGCTAAAGTATAATTTAGTCTACCTAAATTAAGACAAGGCAAGGTATGCCTTTGAGAGAAAATGAGTGAAAATGGATTCTCCTGTCACATATGACTTGGAGACCCACATGATGTAGTGGTTTAAACAATGGGTATGACTCTGGGAGAACAGAGATTGAATTCTTGCTCACTCATGGAAACCTTCAGGCTCAGAGGAAGGCAAAGGAAAACCATCACCAAACAAATACTTTCCCCCATTCTAAAGCCACCTTAGGATCTCCTTAAGTTGGAAATGACTTGGGGGCACAGCATAACAAAACCAACAACTCCAAGGAGCAGTTGGAGAAGTAGTGTAATGATTACAACTATCCAGCTAATTCTGAGCTGCAAGCTTTTAAAATTAGCCTAAGTAGCTTCTTTTCAGCATTTCCAGGGGAAAGGTTCTGTTGTGAAATTTGTGCGCTATGTTACATATAATTCTGCTGTAAGTGCAGCTATTCATCCTCCATAACAAAGGGACCATTCTCTCTAAGTCTTAAGAACACCACTTTGCTTTCAATCGCACTTCTCCTTCATCCATGACTCCCTGACAACTCTCTGCCTTCTGTTCGGCTTCCTATTGTCCTGTGCAACTTCATTCATGGGATCAGCTATTAAATGAAATACTTCTGGGGATGGAAATCAACTAGTCACAATCTTACTACAAATGGCAGATGCAATTGTGAGAAAAGATGTTAGGTATACACCATGCCAGGACTGATTGTATTTTTTTCTCCATCTTTACTTGAGTGAGAACTGATTCAGGTGCTCTATCTGTGCATTGTACAGTGAAGTAGGATATTGCTTTATCTTTAAGATGCCAAGGATATTCTTGGCTGCACATTCTGTTTTCAATTGTGTGTTTCATTGTATGCTGAATGTTAATTTTTATTTGCATAATTTAAGATAGCTCTCTTTCAGAACATGTCCCAGAGCTCCACAATGACAAGAAAGTGAGGCCAGATAAGATAATAGTGACAAGGAGGGAAGCCACACACTTACCCTACTGCTCACTCTCTCCCCATCTGGGATCATTTTATTCTCATCTATTGGAGAGAGGGTGAACATGGGGACTCAAGATCAAAACTTATGAAACAGTTTTGCAAAAAAGAAGAAGAAGAAGAAACCCTGGGCAAATCCTGTCTGTGCTTGCATTTTCAGCTGGGTGGGAAACTGGTCAAGACCTCTATAGTTTCAGATGAAGGGCTTGGGGAGATCTCCTGGGAAACACATAGATTCAAAACCACTCAACTGAGACCTGGAATTAAACATCTAACATTAAACATTGTTGTGATTATGCTTTATCTCTCCATCTAATATCCCTAACCAGCCCCTCCAAGCAGCAATAAAACGATGTGAGAAGCAGATGTCCATGTGTATTCTCTAGCAGCTCTTAATTTAAATAATTTTAAATAATACTTCATTGATATTTACAAAAATATTTGCTACAACAAATTAGTCAATTCCTCTCACCTCCTTTTTCTTTTTATGCTGAAACAGAGTAACATGACTATCTCTCTGAAAGCTTACACTGAACCTGTGTATCTATACACACAATCCATACTCTTTCTCCTCTGCATCCCACATAAACCTTCAGGATGTTGTAAGCAAATGGTATTCCCGGAAGTCTCTGTTATTTTTGGGTGCCTCCCTACATTTTTCCCCTCCCGTCACAGCTTGCCTCTTAGTTCATCCTCAGTCCCTTCCTTCTCTGTTCACTCTCCTTCCTCGTTCAACTACTTTCCTATATGACAATCTCCCTTTCTCATAATAATTCAAAATGTGTTAACATTATATCATCTCTACCCATGTTTTCAGATTTCATTTAGTGAGCATGCAATGTTGACATTATATTGTTGTTGCTCAGGAAAAAAATAATTAGAGTAATGCATTGACACATGTAATTTTCAAGCTATGCACACATTTTACTGACAGCCTGCCTTTAGTAATGTTTGGTTAAGGAAACTGTTTTGAACAAGAACCAAATTGTATTATGACAAGTGTTGTAGTATAGATCATGAGTGAAGAAAATTCACACCACAGTCAAAACCCCAAACAGTCATAAATTTATCTCCAAAATATTATGATTTTTAATTACTCAAAATAACCCCTATGCCCCTAGAGAAGGGGTAACACAGGGACAATTTTATTTTTTGGAGAGGGGAGAGGGTTCAAAACAACAACAACAACTCCTAGTTTCCTTCCTTGTGTAAAAGGAAACTTATTCCATGGTCTACAAAAATGAGGAAGTTGGTTCCGAAAAACCCTAGAGAATTCAAGGTCTTTTAGAAATTTTGTAGAGGCTACCACCTTCTGGAATTCAAAGGAGGATATACTGTACATGTCCCCCACAAGGGGGCACAGGATTAGTAGGGGGGTATTGCAGATCACCCAGCTAATCTCATCATACCAACTTTTTGTTTCAGCTTTGGACCCATCTAAACTGTACCTTTATCTCAGGAGTTCCTAGTTCAAAATGGTGGGTGGCCAAAGGACATTCCTTGAAAACATGGGAGGAATTGCTACAATGGAGAAAAATCTCTGAATAAAAAGGTCCCTTTTAATCCCATTTCTGGCCAAAAGAAATATATCTTCATGTGTGTGTGTGTGTGTGTGTGTGTGTGTGTGTGTGTGTGTGTGTGAGAGAGAGAGAGAGAGAGAGAGAGAGAGACCCTGCATTCAAAAAAACCCCAACATGTTTTCCCTCCCTTCCCCCAGTCTGGATTCCCCTGGCTGCCATTTACCTCAATTTACCAGAGCCTCAACAGAGGCCCTGGAGCAGAAATCCCCCCTCTCCTACCCAAGCCCTATTTCAATTTTTCCAAGGGAAGGGGAGTGGGGAGATTCCGGCTTTGTCAGATTGGAGTCTTCTCCTAGTAAGTGCAGGGGAAAATGGGGGAAGGAAAAGGGAGGCTGGCAGTGCCAATGCCCTGGACACCCCTCCTGCAAAACCCAAGGGTTTAGGCCAAGCTGTGTGGCCTCCATCTAAAGAGGAACTGGGATTTAAATCCCAATTAATCTAAGATCACCCTTTGTGATACATCACTATTCATACTCATATATGCTGATGGACAACATGTGCCTCTTTTGATACATTTATTTAAAAAATCAATTGCTTTCTGATTTGCAGCTCTAATTTGCAAACACCGTTAAAAATGCTGTACATGACAGAAAATGATTACTGGGAGGGTGATGTCTTTGAACTTTGTCATCACAAATAACATCCTAGGAATTTTATAACTTTTATTTAATTCTAGTGGTTCTTCCTGCAATTTTGTATACAGTGTTCCCTTGCTACTATGCGGTTCACTTATTGCGAACTCGCGGTTTCATGGGGAGCAGTGCCCCATTCCTTCCTCACCAGGATGGACACCCAAGGGTGCCCAGCCTGACAAGGAAGGGGCCTTCGAGGCAGGTAGGAGCGGAAGTGGTGAGGAGGAGAAGGCTGCCACCAAAGCCTGGTGAAGAAGGGACCTCCCAGGTGTGAAACAGTGGAAGAGGAGGCCTCCGCCAAAGAGGGCCTCGGCGGTGGTGTCCCCTTCTTCACCCCTCCGCTGCTCCATGTTTCTTCCTCACCAGGATTGGTGCCAGGCTTGGGCAGCCTGGTGAGGAAGGGACCTCCAAGGCATGAAGCAGCAGAGGTGGTGAGGAGGAGGAGGTTGCCGCCAAAGAACGCCTCATGGCAGCATCCTCTTCTTTGTCCCTCCGCTGCTCCATGTTTCTTCCTTGCCAGGCTGGGTGCCAGGCTTGGCCATCCAGCCTGGCGAAGAAGGGACCTCTGAGACATGAAGTAGTGGAGGTGGCAAGGAAGAGGGGGCCTGTGCCAAAGAGGGCCTTAGCGGTGGTGTTCCTTCACCCCTCTGCTACTCCACGTTCCTTCCTCACCAGGCTGGGCACCAGGCTTGGGTGCCCAGCCTGGCGAGGAAGGGACCTCCGAGGTGGGGAACAGTGGAGGTGGTGAGGAAGAGGAGGCTGCCACTGAAGCCCTCTTTGGTAGCAGCCTCCTCTTCTTCATACCTCCCTCATCTCCCCCACCACAGGGTCTTGTGCAGGGTCTACCATGCCGGCGCTGCCTTTGATAGAAAAGTGGGGAAGGGGTAAGCCTCACCTTTCCCCCTTCCTATTGGAGCCAGTAGGACTGGCACCAGACCCCACTCTTGCCTGGCCCACCGCCCCATCACACTGGCGCCACCTCCGGGGGTTTGGGACTTCATGTCCCATAATTCCCTACTTTGTGTTTTTCCCCTTATCTCGGGGGGTTGCTGGAACATAACCCCCTCAATAAGTGAGGGAACACTGTAATCCCCAAACAGCACAAAAGCTGTTTTTTATCCCAAAATTCACTCAGAGTGAAAGTTGATATATCTTGTTATATTTCTCCATGTCAATGGTGGCTATTAAATTTTCTTCCAAAATAGCAAGGTTAACTATTTTTTTCTCCGTAGCACATTTAATTATTTAACCATTTAGCAATTGTGAACATTCAAAATTATTTCACTAAGCAAAATGATTTTGTTGAAGTGACTGAATAATGTGCATCCACAAAAACAAGAAAATACTGTTACGTTTTTATTATGTAACTCTATATCGTTTTTAAGAAATATTACTTTTCTGTCAACATTTAAATTGATTTATTCCATCATAAATCCTGTAGAGCATCATGATGCCATTGATCTTGGCAGTAGGTTGAAGGGCAACCAAAGGTACTGGACAGGGGGCTCATTTGAGAATGTGGGGGCCATGAGGGTATTGTATGATTTTAGCTACTTTTAGCATGAACCTCAGGTTTGGGGCCCAGCATGCTTAGCTCCAAAGACTGAATAAGGCGTGGTTGAAGGCAAACGAACAGAGGCTTTACTCACTTCATCCAAAATGGATGCCAACAAAGTCTGTGCTCTCAATTACATAGCACAATGAAAACTCACAGAAACATTTACAGGTGTTTAACAGAAGTACAGAACAAAGGACATTTGCTATTCTGGGTGCTGATTGGCACAAGCCAGGGCTGGCTAGGATAGTATTCACACACTGGTTGGCTGAGACATATCTGCTGCAACAGTGATTGGTTTCTGAATCTAGTCAGAATTTTACTAAACTGACACTGCTCAGTTTGAAGTTTTGTGGCTGTTTCTTGGTACACCTCTTGTAGATGTATGGGATTCAAATTAATGGGTTTTGGTGACTTCATTCCTGACCACCAAGAGTAGGACAATGGGTAGCAAAGGGTGTTGGCACATTTTGAATAGGTTCCCAGGAAGGGGTCTGGCAGGGATTTGTGTAACTTCCATGAACTTTTGATCTAAATTCATTGTTACATACTCAGAACTATTGTGAGGAGATTGTGTTTACTGCAAGGAGGGATGATGGGATTTGTCCTAATAAGTGTGTACATGCTTATACTAATAATAATAGCTTTATTTTTATACCCTGCCTCCATCTCCCCGTAGGGACTCGGGGTGGCTTACATGGGGCCAAGCCCAATCAACAGAGTTAAAAACGTAGCACATTACAATGCATAACATCAATTTAAAACAACATAAACATTATAACAAAATATAAAACAAGCATCAAAACCAAAACCATTCCTCCTGAATATAGGAGTGATGTTAATCTATTATATAAAAAATAATGGTCACAGAAACACCTTCCACCTATTATTATTATTATATTATACTATTATACAAAGGAGAAATCTGGAATAAAAGTAGGCCTTAAACCTGATGTATACACTTTTTTTATCTTCCTAGATTTCCAAAATGTGAAATTAAGCTTAAACAGTGTGTAAATATACATCCAAATCTGTGCCTTAGAGCCCCTAACGGGTTGGTGTTTGCAATGAAATCTATTGCTTTCCTTAAGATTGGGAATTTGACAAGAGGCATTCCAGGATTCTTCCAACCTTACTAATCTGTGAAACATGAGTTCAAATGCAAAGGCTGCCCAAGAGATTTTGTCAGCACTGAAGAGAGAGTTAGCTGTCACTCCTTCCTTGTACACTCTGTCTCTTAGAAACTGGAATGAACCACCTTCTTACTATTACTCTATTTTCCCATTAGGGTCGACAACTCAATTTTACATGTGAGTATCCACAGGGCATTGCACTGTTCATTCCAAACAGTCCCTGCAAATCAATGCCGACTGTTCTGTTCTATCTGCCATAAAACATCAGGGACATTAAATGAAGAAATGTTGTTATACTGGTGATTATCTCAACCAACACCTGAACAAATATAGCCTAGATAATCTTCTACTACCTATCCTGTCACCTATGCAACTAACATTTGGCCTCATTTCTTACTCTTAATAGGATATCAGTCTAATTAACAGTGGATTTATTTGAATTGGTTAATAAATGAATAGATTTTTTACACTAACATCAATAGTTGTGATCTTGTTGCCAGCATTTGTGTCATTTTGTTGTCTAATAGTTTTAAAAGTGGCAAATGAGATGTTGAAAGAGTTACAGGGTCATTCTATTTGCAGGATCAAATTTCAGGTTGATTCTATGATTTGCTGTGATGTGGAGGGTTGAAGAAAGCAATTTAATTTTACTAAATAGACATTTTAAAAGTAGTGATGTGTGGAATTGAATATTTATATCTTTAAAATTATGAATTTGGGGCTTCCACAAACCAGACTTGACATATTATTGGAATGACTTAGTGCCCATCCAGAAAGGCCCAAAAACCGAGACCTGTCTCGGTTTTACCAAATTAATTCAGAACAAACCAGGGTTTATCTCGTTTGTTCTGAATTAATCAAACACTTAATAAGATCCAGATCTTATGGTAAGATCTGAGTCTTACCAGGTGTGGATCCTGTGTGGATTGGACCCAGGGACCATATCACATGAATATTGGGACCAATCTTCACAGCCATCTCTGAGAGGGCATCCCTCCTCTCCCCCCAAACCCCACGTTTACCCTTAAAATCAAATAAAACTTACCTGGCCACAATAACGCTCCTCTTTGCTCCCTCCTGGCACAAGGAAATGATGTGCCAGGAGACTGGGGAGGGGGGTGGTCAATGAAGACGGATTTTCCTCCCCCTCCCCTGGTCTTCTGACATGTCATTTCTTCACACCAGGGGGTATGAGGACGTTATGATTGCCAAGTAAGTTTTATTTGATTTTAAGGGTAAATTTGGGGGGCTTTAGGGTGGTTTCATGCCATTCCAATTGTAATTGGTATGTAGCCACCCCCCAGAGAAAGTCCAGATTTTGGAGGGAGAGTGGGGGTGGGAATCCACACCAAAACAGGTTTTTGGGCCTGTCTGGAAGTATCCTTAGAGTGGGGGCTTAGTATACATTAGGGTTTGGTTCTAGGACCCTCCATAGCCACTAAATCTAGTGATGCTTGAATTCCATTATATTTTACTTAGGTGATCCCTCGTTGTCCGAGGATGATGGTCTTCCAGGTTCATTGCACTGGCGATGGGTACGTAGGTAATTGTGGAACCTTATTCTTGATCTGCATTTTCTCCCGCAATGAGAACATCGGTTTCCAGGTGGAAGGCGGTCCCGGTTGGGGTTGGTTTGATGTGCCTTCCTCTTGGCACATTTTTCTCTTTCACCCTCCATTTGTGCCTCTTCAAATACTACAGCACTGCTAGTCACAGCTGACCTCCAACTGGAGCACTCAAGGGCCAGGGCTTCCCAGTTCTCAGTGTCTATACCAGAGTTTTTAAGGTTGGCTTTGAGCCCATCTTTAAATCTCTTTTCCTGCCCTCCAACATTCCATTTTCCATTCTTGAGTTCATAATAGAGCAACTGCTTTGGGAGATGGTGGTCGGGCATCCAGACAACATGGCCAGTCCAGTGGAGTTGATGGGGGAGGACCATCGCTTCAATGTTGGTGGTCTTTGCTTCTTCCAGCATGCTGACATTTGTCCGCTTGTCTTCCCAAGAGATTTGCACGATTTTTTTGAGGCAACGCTGATGGAATCGTTCCAGGAGTTGCATGTGACGTCTCTAGACAGTCCATGTCTCACAAGCATATAGCAGGGTTGGGAGGACAAAATCTTTTTACACAATCACCTTGGTATCGCTACGGATGTCCCGCTCCTCAAACACTCTCTGTTTCATTTGGAAAAATGCTGGCCTCGCAGAGCTCAGGCAGTGTTGAATTTCAGTGTCAATGTTGACTTTTGTGGAGAGGTGGCTGCCAAGGTAGCGGAAGTGATCAACATTTCCTAATGTTACACCATTAAGTTGTATTTTTGGCATTGGAGAGGGATTGGCTGTTGACAGCTGGAAGAGCACTTTGGTTTTCTCAATGTCCAATGACAGGCCAAGCTTCTCGTATGCTTCCGTGAAGGTGTTTAGAGTGGCTTTTAGGTCTTCTTCTGAACGAGCACAGATGACATTGTCATCAGCATACTGGAGTTCTATAATACATGTTGTTTTAACCTCAGTTTTAGCTTTCAGTCTGCTGAGGTTAAATAGCTTGCCATCTGTCCGATAAATGATTTCCACTCCAGTGGGAAGCTTCCCATCAATGAGGTGAAGTATCATAGCGATGAAGATGGAAAATTAAATTGGGGCAATAACACATCCCTGTTTGACACCTGACTCCACCTTAAATGGGTCACTTTGGGAGCCATTGCTGTCCAAGACTGTTGCCATCATGTCATCATGGAGGAGCCACAGAATGTTCACAAATTTGTTGGGGTAATTGATTAGCTAGGTCAATGAATGCCATGTACAGAGGTTGATTTTGTTCCCTGCATTTTTCTTGGAACTGTCGTGCAGTGAAGATCATGTCCAAAGTTCCTCTGGAGGGGCGGAAGACATTCTGAGATTCTGGGAGATTCTGGGAGGGGTAGAAGGCAGTTTGCAAGGATTCTTGCGAGGATTTTCCCAGCGGAGGTTAGAAGAGAGATTCCTCGATAGTTTCCACAGACTGTTCTTTTCCCTTTTTTGAAGATGGTGATGACGGTGGCATCCTTGAAATCTGCTGGGATTTTCTCGGTCACCCACACTGTGTCTATGAGCTGATGGAGTTGTTGTGTCAGCTCAGGTCCTCCCCCTTTAAATATTTCAGTTGGGATCCCATCAGGTCCGATGGCTTTGCTTTTTGTTGTTTTTTTTTGTTGGCTGATGGCATTGCTGACTTCTTCCAAACTAGGCAGTGTTTCAAGCTCATTCCTGGTTTGTTGTTCTGGGATTTGTGAGAGAACCTCATCGGCCACATTGGAGCTGCGATTCAGGAGGCTTTGTTAGTGTACTTTCCAACATAGTGGAATTGATTTTTGTCCTTCAGAAGTTTGGTTCCATTTGATGAGTGTAGAGGCTGTATGCCATTGTTTCTTGGTCCATAGATGACCTTTGTGCCTTTGAATAATCCCTGAACATTATGGGTGTTGGATTTCTTCAGCCTTCTTTGTCCACCAGATATTCTCGAGTTCTATTTTCCTTCTTTGGACCTCAGCTTTTGCACTGGCTTAGATCTTTTTCTTAGCAGCCCAGTTGATGTCTCTCTGCCATGTTTGAAAGGCTTTCCTTTTCTTATCAATTAGCTGTTGGATCTCATTGTCATTTTCATAAAACCAATCTTGACGTTTCTTGGTTTGATATCCAATAGTCTCTTCGCAGGCTGGGATGATGGAGGCTTTCAGTTTGTTCAAGTGTTCTTCAACATTTTTGGGGTGTTCTATGGGTATATGGTCCTTGAGTGCTGTTTGGAGAAAGGCTTGCTTGGGGGGCTCCTGAAGGGCTTGGGTATTCATTTTGCACCTTGTCTTTCTTCCTTGGAGTCTGCGCCTGGGGGTGCTCTTGATCACCATCGTGGATCGGATTAGCCTGTGTTCTTTCCAGCAGTCATCAGCACCTGTCATGGCTCTTGTGAGAAGCATGTCACGGCAGTCTCTGGCACATGTGATTATGTAGTCTAAGAGGTGCCAATGCTTTGACCGGGGGTGCTTCCAAGATGTCTTGAACTAGTTTTTCTGGTGGAAGAGCATGTTGGTGATGACAAGGTTGTGGTCCACACATTTGGTGAGAAGCAGAATGCCATTTGAGTTGCTGTTTCCAACCCCGTCTTTTCCTATGGTATCTAACCACAGGGCTCATCCAACTGTTGCATTAAAGTCCCCCAGGAGGATGATTTTGTCCTCCTTAGATATCTCCGATAGGATTATGTCCAGCTGATAGTAAAAAAAAAATCCTTGATGTCTTCATCAGCATCTAGTGTTGGTGCATAGGCACTTATGATGGTTGCCTGTTGGTTTTTGGCAAATTCCATTATATATAATGGTGGAAAAATAGTGCCACGTGTATGAGAGAGGACAAAGGAAGTTTGTTCATTTGTTTGTGAGGGGAATACTGAAATCTATGGGTGGAGAATCCCTGGATATGGAGGGCTGAGTATGTCTATGAATGATCTCAGTCTTCAGCAGTCACTGAAAAGTGAAGCCTAGAATGCTTTGTGGATAATGAAAGCTTCAGTGACATAGATAGAAAGAAATCGATCTGTAAATTGATTAATCCGTCATTGCCTCTCCTTGCTTTTTTCATTTTTTAAAAAAAGAAAATTTGTTCAAAAGATACATTTCACTATTGTGTAGATTACAATGGATAAATGTGGCAAATAAAATACAACCTTGAGAATTAATAACTATTTCATGTAGCAGCATTTAATTGCTTTTATTCACATTTATCCCTTGTCACCTTGCCCATCCCATTTCTTCTTTCTCTGTATTTTTGAAATGCTATATTGTTTCTTCTCTTTTTCTCCACTGTCCACACTCTGCCTCCACCCTTACATTTTCATTGTATTATGTAATTATACTAATAATTCAAACTTGTAGACACATTACAAATATGCAATCCATATTTATCTCTTAAATATTTTGTCACAATAGAACAATCAAGAGAACAAACAGCTTCAACAGCTGGCATAGCTAAAATTCTCTCTCTCTCTCTCTCTCTCTCTATATATATATATATATACACACACACACACACACACACAACACACACATGTGTATGTGGTGTGTGTGTGTGTGTTGTTATACTCCAAGCTACACTGAAGCCATAGACTGAGAACCCATTTTCCTATGTGTTTAAAAGTTTATATTTTCTCTTAAAAATTTGGATGAGGACATAAACATTGCTCATGCTTTCTTGTTTTTGATTATCCCAAACATATCAAACAAAACACAAATACTTGCCTACTGAAGAGTTGTGAGGTCTCACAGCAATTGTTTTCCTAGACTCCTAGCCAGGAGAACACATTTCTGGGCAAATATTGCTGAAGGAGGATAATTTTCTAGCATAAGATGGCATGAAAGCTTGGAGACCAGGCTAACTAGCTTAGTGGGACATTATTTTATATATATGTTACATTGGAGTATTGGCATACCAAAAACTCAGGAGCAAGGGTTGTGGCAGAATGGAGAGAGTGCTGATGGAGATATGCATTTGAAACTGTTTTCCCATTTGAACTGAACATAGTGGACAGACTACTAGTGTTACAACATGTGAGAGTTCTTGATCATTCCCTCCCCAAAAAGAGAAAGGGGAAGAAAAAAAGAGGAAAGGACAAAGGATTGACAAAGATGCTTCAACAAGGTTCTATAGCAGTGAACAAAATCTCTGGATGAATGATATCACATTAGCAGTCTAAAATTGGTGTTCTCGCTTTGCTATCATATGACTGTCTCCAGCAGAATTCTGGGAAATATAGTTTAGTGAAACTGATGACCTCTGTAGCGAGAATTCCAAAGACCTCAACCTAAACTACATTTCCCAAAATTCTGCAGTAGACAGTCATAAAAAAGCAAAGCGGGAATGCCCACTTTAGAACAGTAATATGAGATGGTGTGTCACATGTGTTATAGATGAGGCTACATAGGAGGTGAGTTCTAACAGAAATAACAATAGCTTGAGCGGGCGGGGGTATTTTGCCATATTCCTGGCAGTTAAAATTTTTTTAAAAATATTCTAGCTCACAGCTTCTATATTACTTTGTTCAGGTCAAACATCAGGCCTATTACTCCCAAGCCTTTGACAGTCTTATCCCTATGAAATCACAAAAACAAAGCAAGGTGACATCACCAGGGACTACTTCTTTTTCTCTAATTGTGGACCTAAATTCAGGAAATGGGATACTGCTGACTCAACATGCCTAAGTATCTCATCCCAATTGGGGGGGGGGGGGTGGAGGGAACCGTCTTCTTTCACTCCCTACTATTGAGGTTTTGTGCCTTTCTGTCTTCAGGGATAACAGCCATCCCACATCTTTTCTTTGCTTCCCCTGGTTCCATTCATTTTCTCTCATTGGGAGATGGGTAGCATCTGACTCCAGAACACACAGTCTTTGCTCTGTTTTGCTGTGTTGCCACAATGGATTCCCATGGGCAACCACTGAAAGTGGCCTTGTGTCATGTGATGGCCTCAGTGGGGCTCTGTTCAACAGTGCAGAGAAACTGAGCAAAGACTGTATGGGATGAATTCCTAAAACAACTAGATTTGCTCAAATGAATTGGAATTAGGGAAATAAAAAACAGAGAAATTGAATTCATTTTTAAAACCAACTGATATAAAGTTTTACAGGAATTCACAGGGTTCAAAAAGCAATAGGGAATGTTTTCCTAGCAACTTCCATGTCCCTTTGAAATAGTATCACTGCAAATTTCTCTAGAGCAAATGATTCTCTATGTCATCAACTTATGTAATTCATTCATTCATTCAATTTAATATTTGTTATTTGCCCTCCATCCCAGATGCTCCGGGCAATTTACATAAAGATACAGCATTAAAACAGACAAGTATTCAAATCAGAATTCTAAAACAAAAGCTCTATTAAAAAGCCAGGTCTTAAGTGCCTGCGCAAAGGATCACAGATAGCACATGGCTCTCGGGTAAAAGGGCAGAGAGTTCCATAGAACAGGAGCAGTAATAAAAAGGCCCTGCATCTCGTACTATCAAGATGTACTTCTCTGGGACCTGGTACATACAAAAGATTTTGTTGAGTGGGGCGAGGCGACCGTTGATGGTGGAGAGAAAAGAGGCAGTCTCTGAGGTATGCTGGCCCCTGGCCATACAAGGCTTTAAAATTAAGACCAGCGTCTTATACAGGGCCCGATATTCTGTTGGGAGCCAATGGAGACGTCGCAATGTAGGAGTTAAATGGCATTTCATTGGTGATTTAGTGAGTAGTCTGGCTGCTGCATTCTGGATGATCTGAATTTTCCGGGTGGTTGACCAAGGGAGGCCAACGTACAAAGCATTGCAATAGTCCAGCCTAGATGTGACCGTGGCATGGATGACTGTTGCCAAGGCCTCACTTGAAAGGTAAGGAGCCAACTGCCTTGCCTGGCGAAGATAGAAAAAGCACAAAAGAATTGGTGCTGAGCAGAGAGACAACTGTATACACACACAGGTTCAGGAATTTATGAATAAAAAATTGAATAAATTTATTACAGGCATTCAAAAGGCATCATAATACATGGGTGCAACCCCCTAGTAATTCACATATAAATTGAAAGCAAATATGCTATAAAACGCTCGAGAGAAGGCAAACATACAATACAAAGAGGAACATATGGAGGGAAGCAAATGCATGATATTCCCATACCAAAATCAGGCCAAAGTTCCAATTATACATATAGAGTTCACCAAAGTCTCGTGCAGTTCCACATTGATGGGTGGGGGTGCAAAATACCCAGAGCCAGTGTAGACGCTTAGAAGAGCCGCAACAGAATTGTATTTGCAAGGCCTTCATCTGTTTCGCCGGGGGCTTTTTCAAGCGGCAATATATAAAATGCTGATGCAGCGTCACAGGAGAAGCCTAAATATCAAACAATACAATAATACATGATATAACAGAACCATGCACTGCCAGCACATGCGTGGGGAGGGCGGCACACCTACCATAAGATATTAGGTGGGAGGAAGATCCAATACACCATCACTCCTGCGGACCCAAGGGTGCAGTCCACAGCGACCCCTGGTGTTAAATACACGCAACTGGCCCAGCCCACATGGAGTGTGGCTTGGAGCAGCAGGTGTGGGGTCAGAGGGAACTCCCTCCTGAAGGTCAGCTTGGAGTAATACATACATGGTGGAATCAAACTCCTATTATTCTCACATACATATTATATTATGGCCAAAATAACCACGCTGATAAGAACCCTTAAAGGGAACTGATACAAACACCACAAAAGAATTGGTGCTGAGCAGAGAGACAACTGTATACACACACAGGTTCAGGAATTTATGAATAAAAAATTGAATAAATTTATTACAGGCATTCAAAAGGCATCATAATACATGGGTGCAACCCCCTAGTAATTCACATATAAATTGAAAGCAAATATGCTATAAAACGCTCGAGAGAAGGCAAACATACAATACAAAGAGGAACATATGGAGGGAAGCAAATGATTTGGGACTCCATGGTTAGCTGTGTGTCTAAGACCACACCCAAACTCTTAACAGTAGTGGATGGAGATAGGGGAGCACCATCAAAGGCCTCACCCTGGATATTTATAATTCCACTCTGGATATTTGTAAGCCACTGGTAGATAAAATATGCTCATTGTTAAGACAAATTGCCAAACCAAATAAGAAATGGATGAACAAAAAACTTCATTCTTTCATACACACAATTATCTGCAGTCTACTAATGCACTAGGCATGGGCGAATAACTTACCCATTTCACTTTCAGATTTCCTGCAGTTTCAGATCTAAATTATAGCTTATAATAATAGCTTTTCTGGAGCTATTATGTGAATTTCAGATAAAGAACTTCTCTAAGCCATGCATGTAAATACCTCCAACATATGAATTATCAAAAGACATTTGTGCACCTTCAGAATGGTCATTCTACAACATCAATCCCATTAATGAAAAATACATAATGGAGGTTTCTGCCAAAGATCATATTAATTTGCTGGCTTCTCTTTCAGGAAGATGCATGCTTATGTGAACTTTAAAAAATCAATGCAGACATATATAAAGAAAAATCAATGTTGCAAGTCAGGATGCATACATTATAGCTAAGTTTACTGTGGATGTCCTTTGTGTTCTATCTGAATTGCTGAAATATGCCAATGATTTTTAAAAATGTGCAATCTAAGCCAGCATCCCAACATAAAATATTAATACTATATTTAACTATAGTCTATGAGTCTTTGAATTAAACTTCACAATTACAGCATTCCTTGATAAATTCTGGGCAGTATTGATTATTTTTAACCGTTCCCAAGTGAGCTATTGACATTGATTTACATGCTAGAATAGAATATGACATCCAATAAAGTAATTTTGGTAAAGTTAATATGTGATTCTTTAAAATACTAATCTATGTACATAAACAATTTGTCAGTGGCTGTGATTCATTTCCTAGTTATAATTGATAGAGACTAGAAAGAGTTAGTTTTGCTTCGCTGGCCACTCAAGTCCAAGATTATAAAAGCATGTACCCTCCTAACAGCATGCAGGACATAACAACATCAACAGTAATTCTAAGCTTTTTGCATAGACAATGAACAAAAGTATTGAACCACTATGGTCTTGGGTCAAATTGCCTAGGGAGTTTTAGGTGTTCTAGATCAAAGAAGTAACTTTTTCAGACTCGAATCTTGTTCCTAGAACAAAAATGTTTTTACTTTCTTTTGTCTGCATCACAAATCTCCTTTGCTTAACAATTTGTTTATTTACCCTCACCCCTCCCAGGGATGCAGATGCAAAGCTGGGATGTTCTGCAATCCCTTTCATAAGCCCAAATGCCTCTCTCTGTGTGAGAAGGAGAAGTCAGTAAAACATTTTTTTAAATGCTATATCTCCCATTTTCTTCTCTATAAGTATTTATTTAATTCTGAAAAGGATTTCTTATATTTCAGAAAGTTATACCCAAGAATGTGTAGAGGAATGTTTCTGCACTTGCTAGATTTGGCCAACTTGACATAATTTGACAGAGAAGGGTTTCCATGCAATTTCTAATACACTGGCACTTTGTGTCTTTCAGTAGCCATAGTGCTTGGAAACACTAATCTATAGAATCAGAAGTGTTTCCATACAATCTATGCAGACCTTGTAGTCTTGTAAACTGAACTTTCTGGCATGCTGAAAAGCTGCTTAATGCCATGGTATGGCATTAATTATGTGTAATTATGCCCAGGCAATTAATTACTTCTTTTGGGATACATTTACTTGAAAATTTGCTCATATAAGATTGGTGTTTTTACCATTTTTAATGTTTATAAAAGTAGAAAAGTCTTTATTTAGCACATAGAAAAAGGAATTGGGAAAAGATTTACAGACAGCTTGGGGTTGTAAGGGGAAAGATGAAACGATAGAAATGCTTTGAATGCAATCAAACTGCTCAACAGGGGCTTAAACGGCAAGCAACAAGCATACAGCATTGTTTATGTGCTAATTATACTCCAAAATATTTATTAGACATGTAAATTTTAGCAGAGTCACAACAGCTAAGAGAGTTTGTAAATAATCACATTGGGAATCATTGTCCTCTATGAAATATTCAGATTTTTTTTTACAAAGGCAAGACAAACAAGCCAAACTAAAACAGAGGATATGACAATCAAATAAGGAAGGAATTTTATATATTTTTGAGAAAATAGAGTGGGAGGACTTATTCTAAAACATGTAGAGGAAAATATGTACGGTTAGATTGTAGGAAAGGTCTGGCTGTTAAATCTGGCTGGCTTACATGAGAGTAATAAAATCAAATGGATGTAATTCAAGGGCTAAAATTGACTATCAGTAACCTCATACTTAAATATATGGGCAATGACTTTTACCATTTATTTTCTCCTGTGCTTGAAAACTTTGTGGAATAACCCTACTTATAGCAGGTTAGCAACTGTGTGTTTTCTCAGCAGTAGGGTTATGATTAATGGAGATCTGAATGCAACCACAAGTGAGATAGGGTAAGTATTCCTGTTTATTTGGGGATTGTTTCCTGCTGTCATAAGATTATTAAATCGTAACTAGAATCCATGAGATTAATTTATTTCTATTTGCTTTATCTTCCAGTTATAGCCTGCCAGGACCACAGGTTTTTTTTCATTTTTAAAATCACCATGAAAGGGACCTTCTCTGGGACCTGCTTTGAACCCCAGGACACTCAGTGGTGAATAAGAATGAGAAAGCCATGCACTTACAACTAGACACCCCATCTGTCCTTTACAAAATATGGTCTTAATTGTCACTGTTAGGATTCATTACAAATGTGAGAAAAATCATTTCCAGGTTCAGTTCAACTAATATTACAGTTAGTTCATAAGTTTATGCTTATTTGTTTCCAACACATAGAACTAACAAATGGCACCATGCCACTGCCCTCACCCTTTCAATACTGTATGCAACTGGTTATCCACTAAACTTTTAGCAATCCTAGACCATATATCAGGTCATTCAGCCCACATATTTATTGTTACATCCGAATATAGTTACATCCGAATCAATTTCGAAAGAACCGTTGAAAACTTCGGAAGTCTATCAGATACGAGGCCCCAGCGCCCCCTACATGCGAAGCGAGTTTTGAAGCAGTTTTTCTGTGATAAAACAGGCCTAGTTCCTACATCACTTTCTGTATACAGAGGACTACTGATCTCCATGCCAAACAAGTTACTTTTCCTCTTAGAAGCCTGTATTTTTCCCAGTCTCTCTTTACTTTTGTAGATAGTCACCATAATAGCAGCTTGTACTTTTTCCCCAGTCTAGAAGATTTCTTCTCCGACGCTGTTTTATGACATAGCAATGCCTGAAGAAATTAGCTCATTAGCTGTGAGAAAAGAGAAAAAATCCCTTGATAAGATAATAAAGTATTTGTTTGCCAAATAGACAGGAGATATTGGTGTGACAGATAATACCTCTTCTTGTAAGGATGCCAATGTTGGCATCTGTGTGTAGTGCATGCCACAATAGCATCTGCCCTGTTGAAGAATTTCTAAATGTTGCCTTGATGACTGAGTACTTTTCAAGTTTAGTGCCAATTTCTCCCTTTCATTTTCTTCCCAGCATGAATCTAGCTAAGCAGATATGTACTCTGAAGAGTAACAGGTAGAGGTTAAAATCTTTTAAGTGAGATGATAGACTTGAGGAGTGGGATTACAGACAAGAATTTCAATTGCTATAAAAACCACTTAATTGAGATGATTCAGTTACAAATCTGCTATTATATCCTTAGCCTTCAAAACCTGTCCTACTTTTACCCTACTGACCCAAGGTGAAGTGACTTTCTTCAAACAGTCAAAGTAAGGTGTGTTAGTTCTCGGCGTATTCCAAAATGCGAGTCACAAGAACGCCAACACAACAAATGCTTTTCACCAATTCTATATTGTAGGTATATTAATTTTCAGTCATCATATCAACACGGTAGCAGTGGAAACAAAATAAAGGTAATTGCCAACTTGTATCTTCCAAGTAAATCTTCCCTAGGAGTCAAGGTCTCTGGGTTGTCCAAATCCAAACAAATTCCAATAATAAATCAATCATATATAGTTCATATGGTGGTCAACCCAGATTGGTCGACGGTCTAGCCGTTTCCGCCCTTATGGCTTCGTCGGGACCCTCAGACCAATGCTCCAACAATCAAGTTTCCAATGTGATCCGAATATGTCTATAAAAAGTAAAACATTGCCATCATATATCTATACGTAACAGTCATAGGCTAATAAACAACGTTCAACGGGAACTAACAGAAGTATAGGCTGTAAATACATACCAAATATTATATCCATAATTCTTAAGGTAAATACCATCAACAATCTTGCCGGATAGGGAATGAAACTAAAAGGCACTCATTATATGCTCTAGTAAACTGTATGCTAAACATAGGTAATTCACAGCAGGACTTCACCAATAGTTAAACGATCATTAAGGCCTGATTGCCTCATGCTGGGTTTCATTGTTGCTTCTGTTCCCAGTTTGACAATCCAAAAAGCCTCCCGTTGCAAAAGCTTGGTCTTAATGTCAGTGAATGGGGTCGGTTTGATCCTTTCCAAAACTAATACTTTAAAGTCCTCACAGTGGTGTTTCTCTCTGAAATGACAGTATAGTATTGAACTTTCATTTTTGTGCGGAAGCGTGAGCGGTGTTCAAATTCTTGTCCGGAGTTCCCTTCCTGTCTCACCTATATAAAGTCTATTGCAGCCACATTTTAGACAATATACTAGATTCTTACTGGCACAGGTTGCCCATGTGCGTAACCTTATGGTAACTCCGTTATGTGGGCTAGTAATCGAATCTTGTGTATCTATGTGTTTACAAATAGAGCATCTCCCGCATCTACTTGTGTGGTTGGGAACGGCTGGCTCTGGAGTGAATTTGGGACGGTGATCCGCATGGATTAACATTTGTTTTATGTTCCTTGTTTTCTTGAAGGCAACAACAGGGGGTCTCTCTAATCCTGGAATCGAGTCTAAAAGAGGCCAAAAGATTTTTACAATTTTGGTAATTTCTTTGGAGTGGCGAGTGTATGTGAGAGGCCAAACAGGGCGGTTTAGTATTTTTCGGTTCTTTTGTACCAAGAGGTCTTGACGTGGTGTGGCCGTGGCCTTTCTGTGGGCTTGTTCTAATAATTTTTGGGGGTATCCTCTTAGGGTCAATTATCTTTTAAGCAAAGAGGCCGATGCCTCAAAATCTGCCACATTCGATGAATGTGGAAAATGACACTATCAAAGTGAAAAACTTCATCAAACCCACAAAAAAGAATGCATTTCTTCATTACAGCTCCTTCCACACCCAGGCCCTGAAAAATAATTTACCTTATTCACAGCTTTTAAGACTGAAAAGGAATTCATCGAATGTGGCAGATTTTTGAGGCATCGGCCTCTTTGCTTAAAAAGAGAATTGACCCTAAGAGGATACCCCCAAAAATTATTAGAACAAGCCCACAGAAAGGCCACGGCCACACCACGTCAAGACCTCTTGGTACAAAAAGAACCGAAAATACTAAACCGCCCTGTTTGGCCTCTCACATACACTCGCCACTCCAAAGAAATTACCAAAATTGTAAAAAACATTTGGCCTCTTTTAGACTCGATTCCAGGATTAGAGAGACCCCCTGTTGTTGCCTTCAAGAAAACAAGGAACATAAAACAAATGTTAATCCATGCGGATCACCGTCCCAAATTCACTCCAGAGCCAGCCGTTCCCAACCACACAAGTAGATGCGGGAGATGCTCTGTTGTAAACACATAGATACACAAGATTCGATTACTAGCCCACATAACGGAGTTACACCAAGGTTACGCACATGGGCAGCCTGTGCCAGTAAGAATCTAGTATATTGTCTAAAATGTGGCTGCAATAGACTTTATATAGGTGAGACAGGAAGAACTCCGGACAAGAATTTGAACACCGCTCACGCTTCGCACAAAAATGAAAGTTCAATACTATACTGTCATTTCAGAGAGAAACACCACTGTGAGGACTTTAAAGTATTAGTTTTGGAAAGGATCAAACCGACCCCATTCACTGACATTAAGACCAAGCTTTTGCAACGGGAGGCTTTTGGATTGTCAAACTGGGAACAGAAGCAACAATGAAACCCAGCATGAGGCAATCAGGCCTTAATGATCGTTTAACTATTGGTGAAGTCCTGCTGTGAATTACCTATGTTTAGCATACAGTTTACTAGAGCATATAATGAGTGCCTTTTAGTTTCATTCCCTATCCGGCAAGATTGTTGATGGTATTTACCTTAAGAATTATGGATATAATATTTGGTATGTATTTACAGCCTATACTTCTGTTAGTTCCGTTGAGCGTTGTTTATTAGCCTATGACTGTTACGTATAGATATATGATGGCAATGTTTTACTTTTATAGACATATTCGGATCACATTGGAAACTTGATTGTTGGAGCATTGGTCTGAGGGTCCCGGCAGAAGCCATAAGGGCGGAAAGCGGCTAGACCGTCGACCAATCTAGGTTGACCACCATATGAACTATATATGATTGATTTATTATTGGAATTTGTTTGGTTGGACAACCCAGAGACCTTGACTCCTAGGGAAGATTTACTTGGAAGATACAAGTTGGCAATTACCTTTATTTTGTTTCCACTGCTACCGTGTTGATATGATGACTGAAAATTAATATACCTACAATATAGCATTGGTGAAAAGCATTTGTTGTGTTGGCGTTCTTGTGACTCGCATTTCTTCAAACAGTACCATGCCATAGTGATGGTAAATCTACTTCATTTTATCCCCTTCTGCTCTCAATAACACTGGTGTCAGACCTCCAAAAGGACATAATCAAGCACAAAAACAGTTTCTGGTCAACTCTAAGTTGTCATGGGAGGAATTGCAGGGGGAAAGGTGGATTTGCAACCCCATGCAAGGGAACTACCAGTTGTTCTTGCCATTGTGAAAGAGGGTAGTGATAAAGATAAGGATCTCAATAAAGTAACAAGTCATAGTTCTAGGTGTTTATATCAGACTTGGAAAGAATTTGACATAAGAGTGGTTTTTAGCAGCACTGCTGTATATACTGACTTCATGTAAATTCAATCCTGGATTCACAGCTCTCTTCCACATTACATGATTGTAACACTTTGATAACATTTAACCTTCTATGGTTGCATCCTATGAAACCTAGGTAACTGTAGTTCTATAAGGTTAGCATTCCCAGCCATAATGCTTTAGGGCAGGGGCCCTCAAACTAAGGTCATTTACCCGGCCCTCACTCAGGGTCAACCTAAGTCTGAAATGACTTGAAAGCACACAACCACAACAACAACAACAACAACAGAACAACAATCTTATCTCATCAGCCAAAAGTAGGCCCACACTTCTCTTCCCATTGAAATACTAATAATTTATATTTGTTAAAATTGTTCTTCGTTTAAATTATTGTATTGTTTTTAAGTGTTTTTGCACTACAAATAAGATGTGTGCAGTGTGCATTGGAATTCATTCATGGTTTTTTTCAAATTATAATCTGGCCCTCCAACAGCTGAAGGGACTGTGACCTGGCCCTCTGTTTAAAATGTTTGAGGATCCCTACTTTAGGGTCTCATTTAACTACAAATCTCTGAATTCTATAAGATGTAGCCATGGCAATTACAGTGAGATCAAAGTGCTATAAGTGTGTGAAAGAAATGTCAGTTCATACTATTTGTTTTTATGTGTGAGCTGCGATATTGATAAAACTGCAAAATCAGAACTGACATGTCAGAAGAATGAGCCCACCCACAGCCAGCAGGCAAAGCCTAAGGTGTGGATTTGAAGGCCCTCATGAAAGAGACCAGACTTGGTGGGGCTGATTGGCTTTACTGGCCCCAATCACGTGATGGGGGAGCTGTAGGCTTTTAAAGGCTACTCCACCCCTCTGCTGTCCTCTTTCCTACTACCCAGTCACGTGATTTGGCTCAATGTAGCCAACCAGCTTCACTCATTCCTCCTCCTTCATGGGGGCCTGCAAATCCCCCCTCCCCCACACCTTAGGCTTTGTCTGCTGGCTGCAAGCAGGCCGTTTATTCTGACACGTTAGTTCTGATTTTAAGGGTTTTTCCCCACAAAAATAAGGGACACTTCACAAAAACTTGAAAATCAATTGATGATTTTCAAGTTTTTATGAAGTGTCCCTTATTTTTGTGAAAAATTCCCTATTTTAGGTACCTGTCCTTTATTCTTATATCAAAAAGTGGCAACCCTAGGGGGTGGGATTGTAATCTGTAAAAGATTGACTTGACCCGAAGTTGTCTGAGGGATTGTAATCCCAAAAAAATCCCTCAATTTGGCCTGTAGGTGACTGGGGGATTTTTATCCCAAAAAGTTCAAATTGGCCTAATGGAAGGTTAACCACAAGCTGAAAATTGCCATGTAGCAAACTGGAGAACAGTCAGAGTGTATAGGGTCTCTTGACTATTCGGTTTGTGAGTTATTTAAAAGAAGTGACAAAGTATATGGTAGCCAGCCTAGTGGGAAAAGGGAACTAGGCAATGCTTGTCCCTTTTGGTGGCATGATAAAGGTGAAATATTTTTTTTTAATTATTATTATTAAATCAAACTTCTATCACCGCCACTCCCCGAGGGCTCGGAGCGGTTCACAAGTCTGGTCCACAAAACTATGGTCAACAAACAGACAATACAACATCAAGAGAGGAAGGAAAGAGGGGGGAGAAAGGGGGAAGAGGGAAGGAAGGGGTAGAGCTCAGGCTGTGGTAGGGGGTGCTCAGGTAGAACTGGCAGACGCCACCTTGCCATCAAAAGACGGAAGCGTAGGAGGTCTCAGGGAGATCTCTCGTAGCAGGCCATAGGAGAGACGGGTGGCCTGGCTTCCTTTGTCCAAAGGTCTGACGGAGGGAGTCAGATCCGCAAAGGGAGTGTCTATCTCCTGCCTCGAATGTGACTGGAGGAGCTCAAGCCGCCTCAAGCTCGAGCTCCAAAAGGTTCTGGAGCGAAACGATCTCCTGAACCTGGGCTCAAGTGAGGGCCCTCCTCTCTCGTAAGTAGTTCGCAGAGTATGCAATAGGTCCAAGGGGACGGCAGCCTCGGTAGGGGTAGCGATCCATGTTGTTGGTCCCTGGTAAAGCCAGAGAGATGAGATCTGCTGTTCCTTGGCTTCCGCCGCCGCTTCCTCCAATGGCCGTGTGGCCTCCGCTGCAAGGCGCCTCCAGGGTTTGAGTCCCCTGATTGGCGGGCGCTTCCTCCCTATGGGACTCTCTGGGTTAGCCGCCCCCAATTTTGTCCTGCCCCGACCAGGGCTGCAACTCTCCCCCTGGCCACCAGAGGGCAGAGGAACAGGCTGTGGTCCAGGCGCAGCTTTGGGGGCCGCTGGCAGTTGGCAGGCTCTTCGCCGGGGCCTCTCCCCAGGGGCCTTCGCCAGGACCCCTGAGACATCAAACGCCTCCGCCGGGGAACCCAGCGGCAGCAGCCTGGAAGTAACTAGGGCCTCCAGCGGGGGCTCTGATTATAGTCCTTGTAGGCACCATGGCATCCCCTCCTCCTTTTAATTGATGAAGGGTGGACTTCCATAGCAGTTCCAATAAGTTTTGGGAGTTGGGGCTTGAAAAATGCACTACCATTGGGACTGGAATGAGGATTTTCACACTTAAAAGAACTCTGAGGTTTGGGAGGGAGGAACCTCAGGATGGCCTTCCAGTTATGATCGGCCAAGAAGTGCAGTCAAAGATTTTTGGATGGCCTTCAGGATCTCCAGGTGCCTGTATCTTGAAGGTGGTCAGAGGGGGTCAAACCTGGCCCAGGGACAAGGCTCAATAGGAGGTTAATAAACAATGAGTTACGTTTTACAGATTAAATTCCTTTAATGGCGATATTTCCTCCACAGGTTATTCCAGAAGTTCTTACAAATAAATTGTTCAGAAAATGACCCTTTAGAATTAGATCCATTTTCTTGTGTCTGGTTTCTTTATTTCATCAAATATTAGGCACATGAACAATCCATCCAGATTTCCAGATACTATCCAAAATCAGTAACACTTAAATATAAAAGAGGTTTAATCATGTATACATATCCTTGGATTTTTGCTAGACTTCAGTTTTAAAATATATGATTGATCACACTGTAAAAAGACCCCTTTCCATTTAATTTCTGTGTATTCCCCTAATACGTGTGCAAAGAGCAGGTTCTTGTTGCCTGCTGTATGTCATAACCTTTGCATGTTTACTTGAATAACTCAACTGTGTAGAGTTCCTAATAGCATAATGATTTATTATTTATTTTATTTATAAACTGCTTTTTTCCTGGGATTAAAAAAAATCTCAGAATATAAAGAGCATGTATGTGTCACAAACAGTACCTTTGTACCACAAATCTCCAAGTAAATCTATATTAGACTTCAGAATCATAAACCAGCAAAGGAATAAGCATGTCACATGGCCTTATCACTCTGTATTGAAGTAGGTTAGAGATGGAAGTAGGATAGAGATGGAAGTAGGATAGAGATGGAAGGATGGGACCTCTGGTATTGGTGTAGAACCAGAACACAAATAGAAAATTGGACCAGTGATGACCTTATATTTAAAATGATGCAGGTGAATAAATGAACAACCATGTTTGTAAAAGTGATTATGTCCCTACCTGGGGAGAGTAGAGCCAGAAACAAATAGAACTATCACACAAAGCTACAGTTTCATAGAGGTCATGAGATCATGGATAGTACAGACCGAGATGAGCACATTTATTATCTCACCTCTCTTCATTTACATAATTGTGCTGATTCACTAATTTGAGATACTGCAATCATACTTCCACATACCCTTGTAATCCTGCTTAGCTTCATTTCTGCTGCTCCTCAATTTAAAAAAAATACAAACATTTCTCAGTTTTAGCAATAGTCAACTGGGAGAGAGAGAAGAAGAAAGGACACCTCAGGAGTGGGGCAGTGAAGGACAGAGAGTGGGAAAGGGGGGGAATCCTGCTACTTGATGTCATTTTACTGCTAGCATGACTGGCTCATTGCACCAAGGTACATGATGGGAATGTTGTGGGATTGTGATGAATTCACAAGATTTTCTAGTCAATGTCAGAGGTTGGGAGAGGATTAGCCTGGCAATGAGCTGTGAACAAAACTGTATGATAGAAATAACTACCAAAGGCGATTGTCTAGTTCCAGTGCCATTTTGTCTGCCTTGTGCAATAACACCCACAGTTGAGAGTTTTCATATAGAACCCCACTTTCTATTTCTTCATATCTTCCTAACCTAGAAAGTGGTACTTTCTGACATAACATCCGTTCCTTCTTTCCCTTCCACTTGGCTCCCATCTACCAGTGGGTCCACATTATATGGTCAATACAAACTCATATAAAATCTTCAATTGACTTAAAACATTTAGTTTGCTATGCCATTTGACCTTTTGCTTTTGGAAGGACATACTGTAGATAAACTATAATTATGATCAATATTCCAGCAATGCACCCCTCTTAAATTACTGCTAAGAGCTATATATGTTGATGACATTTATGATGACCTAGAAAACAAAGCTAGTACAAAGTGTGACTACTAGAAATGTGTCTGGATTTCTAGACAGTCTGGGAGCTTTTTTAGTGTGTGTGTGTATGTGTGTGTGTAGATTCTCAGTTGAAGGATTAGATCTCAGTGTAAACATGTAATCTGGGCTGCATGATTTCAGACAACTGTTAAGAGATCACATCAGTGAATATTCCTCTGGGCCATTTTTGTGGATCTCATAATCCCCCCCCCCCACACGCACACACACGCATACACTCAATGCATATGGAAAGTATTTTCATCATATTCAAGGCTCAAACACAATTTTTATTTTTAAAAAAAATCTCTAAGCACCACAAGATCCCGTGAGGGGAAAGGAGTACATTTCAATGGCAGTTTGTGGCCACCTGCACCAGTTTAAGACCAAGAGAGTCCTTTGTTTGAGCCAGGAAATGATAATTTTATAACAATCATTCCATACTGAAATGTGATGCTACTAGTCACATTATGGTCCTCATATAAAATGGGGTGAGCGATATGCATTCATTAATTCACTCATTGACACAGAGGAGCACAACTTTATCTATATTTCGAAGTGGTGAAACAGAAGCAGGGTTTTTTTAATCAACAAGGACATTATGATACGAGTAAGAGCTATACTATTCAAAGATATAATAAGATGCATGAGTTCACACTTGAAGGTCATATATTTGAGCTAGATATCTGAAGTCTTTGAAAGAAAGCAGAGCCTATTGTTTTTTTTCAGCTCTTTTCAGCAATCTGTATTTATGTACAAAAAATCCTCATTCCCATATACTGACTTTGAATTGTATTTTAAAATGAAGTGTTTATTTACAATTGGCATTTCTAAGTTAACAGCTTGTGGCAGTCATCTCACAAATTATGTTGCTTCCTTGCAACTCCAGCATCATAAGAATAAGAGATGGCAGAAAACCAATTTTCATCCAGCTTCAGTGTCTATTTAAGCAATCAGAATAGGAATTTTAATGTTTAAAAATTAAAGTCTTTGTTTAAAAATTCAACAGTTAAGTTCCCTTCCTAATTATTCAAATCAGAACAAAAGCAGAATAGGAAAATGATTTACTTATGTTTCTTCCTTCAGCCTATAATGCTGCCACATCACAAATAACATTGAGATCAGAAAGATGACTTCCACTGGCAAATGGCTGCAAAATGCTGATTGTAAATTATACTTTATTTTAAAGCACATTTTCATTTTCTTCATGATAAACAGTGGGTTTTTTTCCTTCTACAGAAAATTTCAGAAAACAAGGGTAAGGGGGAAAAAGAAAGTAGAAGGTTTACTTTTCACTGGTCTGGGAACAGATGCTGCTTTTCAAATTCACATGTCAAATCTGAATATTCATTCATTTTAATGAATACTCGGTCTCTACTTTGTACCATGGAAATCTAAGAAAATGCATTAGACTTATCATTTTCTGTCTCTGTTTCTTTCCGCTGTACTTTTAACTATGCATGAACTCAATAGAGGTCAATTTGGAATAGGTTTAATCTTCCATTCAAGTTCAAGTATCCATCAGTTGGTTATTTTGTTGTTTCAAATTTGAGAAAGACTTTTTACAAGGCACACAAAAAACTCACACTAGCACACCCAGGGCAACTGCATACATTAAAGGGAGGAGGGAGGTCTAAGTTTTCGTTGGCTGATAATGTCAATAGATAATGCTATTGCTTTCATTATCCATATCTTAAAATGGCTGTTTTTGAGTAGTAAACCTTTTTTTTTTACTTCACTTCTCTTGATGCAATTAAAAACAGCAGAAAGCCTTAACCTAAGAATAGCTTATCAGCAGGGACTGTCCAAGACATTTTACTGACTGAGACAGAACAACACATGTCTGTCCTATGTAAAGGAGATAATCTGGTTTAAGAAGGTTTAAATGTGACTCATGGTGTATAAGTAACTGGTAACCTTTTATTGTCTACTATGCAAATTCCATATGTATTGTTTTGTGTGTGCGCTCTTTTTTATTTTGGACTTGCAACGGCCTTTGGTCAAAAGCAATAAAATTTTATACAACTCCCATATGTTCTCTACATGTATGCAGAAGTCAACTAACAAAGCAGCATCCAAATTTACAAATGGAGACATACACATATAGAGGCAGTGAAAATGAGAATATCTTAACATTGATTAACAGATTATCCAGACAACACCAAGAATATCATTTCATGGAATATACACTTAGGAAAGAGTATGATATAGCATTTATTTATTGTGTCAAACGTGAGTTGAGGGCACAGTTAAAATGCATTTAAAAAACAAACAAAGTTTTTTTTAAAAAAGAACTTGGCATTATGCTAAATGTCCTTTGACCAGAAGCTGGCCAGTTGGAGTGCCTCTGGTGTTGCCGTGAGAAGGTCCTCCATTGTGCATGTGGCAGGGCTCAGGTTGCATTGTAGTAAGAGGTCTGTGGTTTTCTCTTCTACACACTCGCATGTCTCCACTTTGTAGCTTGGGCTGGCCCATGAGGCCACCCATGAATAAATATGATATGATACCCAAATCTTAATAAGTACAAGGAACCTTAAAGTGTCAGGCCTGACACCCAAATATTAATAACTAAACATGGTATGTCAATCCAGAAAGAGACTAGAGCAGGTTTGGTACTTTTCCGTGTAAAAAGTACAGTCAGAGAGTGATGCTACATACATGTTAGCTCTGAAAAGTGGGTTTTGGTGCCAAGAATCAGGCAGGCACTTGCAATGAAAGACTAACACTGTGATTTAATGCTCTCTAATACACCCTGTGCCAGAGTTGTAGATAACATTAGGCTAGATGGGTGAAAGCAGTACAGTTTGAGCTATGGAAAAGTTAATGCGAATGGAAACATCACTGCGCATGGCAAAGAGTCTGTCCTTCTCCGCTGCTGGCACGGAGCCTGGAAGTAATGTTTCAATCAGGGAACAGAGAGACTCAGCATTGATAACTGCACTGTGTGAAAGAAATAACTTATAGATGGCTATTGTTCTCATTCTTAGGTATGACAAAGATGTGATGCTAATGAAAAATGCACTGTTTATTGGACTAATGAAATGTCATGTAAGCAACAGTAATCACCAGCCAATTATGATTGTTTTTATCCATGAAGAAGAGGTGGGCTTAACTGAAATGATTCCATTGGGGTATAAATGTCTTTGTATGAGATGTGACGGGGTTCCTTTGCCCCGATTTGCAGCTGTGTTCTGCAGCAAAGGCCCACCAGCGGGTGCCATACTTAAATTCTTTGGTGATTTTCACCTACTCCACAGTTGTCGTGTGTTTTCCCTCATCCTAGAACCCGCGCGTACAAGCAGCTTTGGTAAAGTTAATTTGGTACTTGGAGTTCCATAACTCCTAGTCTGCTTCAAGACAGAGACCCATAAGCTGACTGAGTTTAGAACTGCACTATATGGTCAGTGTAGGCTCATATAATACAGTTTTCAATTGCATTGAACAGCTTATAAAATAGTATTGATGAGACTAGTTCACCTGAACACTGCTGCTATTTGGCTGCCATTTCTGCTGATGCAAAACTGTCCATCATCATAATATGCGAACCCTCATTCTGAAGGAAAGTCTTGGTAGTGGGTCCATTAGTGACTGTAAAGACCTATTCTGGATCTGCATCATCTATCATAATGAGGGCATCGATTTCTAGATGTAAGGCAGTCACAGCAAGGGTTTGCTTGGGACACCTTCTCCTTAGTACATTTATCCCTTTCGTCCTCTATTTGTGCCTCTTCAAAATCCATTATCACTGTTGGTAACTGCTGATCGACGGTTAGAACACTCAAAGGCCAGGGATTCCCAGTTCTATGTGTTTATAACACAGTTCAAAGGTTAGATTTGAATCTCTTTTGCTGTGCACTGACATTTTGTTTTCTGCTCTTGAGCTGAGAATAAAGTAACCGCTTTGGAAGATGGTGATTTGGCATGTGAATAGCATGGCCAGTCCAATGAGGTTGATGGCAGAGAATCATTGCTTCAATGCTTCAATGCTGGTGATCTTTCTTCTTCCAGAATGCTATAGTTTGTCTATCTGTCTTCCCAAGAGATTTGCAGGATTGTTCAAATGCAATACTAATGGAATCTTTTCAGAAGTCAAAAATTGTGTTTGTAGATGGTCCATAGTTTGCAGGCATACAAGAAAGTTGGAAGGACAATAGCTTTATAAATAAGCATCTTGGTATCCCTCTGACTGTCCATAAACACTCTCAGCTTCAATGTATTGTTGAAGGCTTTTATGGCTGAAATCACTCGGTTGTTGTAGGTTTTTAAGGCTATATGGCCATGTTCTAGAAGCATTCTTTCCTGATGTTTTGCCCGCATCTATGGCAAGCATCCTCAGAGGTTGTGACCTCACAACCTCTGAGGATGCTTGCCATAGGTGCAGGCACAATGTCAGGAGAGAATGCTTCTAGAACATGGCCATATAGCCCTATAAAAATCTACAACAACCCCTCTTTGCCTCTTTTTAAAAAGTTGCAATCACAGAGCTCTGACAATGTTGTATTGTATTTCAGAATCAATGTCAGCTTTTTGGAGAGGTGGCTGCCTAGGTAGTAGAAATTGTCAACATTTTCTAGCTATACACCATTACACTTTCTTTCTGGCATTGCAGAGGAATTTGTTGCTGGTCCCTGCTGGTAGAGCACTTTGGCTTTCTTGCTGTTCAGTGAGAGACAAAAATTTTCATATGCTTCTACAAAGTTATTTTAAGTGGCTTGTTGGTTTTTCTCTGAATGAGGACAGACTCTATTATCATCCTATAACAGAAGTTGTTGTGATGTGACCTTACTTTTGGCTTTCAGCCTGTTGAGGATAAAGATCTTGCCATCTACCTGATAGGTGATTTCCACACCAGGGGAAGCTTCCTGTCAACAGGGTGTAGAATCATAGCTATGAAGATGGAAAATTACATAGCGGCAACAACACATCTCTGTTTGACACCCAATTCCAAGTTAAATGAATCACTGGGAGTCATTGCTGTCCAAGACTGTTGTCATCATGGAAAAGCCTCAGGATGTTCACAAATTTATCAAGCCATTCCATTTTCAGGAGGATGGTCCAGGGAGCATTACATATCACAATGTCAAAGGCCTTTGCAAGGTATATGAATGCCATGTATAAGGGTTGATTTTGTTCCCTGAATTTTTCTTGGAGCTGCCATGCAGTGAAAATCATATCCACTGTTCCTCTAGAGAGGAAAATGCCATTCTGGGATTCAGGAAGGATGTCTACTAAAATAGGTAGAAGGATTCTTGCAAGGACCATCACCCATTTGATTTAACATATACAGAAAAGAAAAACAAGGAAATTCACAATTTTCCCCATATCTTAAAGATTTTAATTAAAAATATATAGTTGTTACCTTCATCCACATCTATTTGTGCTCCAGAACTACTGTAATATCAATGACTTACATAAAGAAAATGCCCTCAGCTGGTCATAAATAAGCCCAGAAAGTGTACAGTATTCACATCTGAGTGTAGCTACTAGCTAGCTATTGCATTACAAGAAACTCTAAAAGTGAAGCAGAGTTCAAATTTCAGTGGATGTTATTGATTCTATTTTGTTTACTGCTATGGGGTACATTATTATGAAAGGCAGCATATAGGGAAAGAATCAAACCCAAAATGACTTCAGGGCCTCCCAAAACCTTTAAAGTAGAAAATTATTATTATTATTATTATTATTATTATTATTATGGTAAAAGCTAGCCTGGGATTCAATGTATAGCTGAGAATTCAGCCAGCTTAGGCCACAGAAATTGCAAAAACCAAAAGTAAAAAAAAACCACCCTGAATTTAAATGCTTCAAATAACAAAAAAATGTAAAGAATTACTGAGAGCAGTTCAACAATAAATGAGAAGCTAATTAGGAAAAATGCTTGCACATGAGAAGAGCATAACCAGGAATCAGATCAAATAGCTAATGTTGATGCCAAAGGAAATTTGATTCTTTATGATTTAAAGGCTATGATATCACCATGTGGTGGTTTGGGACACCCGAGACCCAAGGTTCACTGCTTCCCTGAGAACGGTGAAAGACAGCACTTTCTCACACAAGCAATGAAGAAAATATGAGTTGACTGCTGTTGCCTTTTACACTAGAAAAACTATAACCATGATTCCAGTTTAACTCTAATGGTTTCATTCTATGTGATGTCAAAGTTATAAAACTCTCTGTCACCTCTCATTAAACTGTATATTACAGGATTTTATGGGTTGTTGCCATGACATCTTAACTGGAACTATGATACCATAAAAATGCAATGTAAAAAGGATTGCAAATAAGGCCACCATAGGTCTAATATGAAGGCCGCATACCTCTAATAGGCTACCTACATAGAATACCATGTTGAAGCATACCTTAAGTCTGATTTGAATGCATTCTGCCTACATAATTAGAACATAATGTTTTTTTTCCAGATCTGCTCTGATTGTTCCTGTGTTTGTAACTAAAATCAATTTTCTATAGCACTGATTGGCTGTAGACCTATGCAACTAATAACCTCATTCCCTGTTCTCTCTGAATAATTTTTTCAGATGGAAAATGAAAATGTGTTTTGTTTAAAATATGCATAATAAACCAGAGAGACTAGATTATGCTAGTCAGGAAAGCTGCATTAGTACCTCCAAAAGTCAATATTGGCATCTACTTAGAGGTCCACTCAGCACCTGCTGACATTTTCAAACACTTATAAAGAAATTATGCATGAGCTAAATACTAATTTTACTGCTCTTTTTAAGACAAACTGGGAAGTTTTTCTCAGATTTTTTCAGAGCTCTTAGTAAATGTCATGACTAGGAACACTCTTAGCTTTTTCATAAATGTATTTTTCATAAAGCTTTAACTGCTGCTGGATTGGGTGTATGAGCTAGACTTATTGAGAGGAGTGGGTGTGGAGATCATAAAGACTTACCATCTTATCACATTGAGACATTTCTCAGTCATAGGACATTTCAGTCTCTAGACAAACATGGAGAGGCACTGAGCTCATCACATGAGTCAACTACTTCCAGCTGTCATGCATAGCCCTCTGTGGTTGAAAAGAGGCAGAAGTGTCCTGAAAGGATGGAACAATCAACCTCATCACATTGAGAAATCCCCCCCCCCCCAATAGGACACTTCAGCCTCTTTTTAATCATGGAGAGGCACGGAGTTCATCACATGTTCCAGGGTTGAAAAGAGGCTGAAATGTCATGAAAAGAGGGAACTCTGAACATGGGAAAGCAATCATGTTCAGAGCCCTTACCTCTTATCACACTTTACTCACATTTTTACAACAGAAAAACAGGTGTGATGGGAACCATCAAAGTTCCCTGCCCTGTTTCATCACCCAACCATCAGAAATCTCTTGTATCCTATGAGGTTCAATGCAGAACAATGGGATCCCATGGACAGCAAGAGTTAACCTGGATCACTGCCACTTATATCCTCTGGAGTCTGGAGAAGAACAATTTTTTCCATTGGAAGATTAGGTTTTAAACTCGTGCTAGTCTCCTTCAATGTATAGGGCTTTGGGCAGGGCAAGGGATCTCTTGGTTTTTGGATATTGTTGTTTACCTTGATTAAAAACAAAAAGGAATACTGACCTTTTGATGAATGTAAGATGAATGTAGTGCCAGCTCTCAAGGTTCCACATGTGAGTGTGATGGGGAGGGAGAATATGAAACGGGACTGCTGACGATGTAAGAGACCTGTTCTCTACATTAAAGGGATGGTCACTCAAGCTTTCCCATCTCAATGTCATGAGGTTGAAAATGTATGTCTTTGTGGGGTTCTAGCCTGGTGGGCTTGGGGAGACTCCGGGGGCTCCGGACCAGGTAGCAGCTGATCCAGGGGAGTCAGAGGATGATGGATGGCCTGATGCTTATGATACTTCTGAAGAGAGCCTGCAATGGGATAATACAGGGTAACAAGGTTATGGGACTTAAGATGAGCTTAGTGAAGATTCCATGGAAACAGACTCAGATAATTATGAGAAACCCAGCAGCCTTGGGTCGCAGGAAAGAGTGGCTACTCCCTTTCCAGATGGTGCAATGGGAGACGAGGAACTGCCTGGTTCCCATTCTAATAACGATACAGCTGTCCACGCTAATGAGAAGGAATTCAACAGGAGAGCTAGTATCTCGGCTTCAAGAAAAGATTGGAGAAAAGGGATGCGTTGGATACACAAGAGCTAGATTCCTATATCTATGCAGTCTGGAAAATTGGACATCAGATCTGAAGCCACGTTTGGTGTTACCATGTCTCTTGTTCCAGGTTCCAAGTTTCTACTGACCGACGGGGCGGTTTTGATGTTGTTTGCATGACCACAGTTGCGGCCGGACTCAAGCTTCCTGGTTGACCGCAGAGGCGGTTACTTTGCTTTAGAACTTTGTTTTGGGATTCTATCTGCTTGATTTTGCCTACGGACTCATGAACACTTTTTGATTGCTTAATTTTTTTACTTTCTTGGACTTTTTACTATTTTATATTCTAAATAAAGAACATTTATTGCATTTGCCTGTGTGTTGTGATCTTGGGGGGGGGGGGACTGCCTGGGTTCTGAGGTGCAACAGTCTTAAAGGTGAATTAAAGGAATACAGTCAGTCTTTACCATATAACCATTGTCTTCCAGATTCTAGGTTCTGTCTGTTGAGGCATTGTGTCCTGATCTGTGGCTACAGCTTAGAGGATTGGGCAACACACCAGGTTCTTAACAGTCATTTTGGATCCCATAGAGGATTGAAAAATATGGCTATATTTGAGTTGCTTGGCAAAAAGGTTGTCTGGTGGTATGGCCTTCTGCCAATTTATTAGGAGAGTCCTGTGGATCTCAGCTGCACATGATTGATAGTAGTTGCCTAGGTTGCTTGAAGACTAAGGCCCTGATCATTCAAGCAAAAACGGATTAGAAGTGATTTGTTCTGTGTGATCAAATGTGGCTATGATGTTATTGTGCCAGCAAATATGGCGATCCATAGTGAATAGACATTTCCAGAAAAATGGCCAGTAGGGATATTTGAAATGCTATGGCCAAGATGTCAAACACCTTCCTCATGCATCCAGATTTCACATTAATAGATTAGTTTCACCTTTCTAAAGTAGTGAATTGGGTATTCCTTAGACATTAAGAGATGGTTGAGATGGTCATTTGGGCACTTCTGGTATATGATATGATCTAAAAAGATGCTTGCTTTTATGTGGGAAGAGTCTGGTTAATACATATGACACCAATATGATGAAAGAAAGTACTCTGGAACTTACCATATGTGTCATGTGATCCAGGGAGTGGAGAAGGAGACTACTCTTCGGGCTGGCTTAAAGTTTAGCTCTTACTAGAAGGTATGCAATTTAAGTGTTGGATCCTCTGGTTGGCTTTCAATTAGCTTTTGGGACTTAGAAGTCTGTGTCCAGGGGAGCTGGAAAATGGGTCTGGGACAAACATACTCCCATATTCTAATCTAAATTATTGTATGTGGTCTCATTATTTCAGGGATTTGGCAGCAATGACAAATGCCTTTCATGGACATAGCAATTTGCTGTCTTCATGAAGACATCTTGTGCCCTTTTAGTAAATCAACCCCCCCCCTCTCTGCATGTGTGTTTGTTTGTGTATGCATATGTGTGTTTGTGAATGAACACAGTAACTCCGAAAAAAGAAGAAACACATGCAGATTACTTGGCAATAGAATCTTTGCTCATAACTCATTGTGAAGGGAAAGGTCTGTATAATTATTTGTCTTTGAAACTTCATGGACTTAGTTTGAATAACTGTTAACTTCTCCAAGAATAATTTTATTAGCATTGCTTCTACACAATAACATATGTTTGGGAAGTTTATTGCAAGCTTTCTAAAAGATGTTTATATACCTTATTATTTATAAAGCACTAGAAAGACAAAATTCTATTGTTGTTTTTCTCCCTTTCTTCTTATATTTTTTGGTCATCCATCATAAGCAGGCATTATTTTCCTAGTATCATTGTAAATTGTGTTGAGAAATTACTACTGAATTATTAACCTAGTTGTAGAAGAGCTGTGCTACTTTCCCATACCATCTAATGGAAGAAGAACTTCAGACAATACCAAAAAGTAGATATTATTGCTGATTGAGGAGGTAGTGCACTTCTTTCTTGCTGAAGAATTGTAGTTTCAGTTCAGGTATCCAAGTTATCCTCCATTAAAAATGAATGCAATGTAAAGCAAAGCAAAACACACCCCCCCCCCAATAAAACCCCCCACAATTTTTAAAAGTGTACTATGAGAGCATTATCTCTGAAACAATATAGGCATACCAAAGTATCATTTATATGCAATTCAAACTCACAAAGCTTACATGTTTACCACCATAATAAGGATTCAGAGTTAGAGCATGAGTGAAAAACATTGAATTTTTATGGTTCAAGTGTTTATTCAAGCTAAGAAAGGTTAATATTTCTGTTGTTTTTTTAAAAATCAAAATATGCATGCTGTTTTATAAATTTGACTGAAATGATCGGCATTAATGTTACCACTTTCATTTTCTGATAATTTCCACATTTTTAACCAATACATACACAGACATAACATGATTCTCTTAATATTAGGAAGCCATTGATGGTTCATTTTATAAGAATTTCCCATATTTGCCATTTTTTTATAAATGACATGAAACAAGCTTATGATATAAATCAGTTAATGTGGGAAAATTCAAAACTGACAAGACTGATTCATCCCCAAGTAAAATATTGGCATGTTTAAATTTCCGATCCATATTACAACATATAGATACTACTGGCTAGTGTGACTAAAGGGGAAAGTGTGCAAAACACCTCAACCTATATTTCCCATATTCTATATTTGTTTCTAAATTAAATAAAAATAGAATTCATTTTGCTGGCATTTTACCTTGTGGTCCAAGTTCTTCCTTCACTCTTCACTCTGTTAATTTTGGAAATAAAGGAGGAAACATGGCAGACCTGTCATGTAAAAAGTGACAGAGAGCTCCCAACAAAATTCTACAATTAAAATGAAAGGTTCATTGAGAGTGGTTGCAATACTGTGAGACAAGGATCACAAAACAGACATGATTACCCATCCCTGTCTTTTAAGACTGAGGTATTGAATGTTCTTGTTATTTGTGAAGTAACATGAATTCTGTCTTTGGCTACCTAGGAGTCCAGCTTGTAATGATGGATACTTAATGACTGACCATGGAATAATGAGACCAAACATAGACTTTGAGATAAAGAAGGACCACTTTATTAGATCTGCAATCTGTGTAAGTGGATTGAATCTGAGCATTAACAAAAGTGGGGAGCAATTTGATGTAGGCCCAGCTGAGATCAAATGTCAACTTGTGACCACCTCCTCAGCCTTCCTTTGGATAAAACACCAGACCTTGAGGGCAAGCCAATAATATGGGTTGCCCATGTCAGCCAGCCATTTACTGGAAGACAAATTTAGACACACACACACACCCCACCAGGACTTTATTGGAGAGGGGAAATCCCTGGGTCAACCCTAAGATAACATCTGAGAGTGCTTGAGTTGGTGCAAATTGGTCTTAAATACACAATTACTCCACAACACCATGCACACCAACTTGGTGCACTGTGCCAAGCTTAACTTCACTGGCCTCTATTCATGGAGGACATCAAATTGCTTCTTCCCTGCATAGTGATTATGGGGTAAAAACCTCTAGATATGTTCATTTCTTGGCATATTGCTTATATTCCATTCTACTCCATTTTATTGTAGATAAGACATTGAGTAACAATGTCAGCTGTTAGACTTTCAACTTAAATCATGTATCATAACCTCTTGTATCATGGACCTTAATGGGAACTATATATATATCTAGCATCGCCTAATTAGTTATCTTATCTCCATCAGTATATATGAGTTATTTGGAAATAATCAGCTTGGAATAGCAGCTCAGATGTTGCATTATAGATTCTTCTTCATCTGCTTCAGTTTGCCAAAGAAGTTTGGTGTCAGCTTCTTTTTGGTTTTTTGATTATGCCACTAGTCTCTGCCCATCCTGTCGGGTTTTGCATCTTGCCCAATGAGATATAACATCTATAGTGAATCTCATTTGTCTTAACAATCATCCAATCAGATTGTTGAAGTTAATATAAACAATCTGTACACCATTAAATTAACACTTTTGGCTATCATCCAGTCTAATTGCATCAGCCAATTGATGTAACCAGCCACTTGCTCTGGGTTTGTTCTTGATCATATCTAGGTGACAAGCACAACATATAACTCTGAAATTGTATTCAGAACCCTATTTGGACTTAGTAATGATAGAATTGACACTATTTAGTTTTGAACATTGCTGTATTTCCACTCACTGGCTCAGTCATTTCTTCAATTATTTATCTTTATTAAATTCCCATTAAGAAAGTCAAGAAAGATACAATGAAACAATATGCAGATTAAAATAGTTATAGCACTACCTAGGAATATCTAAATAGGTAAATGACATCTCAGTTATCTTAATAGAGTCAACTGCATATCAACATATCCAGACTTCACAAAGCTCTGCTGGCTCAAATAAATCAGTCCAACACAAAGCCTTGTGGGGCTTCAGTCATTCATACACAATCCATGTTTCTAACTGTGAAGCCAGTTTGTTAGTAAGTTGGATCTGCTGCTGGATTAGTCAGAAAGAACAAGGATGCTATTGGTGTACTTCTTATTCCATTGTCCAACTGCCTTCATAGCAGAGATGATCTCTAGAGTATGGTGCAATATTGAGAGATTTAGTAAAATGCATGCTTACATTGTTTATTTTTTATTATTCTATAGAAAATTGGGGGATGCTTTCTGACTCTTCAGTTCTGCAGCAATGTTGATATTATTCTGAATTCTTCTGAATATTATATATGTCATGTTTGGGATGCGGTTCACAGAACCCTTTTACACTTCTTTAGTGTGTTTATAATTGGTCATATGGTGCTAGATACATGGATATAAGTGGATTTTTCTCCTTGCTTCTCTCCTCTCTCTCCACCCCCCTCCCAAATACCTACTTCCTTCATGCTTTTTACTATTTTGCATCCCTCCTTCCACATCATTTCTGATTTATTTGCTGTAATGAAGCTAGTTTTTTATAAGCAGACAAAGCAGAGAGGCAAAGGAGAAGCTTTTACAGCTCAATAATAATTTCAGGCTATTTTAAAAATTATTTATTCAGTTTCTGAGTAACTTTGATCCTTATTCTGCAAATATATTCTATGAAAGATGGATAGATGACAAAATTGTTGAACACAGACATTACTTTATTTGATTAGCTCTATGGTATGTGATAAAGAGGTTTTTTGATGATGGCAGAACCTTGATAGCAGTCAAAGGCAATCACAAGAGGATCTTGGAAATATTTTTAGTCTAGGTTATTAGACAACAGCAAAGTTATGACTGAAGAAAACATGGGCAAATGTTCAGTTCAATACCCCCCTGAAAACCCCAACCTCACAGTTCATGAAAATCCTTTTGGGCAACTTTCCAGGTTCAGTTTGAGCTATTTGTCATCATCATTTTCTTCCCAGGCTAGATTCAAATTATTAGTTTCTTTTCCATGCTGGGCCTTCAGCCTCCAAATGTTTTGCATTATTCCCTCTAGGTCTGGTGTTTCAAAGACACCATAGCACCTCCACGTCAGGTTTAAACAAAAAGAAAAGTATTATGGAAATATGCTTGCAAAAAATAGTGGGCCTGTTAGATTTTTTTTCTTTATAAAAGTAGATTTAGTGGATCAAATTTGGGTTTCCTCGCTCTTTACCTGATCTTTTCAGATCACCTTTATTGATGAGGACTAAGATGATACAGAAAACTTCAAGGTATTGCTCCTTTTGTAAAAAAAACAACCAAAAACAATTTTGTTGTAATGGTTATATCAGTGATAATCAAAAATGCATGTCAACATTGACTATTGAATACTGCATATGCTCCTATGTAAGTCCCTTTCTCCAAATAGAAAAGTTAAAGGTGAGAGCTTAGTCTATCCCAGGTAACCTAAAAGCCCCCTCTACTCTCTGTGATGCCACTTTGGCCTTCTTGAATGACTGGGCAAAGAAATGGCCGTTGCCAGGGACCTCTGAAGTGGCACTGGAGCTTTCTCTTCTGGTCATATCAAAAGTCATAATTTCAATCCCCAAACCTACCCTCAATATGGACCTCAGGTCAAGTGATAAATAAGTATACACAATAAATCATGGATAAATAAACATTTTAAATGAATCTTATTTCTATGTTGTTTGGTTAATTTGGTTATTTGTTATTTGCCTACCAATAGAGGATTGGTAATGCTCAAGGTCCTGCAAGGAAGACTCCAGAAATACATGGAAAGAGAGTTGCCAGATGTCCACGCTGGGTTTAGAAAAGGCAGAAGAATGAGAGACCAAATTGCCAATATCCACTAGATAATGGAGAAAGGCAGGGAGTTTCAGAAAATAACATCTATTTTTGTTTTATTGACTATTCTAAAGCCTTTGACTGTGTGGATCATAATAAATTGTGGCAAGTTCTTGGTGGTATGGACATACCAAATCACCTTGTATCTCTCCTGAGGAATCTGTATAATGACCAAGTAGCAACAGTAAGAACTGACCATGGAACAACAGACTGGCTCAGGATTGGGAAAGGCGTATGGCAGGGTTGTATACTCTCACCCAACCTATTCAACTTGTATGCAGAAAACATCATGCAATGTTCAGGGCTTGATGAATTCAAGGCTAGGTTAAAATTGCTGAAAGGAACATTAACAAACTTAGATATGCAGATGATACCACTTTGATGGCTGAAAGCAAGGAGGAGCTGAGAAGTCTTCTAATTAAGGTGAAAAAAGAAAGTGCAAAAGCGGAGTTGCAGCTAAACATAAAAAAACAAGATTACGGCAACAAGAATGATTGATAACTGCCAAATAGAGGGAGGAAATGTGGAGGCAGTGACAGACTTTGTATTTCTAGGTGTAAAGATTACTGCAGACACAGACTGTAGCCAAGAAATCAGAAGACGTTTACTTCTTGGGAGGAGATCAATGACCAATCTCGATAAAATAGTGAAGAGTAGAAACATCACACTGGCAATGAAGATCCACATAGTAAAAGCAATGGTATTCCCCGTAGTAACCTAGGGATGTGAGAGTTGGACCATAGGGAAGGTTGAGCGAAGGAAGATAAATGCTTTTGAATTGTGGTGTTAGAGGAAAGTTCTGAGAGTGCTTCGGACCACGAGAACATCCAACCAATCCAGGAAATAAAGCCCAACCTTTCATTGGAGGGAAGGATATTAAAGGCAAAGATGAAGTACTTTGGCCACATAATGAGAAGGATGGATGGTATCCTCGAAGTGACTGGCCTGACCTTGAAGGAGCTGGGGGAGGTGACAGCCAACAGGGAGCTCTGGAGTGGGCTGGTCCATGAGGTCATGAAGAATCGGAAGCAACTGAACGAATAAACAACAACAGGATTGATTAAGGTCTACTGTTTTAGGCTGGAATTATATGGCAAATGTAAATAAGGGACACTTTTTGTCCCATTTTTCAAGAAAAAAACCCACTTTTTTCTTTTCTTTAGATTGCTCTTTTTGGTCATCTGTAATTATTCTGATTCTAATAATCATTTCATATCAGATGAATAATTCAGTCAGTTTTTAATAGAACTTTGTTCCTAACTCCAGCTTGTTTTGTTTGCAACTTCTTGGTTTCCTCCAAGTGATCATCTATGGAGTCGGGTTTCTTTCTTTCTTTCAGTGGCATAAATGTGGTTTTCCAGTTTTGCCTTGGATCTTTTCTCTTCTATTTGATTGAGTTTAATATTTCAGCTACTGTCCCTACACTATCAGTTGATTTATTGGTCTTATCCATGTTAGGTGAGCCTTGCTGGTTTCTTTTATCCGTTGCGGCATCTTCATCATCAGTGGGCAGGTGGCAGTCCATCAATGCTGTTTTGAGTTATAATGAAGACTCCAAGGAGAATTCTTTTATTGAGTGAGAACCCTGACTTTATTCCTCAGCAGTTTAAAGGGTTTTCCCCAATATGTATTCATGATGTCTGCCTTTCAATACTTAATGATCATTCCTCTGATGTAGTAATTATGCCACCATCTTCATCTCCATCACATTTCATCCTACCCTCTAAAAACCTTTCTGATTAAGAGTTCTCCACCTTTGACTTGCTCACTCATCTTTCTATCTAGCCAATTATTGCTGCACATGGAGCAGATTACTAGTCTCTAACTGCAAAAACTTTGCTAACTTTTGATATTACTTTCTATTAACCTTTAATAGAAGGGTAAGCAAACAGTATATGTGCTTTCATGCATGAAAGGCTTTAGAAAGAAAAGAGATGTAGATCATGACAATTTTTTAAAGAATAGCTGTCAAAAATTAAGTTTCCACATACAGTAGAGTCTTGCTTATCCAACCTTCGCTCCTCCAATGTTCTGGATTATCCAACACAGTCTGTCTCCCACCTGGATCTATAGCTGTTTCAATACATTGCGATGTTTTCATGCTAATTTCGCAAATACGATAATTATAACATAATTTTACCATGTATTAAACTGCTTTTTCTGTTGATTTATTGTAAAACATGATGTTTTGCTGCTTAATTTGTAAAATCGTAACATGATTTGATGTTTAATAGGCTTTTTCTTAATCCCTCTGTTATCCGACATTTGCAATTATCCAACATTCAGATGCTTATCGAGAGAGTGGTTGCGGAACAATTACAACAGTTCCTTGATGACACCACTGGTTTAGACCCCTTTCAGTCTGGCTTCCGGACTGGACTTGGAATGGAGACGGTACAGGTATCTATTGTGGACCAACTCCACTGCCAACTGGATCAGGGAGGGTCGGCTCTTCTGGTGTTGCTAGATCTCACAGCAGCTTTTGACACAGTCAACCATGACCTTCTGATTCATCAGCTCTCGACTCTGGGAATCAGAGGTACAGTTCTCGACTGGCTGTCCTCCTTCCTCTGTAACTGAGGTCAGCAGGTTGAGTGGGGAGGGCAGATATCGGAAAGGTCTCCCCTATCTTGTGGGGTGCCCCAAGGAGCCATCCTCTCCCCCCTCTTATTCAACATCTACATGCGACCTCTTGCACAGCTGGTCTGATTCGGGTTACAGTGTTACCAATATGCTGATGACACTCAACTTATCCTGAAGATGGCTGGTCAACCAGACACAGCACCATGTAATCTCCATCAGTGTCTAGAGGTTGTCACCAGATGCCTTCAGGCTAGCAGGCTGAAAGTGAACCCTGCAAAAATGGAGATTCTGTGGCTGGGCTCCCCGAGTGATGGGACCATCAAATTACTGGCCCTAGATGGCAAGACATTGAGCCCATCACCTCGAGTGAAGAGCTTGGGTGTCCAATTAGACTCTCAATTGACAATGGAAGCCCAGGTGTTTACCATCAGTACAACGGCCTTCTTCCATCTGCGTCGTATCAGACGCCTGACCCCCTACCTCCATAGAGATGACCTGGCCACAGTGATCCAGGCCTTGATCACATTGAGACTGGACTATGGCAATGCTCTTTACATCGGCTTACCAGGGTCTACCATCCGTAGACTTAAACTGGTTCAAAATGCAACTGCTAGACTCTTGGATGGGGGCCCTGCAAGGTGCCACATCACTCCAATTCTGCAAAAACTTCACTGGCTTCTGATTGAGTATCAAGTCATCTTTAACCTGCTGGTCCTCACCTTCAAGGCATTACACAGCTCCGGACCGTTATATCTTTAAAAAAACGACTCGCTTTCTATCAACCCTAGAGACCACTTCGATCTGAAGATCAAATGCTGCTTGTAGTTCTCAGTCTCAAGATCCAACGATGTACAAAGACCAGGCACAGGGCCTTTTCTCCTGTGGCCCCGTCTCTTTGGAACACTCTTCCGCTTGAAGTCCGTATGCTCCAAGACTTACTAGCTTTTCGGAGAGTGTGTAAGTCTTATCTGTTTAGGCAGGCCTTCCCACCTGGATAATCAGTTTTATGTGTTACTGTTTTTACTGTTTTATTGTGTCACTCATGTCTGATGTAAGCCGCTCCGTGCCTCTGGGGAGTGGCAGCCTATAAATTTGTAATAGAATGGAATAAGCGAGACTCTACTATATGTGTATTTTAGGCAGACTGCAGAAAACCCTTGGCTCCCATTTAAAAGGATATAATTGTAAATCAGAATTTTTAAAAATATATTTCTAATCACAAATATTTTTCATCAAGCAGAAATTAATAGGTATTTGTGTATTCTAAACACTTCCCTGTTCAGGTGTTTGGGGTTTAAATATGCAGTCCAAAATGAACATGATTTAGATGTATTCATCCCATTCAAAAATGTGTTTTGCCCTTCTCCCTTCTTAACTATATTCCTTGACCAGAAGCAGGAGAGAGAGAGAGAGAGAGAGAGAGAGAGAGAGAGAGAGAGAGAGAGAGGCTGTGTACTAGCAAAAGCTGAACTTTTGAACGACAAATGACAAAGACAACCTAAAATGACAAAATGGCTCTCATTTTCATTGTTAAAAACTTTGCTCTTTCGGTTTTGAGTCTATTTTTGTTAGAGAAGACACTACAATCAACAGGAGAAACAGAACATTTCTCTTTAAATCTGTAATTCCTGTTGGCATTTCATCTGTGGTTTCTTTTTACACTCTATTATTTAATGTACTCCAGCTACACAAAGAACACTTAATTCATTTCATTCTGAGATACAACAGATAATTTAGCAGCAGAGCTAACCTCGACTTGAACAGGCTGGGAAATATCTCAAACTTAGCTAAGGATTTGTACTTTTTCACAAACACATTTTCAGTTTTTTAAAGAAAGAAAGGGAAGCATCATTTCATTACAAAGAAATCATGGAGTCAAGTAAGAGACAAATTATTCCTTTTATTTACCTGTCTCTCATATTTTGGTGGAAACATTAAAACAAGACTACACAATCTCATTTCATTTTTTATTCAAAGATTTTCTGGCCCTTTCAACTGTGATAGTATTTTTTAAATGGCACACCACACTCTGATGAAGCTGGTGTATATCCTTTCTCTGCCACATTTTCTCTATTCCATGCTGGCTTGCTAAAGTGAACATGGACACCTGTGTCGTAGTATGCCTTCAACTAACTTCCAACTTCTGGTGATCCTAAGGCAAACCTATCATGGGTTTCTCTTGGCAGGATTTGTGCAAGAGGGGATTGAGTCTGCCTTTCTCTGAGACTGAGAGTGCGTGATTTACCAGGGGGGTTCCATCGCTAAATGGACATTTGAACCTTAGTCTTTCCAAGTCCTAATCCCATACTCTTAAACCAATATATCACCTTAGAAATATTTTAATATTAAATGTATTCTTTGACTAAAGGAGTAGTCTTACAGAAGCACTGATTTCAATTTTTTCTTTTTTATATTTCCAAAGACTAAAAGCTGTTGGGGAATGGAGTGTGAAAACACCTCTGCAGAATCCAGGACTGACTTTTGGATTTAGAAAGCAAATCTATATATATAAAGGAGACGTGGTCGTGCAAAGATGGATATAGACAACGAAACTATAAGTTGCAGAAACACCAAACTAAACAACTGACTGGCCCTGACCACGAGGTACAGACAACAGTCAAAAAACCGGACCAAACTACCTCGCAACACCCTAAAACACCACCCCTAAAAAATAACAACGGAAATCCCACCCCGGCCTCTCCGCTGCCAGCACGAACGTTTGGAACGTTCACACATCGCAGACAAAGCACTGCAAACCGATCCCTAACACTTCGCCACAGAACTACAAGCCCTACTCTAAGCCTGCCAACAGCACACCTCCCTACCCACAATCACTAACCACTACACACATACACACAACACCCCAAAACAACACATAAACAACACATACACAACATACCCTGCCCCCCTTCCCGCGCACATGGCCGGAAAAACGCTGCGGCACCATCCGAAAAACATCGCCACTTCAGAACACGCCAAAAACTACATCTGCCCACAAAACAATTACCCTCCCTTCCAAATTTCTCTAAACAACATACACACAATGCTCCCTCACCACTTCCTAACACACTAAAACAACACATAAACAACATAAACAAACCCCCTTCCAACGCACATGGCCGCAAAAAAAACAACAACAAAAAACCCCGAATCAGGCTAACCCCTCCCCATGACCCCACAACAAACGCCCCTACTCTAAATACACAACACACAACTTCCCTACACTTCCCACCACCCCAACACAACAACAAACAACCAAAAACTTTGCTTACCTTTGCCCCCAAGCCTCCCTCGCAAGCTCCCCCAGCACCATCGTCACTCCGCAATACACTTCCCAGAAAACTCCGCATACACCGCAAGTGGCCATGCCGGGGTTTCTGGGAAGTGTAGTACATAACGCACCCAGTACACAAAACGAAAGGGTAAAAAATAAAGGAATGATGGAAGAAGGAGAAAAGAAGAAAAAAAAATAAGGATGGATAGAAGGAGAGGGAAGGAAATGAAACCAGGAAGGAAAGAAAAAGCCACAGCGAACCGCCGCAATGCCCACCTCTTCCGCCGCTTCCACGCCGCTTCCACGCCGCTTCCACGCCGCTCCTGAACACGGGACACCCGGCTGCCGCCTTGCCCGCCTTCTCCGCCACATCCTTAGCCCCGAGGAGAGGGCCAGAAGGACAAGGACGGCGCCGCGGCAGAGAACGCTGCGGGAAAGGCCTTCCCGCGACCCGTCTCCATGCGGCGCCTGGAAGGTAACTCAACTACATCTCCCAGAAAGCTCGCGCCGGCCCGTTTCCCAGCTACCGGCGCGGAGACTTCTGGGAGATGTAGGAGACTTACCTTCCAGGCGCCGCATGGAGACGGGTCGCTGAAACGCCTTTCCCGCAGCGTTCTCGGCCGCGGCGCCGTCCTTGGCCTTCTGGCCCTCTCCTCGGGCTAAGGATGCGGCCTAAAAGGCAGCGGGAAAGGCGTCCCCGCGACCCGTCTTCATGCGGCGCCTGGAAGGTAAGTCAACTACACCTCCCAGAATGCTCCGCGCCGGCCCGTTTCCCAGCGACCGGCGCAGAGACTTCTGGGAAATGTAGTTGACTTACCTTCCAGGAATAAAACAGGAAGTCCGCCCCTTACTGCCGGAACACCCCCAACTCAAGATGGCGGCCGTCAGGAAGCCCCGGCGACCGCATGGAGGGCTCCGGAGTGTGGACGGAGAACAGAGCCTGTACCTGCTCTCCACTGGGAGAGCGGAGCCTCCTCACCACATAGATACCCTCCACAGTACGGAGGGAAAAGACAAAGGAGGTGTGGGGACGCTGGCCTCCCACAGCCACGCAGAGGGCCACTGACTGCTGCTGAGAGCAAGGCGACACCGCGAAACCCCCCCTTCCCCCCCCCCAGAACGAAAGGCTAAAAAAGAAATGAAGGATGGAAGAAGGAGAAAAGAAGAAAGAAAAAAAAGGATGGATAGAAGGAGAGGGAAGGAAATGAAACCAGGAAGGAAAGAAAAAGCCACAGCGAAGCGTGGCCAGGTCAGCTAGTGTCATATAAAAAGCATGTTGGCCAAACATGGTTCACTGTTCTGGTCAGCAACCTAAGCAGACTACCTGTGTGCCACTGTATAGTGTGTACCTCTTAAATTGGATCCCCCATCCTTATCTTTAGCTTTCATAGACTGATTTTTAGCGTACTGTTGTGAAAATTGAATTGATGATAAAAATGCCAGGTGAATGTTTTTAAGGCTTAAGTTACACTTCATTTACATACAAGTCTTCTCATAAAAATGAGTTTATTTTGTGTTGAGAATGCACACCAAAAATATTCCCTAATATGAAAGACAAAAGCATTTGCCTGCCAACCTCCGAAATAATGAGACCACACAACAGTATTTGGGTTTAAATATGGGTAATTTTATTAATTGTTACCGATTCAATTTTGACTGATCTAAACCTATGGATCTTGACCTGGTGGCATCCCTGCCCGGCCTACCCTCAGCTAGTTAAGGCAAAATATCCGGGTCCCCAAGGAACCTAATCCAGGTAACCTTTAAGGGAAATGCGTTGGATCCGACTCTCCCCATTCCTAGGGCATTAGGATTCCCCTCGCCTCATCAAATTGTACCTTAGGTGAGTGTTTTAGTCAATGGCCTTCCCCCTGAAGGGGGTGCCCTGGGCATATACCAAGTTCAAGCTTTTCCTAACTGTTTTCCGTGATCACCTATTTAATGGCAAACCATCCCAATTTGCCTTGCAACAGTATTGGGTAGGCAAAAAAAACCCCTCCTAGAGCATAAGAGGGAGAAAAATTCCTACTCGGCCCCTTAATGTCAACCCTAATATACTGTTTAATGGGCGAGAGTGGTGAGTCGACGCTTGGCTCCAGAATGAGAGAAGGGGGCAGGCCAGTGCAGAAGGCCTGGATCTACCCCCTTCCCAGTAGTCCCAAACGGAACTCATTGTTCTCTCCTCAGGGGAGGAGGCAAACATCTCTCCCATCCCAGCTGCACCGGAATGAAGCTGCATTTTCTGTTCTTTTTTAAGGAGCATGATAAGTAGCACTAGCAGTGATTAATGTTCCTGTTGAGCTCACCTCAGTTTCCACTGAGATATTCTTTTCCCCTGCTGTCAGCTTACAATGTAATGAACAACACATCATCCATGCATTGTGCATTGAGGTATAGTCTTGCATATGTGCCAATCTTGATGAAAATATGATATCCAGTGTTCAGACATGTGAAATGGCACACTTGGAATAGTTAAATTAAAAGTTTACAAAGGTAAGTTCAAATGGCTTACACTGAAAGTGTGCAAATAGAAAAAGACATGTATTTGTCTTAATGGCTTGAATAGTGAAGGTATTCCTTCAAATCAATAACCAAATAACTAAACATAACTTGCCAAATCAATAACAAACTAAATAAACAAATCTGGCCTGTTTTGGACTCAAGTTTTTTCAGACTCTTCAAAGAAGGGACAGCCAATTTAGTGTCCATATCTGTTTCAGTGGGATTCATCTAAAAACCATTACATCTGGTTACATCTGCAGAAATCCCCATCACAAGAAAGCACTTAAATACATATTTTCTCTCCAAAATGTATTAGAAAATTATTTTCAAGTGTCAGGGATCGATGCCCACGGCCATCAACAAAGCCGATGGGATCCGGATCCTGACCAGCACCCTAGCCATAACAATCCCCAGCTGGCCGGCTGGGAGCAGGGAGATAGGGCCGCTCCCAAGGGATCTGCACCTCCCTGTGTGACTGGGGAGAAGGGATGGTTCTCAGGGTAGGGGTATAAAAGGGCTGGGGTGGGTTGGGACAGTACTTTTTGGCTTTAACTGTTATGTTCCTGAATAAAGAAACTGAATTGACCGGAAGGCTTCCGCGTGGTTCATCTTCGGTGTTCGGCTGGCCTGACAGAAGCCAAAAAGTCATCGAGTTTTCCCGGGCAATCCAGAGAGACTCAACATGCAGGGGGAAGCTGCTGGCGGAGCATTCAATGGGGCAGAGGCTCCATCGCCGCTTTGGAACCTCACGCCGGACGAAACCAGGATGACGGAGGCCTGGAGTAAGGGTGAGGGCCCATTCCGGGCAGGAGAGGCCGTCGCCGCTTCCCGAGGAGAGTCCGAGAGCGGTCTCTCCAACGCAGGTGGCCGAGCTGGAGGGCCGAATGGGGAGCCTAGAGACCACTCTGCAGTCCCTTTCCCAGGCGATGGATAAAAGGGACCAAGCGTTGTTAAGAGGACAATGATCCCGGTCGGCATGGAGTGCTCCGGGTGCGGGAGATTTTACCTACTACACATGGATGGAGGATGGGAAGCAGACCTCAACTACACATGCCGCAGGACGCCCCAGTCTCCCTACCATAATGGAGGATGAGGGGGATCTGGATACCCGGGCGACCAGGCCAAAGAGGGCCTATGGTGTGGGCTTCGGGATGGAGACCCTGCGCGAAGAGGGGAGCTTCGGCAGCACAAGATCCCAGGGCCTGGGACGTTCCCCTCCTTCGGCCCCCGCAATGGCACGGGCGCCGGACGGGGCGCCCCCCGTTTGGATTGGGACGCCCCGGGAGGCCTGGGAAAGTTGTGGCAGGGGTCTTCTGCCCCTGCAGCCCCGGGGATGATGTGGCCCCCTCCAAGGCGAGAAGAGTTCCGGGCGGAATTCGGAGGTGAGGCCCGTAACCACATGGAAGATTACGAGCACACTTACCTGAGCGAGAGGGGCCGTGTCCGGGCCATCAGGGCCACCTTCCAAGGCCGGGCGGCCGATTGGTTCGTGCAGTGCCACGATCGACGCGACCCATGCCTGCAGAATGTGGGGGCGTTCCTGCGGGCGGTGGAAGAACGTTTCCGGGATCCGCTGGCACGAGTCAAGGCCAAAGAAGCGCTTCGGGCACTCCGCCAAGGGACTCGCTCAGTTACGGAATACACCGAGGAGTTCATGGCGTTATCCGGCAGGGTAGCAAAAAGAACAGACACAAAGTACAAGGCTAAATAACACACACACACACACACACACATATATATATATATATATCAATGAATTGGTACATACGTGCACCTAGGGAGTGGACCGAATAGAGTAGGCAAATCCCGGGCACTCAGGAGAATGGGGAATTCCCCAGGACCAATACAGATAAAGGCGATATGCCTCACAATGTGAGAGTCCCAAAGTTCAAGGCACGTGGGCCATAGAGTTCCTGTAGTGCAACAAAGTCCGTACTCCTAGGCAGACATTGATTGTAAATCCATAAATGGGAGAGTAGGAAAGATAGTTCAAGGGATCAGGTAGATGGAAGGCATTAAGAGAAAAATTCCAGGATGCGGGAGACCGTTGATGAGGGTCTCCTCTGAAGAAATGTAGATGTAGATTCGCCGACGGCAAGCATTCGCTGTGTTTTCGGCCGCTGAGAAACCGTTTCGCCGCTTGGCTTTTTCAAGGCATTTATATGGCATAATAGCGTCCCATATTTACTACAAATATATAAATATACATCAAAATCAATATACAGTCACATATAGCACAAAGGAGTGGGTATATACAATAGTCATAGGGTATACATACCAATGAAGAGGTTCGACCGACCTAACCCTGCTTCCAGAGAAGTAGGGTGACCCGTGGGTAATTGTAATCTAAACTTGGGGAATTTTTATAATTAGGAGAGAAGAGTATGCAAATGAACCGGGTCATTAAGGCCACGTGGCCACTCACAATCCAGGAGGATTATCCACTTTAATTCAGCTTTGTTTAATTGTAAGGAACCATCCGGCAGGGAGGCAGAATGGTCGCAGGCCACCCTGCTAGAACTCTACAAGGATGGCCTGCGCCGCGACATCCTGGAATGGAGCCTGGACCGCGACGATCCGGGGACGCTGGACGGCTGGAAGCAGTTGGCTGGGAGAGTGGAGGCGACCATCGCCCAAGTGCAGCAGAGGAAGACACCACCCGCGGCCTCTGCCAAGGCACGCACCGAGCCGAGGCGGATTCCAGGTTCATCGGAGGAGAGACCGAGGCCGGCCAAGTCCATCCCCAGGGAAAAGATGGGTGCTTGCTTCGTGTGCGGGAAGACGGGGCATGGGGCAGCGGTTTGTGGCTAGCGCAAGGGCATGGAGGGACGGCTACCTGTCGTGGCATCAGGACGGATGGCGGGGATCAGAGAGACAGTCCCCGAGGGGGTGAGTTCCAAACCCCACAAGAACATTTACTGCCCGATTGAACTTTGGAAGAAGGGGGGCTATACCAAGCATCGGGCATTTGTGGACAGTGGGTGCTCTGAGAACATTGTTTCCCCCAAATTAGCAGAGCATTTAGAGTGTAAAGTGCAAACCCTGCCGGCACCCATAGAGTTCGCTCAGCTCGATGGGTCTCTGGCTGAGGGAGGACCGTTCCCTTTGGGTACGGAAGGAGTACGGGCCCGGGTGGAGCCTTGGGAGGGAGTGGTGGATTTTGTCATCGCCCCTACGGACCAAGATGTCATACTGGGGATGCCCTGGCTGGCACAAGCCAACCCCCAGATAGATTGGGAAAAGGGGACAGTTACCTGCCAAGCCCCAGGGAAGGGGAGGGCACCGGGCAAAGCCTGCCCAGCCCGGGGGGCGTTGTGCCCGTCCCAGGGTTGCTGGCGGAGTACCGAGACTACTCCGATGTTTTCAGCCCCGAAGGTGCCAGTCACATGCCACCCCAAAGGAACATGGAGTGTCGGGTGGAAATCCGGGAGGGGGAGGCGCTACCCAAACTATAGCCTCTTTCCCAATCAGAAAAGGAGGTTCTGAGGGAACAGATTGATGGGTATATGGAGAAGGGGTTCATAGAGGTGTCCGACTCCCCAATAGTGGCCCCGATACTTTTCCAAAGAAAGAAGGATGGGGCCCCGCGGCTTTGCATAGATTACCACGGCCTCAACGCGGTTAGCACCACCAACTGCTACTCTTTACCACTTATTAAGGACCTCATTGGCCAGCTGGGAGGGGGTCAATACTTCACTAAATTGGATTTGATAGACGCCTTCCATATGGTTCGGGTCAAGCCCAGCGACCGTTGGAAGACGGCGTTCGCATGTCCCCTGGGGCTCTATCAATGGACCGTCATGCCTTTCAGTCTGTCCGGAGCCCCGGGGATTTTCATGCAACTGATTAACGAAGTATTGCACCCCCTCCTCTATAAGGGAGTCTATGTGTATCTTGATGACATTGTCGTAGTGTCTCGGGCCAAAGACCAGCATGTGGAATTAGTGAGGGAGGTCCTAGAGTGGTTGCGACAAGCCAAGCTGTACGCTAAGCTCGCTAAGTGTGAGTTTAACAAGGAACAGATTGACTTCCTGGGTTACAGGATTTCCCGCGAGGGGATAGCCATGGATCCGAGCAAGGTGGCAGACGTCCAGGAGTGGGAGGCCCCGCAAACCCGGAGGCAGCTCCAGTCGTTTTTAGGCTTTGCAAACTTTTACAGGTCTTTTATAGAGGGGTTTGCGGCACTCACATTTCCCCTCACAGAGCTCTTAAAAACCAAAGGCAAAGGGGAGTCCAAAAAAATGAAAGCCCCGGGAGCGAAACTGTGTTGGACCAAGGCCTGCCAAAGGGCGTTTGAGGAGCTCAAAAGAGCGTTTACTCAGGCGCCACTCCTGATCCACCCGGACCAGGAAAAGCCGTTTGTAGTTCAATGCGACGCCTCGGACTGGGTGTTTGGCGGGGCCCTTCTACACGAGGACACGCAGGGAAACATCTGACCCTGCGCCTACTTTTCCCGTAAATTGAGGGGGGGGGGGCGGAAAGGAAATGGCTGGTGTGGGAGAAGGAGGCGTTTGTGGTAAATTTTGCTTTGCAAATGTGGTGCCACTTCTTGGAGAGGGCCAGGCACCCCTTCGTGGTGTTAAGTGACCACCGGAATCTGATATACCTCAGGACCCCCCAGAAGCTCTCGCCCAAATTGGTCCGGTGGACACAGTATTTCTCCCGGTTTGACTTTACCATCCGCCACATAAAAGGGAAGGACAACGTAGTTGCGGATGCTCTGTCACAATATCCCTCCCCGGGGCCCGCGCCCATGCAAGGACAGGAGAGCATCTTTTCAGAGAAGCAATGGGGATTAGCAGTCCAGACCCGTTCCCAGGCGCTCAAGAAGGAAAAGATAGAGGGGGTACCCAGGAAGAGGCCCTTGGGAGAGTGGGAGGCTGCGCTGTTCAAGGACTACGAGGGGGACGAGTGGCTTGATCACAACCGCAAAGATTGCCAACTCCAGGGTGGATTCTGGTTTGCCCGAACCAAACTATACATCCCACTAGCGCTCCGGACCAGGGTCTTGGAAAGGAATCACGACTACAAGAGTGCGGGGCATTGGGGCCCCACTAAGACCTATCTGGCCCTCAGACAGAGCTATTGGTGGCCGGGGATGCGGGGCGATACCCACAGATACATCCAAGGATGTGAGGCATGTGCCAGAAATAAAGTCCCCACAGGGAAGCCCAGAGGTTTGTTACAAGTGGTAGCATCCCTTAGCCGGCCGTGGACACATGTAAGCACAGATTTTGTGGGAGAGCTCCCCCCCAGCCGGGGGTTTAGATACATCTGGACCGTGCTCGACCTGTTTTCGAAACAGGCACATTTCATCCCCTTGACTAAACTGCCATCCACAGAGAGGTTGGCCAAACTGTACATACAGCATATTTATAGGCTACATGGGTGTCCAGAGCAGGTCATCAGCGACTGTGGGGTTCAATTCACAGCCCAGTTTTGGGATCAGTTCATCTCAAGCTTAGGGGCAGAGCGTAACCTTACGTCAGCATATCACCCTATGAGTAATGGCAGCATGGAGAGAGCGCAACAGACTTTAAGCCATTACCTCCGCATTTACACCAACCAGGAGCAGACTAATTAGGCAGACTTACTCCCGTATGCAGAGATGGCATAAATGGGTCGGTGCACTCTTCCACTGGTAAAACCCCTTTCTCCATCATATACGGGCAGGAGGTTCCCCCCCTGCCCCACCTCCCGAAGTGGCAAGAGGAGGAAAAGGAGGGGGGTTGGAGATGTGACACTAGAGGGGAATGGGAGAAGGTAACTAAGACATTGGGCGCGGCACAGCGCACCCACAAGCGCTTCGCCGACCGCAAGCGGCAAGGGGCCGAGACCTATTGCGAAGGGGATTTGTTGTGGTTGTCGGCCCAAAACATAAAGTTGGGCTTGCCGTCCCGCAAGTTGGGGCCCAAGTACTTGGGGCCGTTCAGGGTTGTCAGAGCGATCAACCAGGTGACCTATGAGCTGGCCTTGCCCAAGGGTATGGGTAAGGTGCACCCCTCATTTCACTGCAGCCTGATAAAGCGTTACCATGGCCCCGTGGGGCCCGGAGACTAATGGCACCTCATTATTTTCACAGGAGGTGGAGGAAGAGGAGGTGGCCATCCTGTCAGGGATCAATGCCCACGGCCATCAACAAGGCCGATGGGATCCAGATCCTGACCAGCACCCTAGCCATAACAATCCCCAGCTGGCCGGCTGGGAGTAGGGAGATAGAGCCGCTCCCAAGGGATCTGCACCTCCCCGTGAGACTGGGGAGAAGGGATGGTTCCCAGGCTAGGGGTATAAAAGGGCTGGGGTGGGTTGGGACAGTACTTTTTGGCTTCAACTGTTATGTTCCTGAATAAAGAAATTGAATTGACCGGAAGGCTTCCGCGTGGTTCATCTTCGGCGTTCGGCTGGCCTGACATTCAAGAATATCAATACAACATTCTAAAAGCATAAAACAGTGAAAACTATGATTGTAGTATTAATGGAGTTATGAGTCAGGTCAGTTTGTAACAATTGAGGAGCCTTGATCTAGTAAGATTCTAGTATATCACCCAATTTTACACCAGCTCTATCTACCTAACATTTCATGGTAAGAAATTGATCTCACTCATACCAACATGACTACAGTAATACCCAGATAAATAATTCATTTTGGAAAAGTTAGAAAATTAAGGTTGTTACTGTTTCCCCCCAAAATATATTCTAAGTTCATCACTTTTGATATTGTGCTTTGTTACTGTGAATATGCAATATAACATTTAGCTAAAGCTCAGTTCATCATTCTTAAAACATTATCCAATTTAAAATAAACTATGGTTCTGCAGTGAAATGTTTTTTTATGGATGTTGACACTCAGCCATAAACCATGTCTTTTAAAGTATCAGCCTCAACAGCACCCTAAGCTATTATTTTACAGACGTAAACAAATCAAGCCATTGGCATGCTATTCCTTTGAGACATATCATAAAGCCAATTTTATGATGGCCTTTTCCCTTTGTCTTCTTACCATTATGTACCTCTTGAGACACCATATATTATTTTCCACGCCTCTACTAGCATAGTTGGAACATGTTCAGCATTACTTTCTTTATTACTTTACAGATTCGTATACAATATAATATTTGCAAGTTCCTTTACAATACAATCTAATCTGCTCATACACTCAAATTCTACTATTGACACCTGAACTTTAAACACTGTGGGTTTAAGAAAATTATATATACCTGTATTTTATATATATTCTCTCTTTATTTATTAGGCATTGGTAGGTTCATTCGGAATCTTTGTTATTCGGATTAAAAATGGAATAAACCCCTTTTTGAAGCGATTTCGAAGCGATTTGGGAACCTGGAAGTATCCTTGCCATTTCGAAGCCACTGTCGCCATCTTTTCTTCCAATCCAGGAAGTTAATTAGAAAAGACCCAGTGTTTGGAGGCAAGCAGCTGCTTGAAGGCTGGGATGCTTGGCTCCAGCCAATGAGGGGAAACCACCTCGGGAGGGGCGGAGTTTGAGCACAGCAGTCATTGCCCTTTGAAAAGGCCTGCGCATGCCTCATGGGTTCATTGCGAGCCGGGGACACAAAGGCAGAGGGACTAGGGCAGGCTGCCTGGGTGGGAAAGATGCCACACCACCACTTTGCAGGGGAACAAACCTGGGGAACCTAGTAAAATCCCCCCCCCCCATGTTTTCCTGAATGGGCTGGGATTTGGAGGATAAAAGGGAAAGGGAAAGGAAGAGAGATAAGGAAAGAAGAGAAGGGAAGGGAGAAAAACAGAAGGAAAAATGACAGTTTAAACCAGTGAGGATGGATTCCTTTCCTTTCCCTGCCACTTCAGTTTAAACCAGTATGGATGGGATGGATCTGCGTCAGTTTAAACCAGTGTGGGTGGATTCCTTTCCTTTCCCAGTGGTTTTAACCAGAGTGGATGCATTTCTTCCCTTTGCTCCCCCCCTCCAAGAATAAACTACTTTCAAAGGAAAGACCACCCAATGAAACAGGAAATAACACTTTGAAACCATTAACGGTTTCAACCCAATGAGGTGGGGAGGGGGGTATTGTCTGACTGTAGCAGCAGCCAGAGTTCCAATAAATTAATGAATCTGCAAAGAGGACTGATAATTAATCTGTGATGAACTGGGAGTAAAATCCCTAAATTGAAGTTCTATGGTATATGTTGTGTGTCAAATAGAGACATTTAAGGGGATAGCTGTTGTGGATTTTTAAAAAAGGTTTTGTCAAAAAAAATCTCCAAAAATCTTTCCAAAAATCTTGGAGAGGGGAGAATGATGCCCTGGTTATCTTGTGTCATTGTAGACAGAAGCAATCAGATAGTTCTTGTAGCTTAAAAAATGTTTGTAAAAACTTTTAAAAATTCTCCAAAATTGAAACACCGAAACTTTGGTGTGTGTGTGTGGGGGGGGGCTTACCATGGTAAACGTGTTCTACAATTGTCACAAGTTTCATGCCAATAGTAATAACAATGAGGGAGAAAGAACCCCTGAAGTTTCCCCATGTGCAGTTACTTAACAAAAAATTATATCATTACAGTTACAATACAGACCCCTTATGATATTTTAGAAACACTTTAGAAATGGTTCAACACCACCCCTTACTTAGTAATAAGTACTGAAAGCTTTTTTTTTTCATTGATCACACCAACCTTCTATATACAGTTTCAGTGAAATAGACCAAAAAGGAAAGGAGATACATAATGCATTTTGGGTATGTGTTCCTGCATAGTGTGGATTCTAGTGGATCATACTCATGGCCACTTCCAACTGTAGGATTCTATGATTTTTTAAAAAGTTATCAATTAAATTAAGATATTTGTGGACAATGAAAAATTAGGTATGAAGAAATACTTGAATGTTTGAAAATGCTTAAAAAAAAAAAACCAAAACCTGACATGAATGTTAAGAAACCATGATGAAGAAAATCCTGTAGTCATGACAATCTTTCCACTCTGATACCGGTTCTGTTTCAAATGCCTCTCTGTTCATCAATAATATTTCTGCAAAGACTATTTTTAAAACAGACAATTCTGTTTCTTTAGCAGAAGAAAAACCTGTCTTTTGCAGGAAAAAAGTCCTCAACTACATTTTCTGCCCAGAAAACTGAATAAGATGTTTCAAATCTACAAAAAATGTGGATTCCTGTGTAGAAAATGCTGCATTCTGCCTACACTCACAAAAATTACATATTTTCTATGCAGAATTTCTGAACTGTTAGTTTTATAAAACATTTTTCCACTGTGAAGAAAATTGCTTAAATTACTTGTTGTTTCCTTCAAGAACAAAATTAGTGAAGAATTGCATTATTATATCCAGAATGAAATGCACATCATTTACCCACCATTTAAATCACACGTGAAGAAAATTGTACATATGTGTAAAATATGGCTTCAAAATGGAGTCTAACTAGTTTAGTACTTGATCACATGTGCATTTCAAAAGTTAATTTTTTTCTGTATAATATGTTTCTGTTGAATGTTAAGAATTACTTTGTGGCCAATTCAAAATGATGGCATTTGTATGAGCAACTGCCAGAAGAACTTTATTATTTCAAGGAAATAGTGGCCTGAGACCTAGTTATTACTCCATGCTTTCTCTGTCCCTCTGAACTATTTAGAGCTTATTTATGATTTTTCAGACTCATGTACATTGTCTAGTTGCTAACTATGTAAGATAACACAGCTGGTATATTGCAAGGAGGAAACCATCCATGTGTGCTCAGATCTCGTAGAGTCTGGGACTTTTATTTTGGAGACAGGTGCATGATAAGCAAGGTTGAGATATCCAGAAGTAGGGTGAGGTTCAGAACATCTCTAGATATAAATAAATACATTATAAAAATGCCATAGGCTAGGGCACAAATTGGGACTTCAACACAAACCTGCGGCTGAGGTATCATGTACCAGGTGACTAAAACAAAGGGATCCATGCTGACTATAATGAAGGTGTCCACCCAGGGCTCCCAGCAGCATTATTGAGGGTGCCTTGCATGGTACATGTTTTGCTTGCTGTGGTCAGGATGCTGCAGCCAAAGCTTGGCAAGTGTAGCCAAGGCAGTCTACAGTCGACACAGAATTCGCTTTTACAGAGTTTTAAACATAAGAATGCTAAAGTCCAGTCTGACAATCACATATACATGAGGCACACCAGCTAGACCAAATGAAGTCTGGGATCATATACAGAGACTGTCCAAAGTAGCAGGCACAAAACTTCTTCCCAGAATCCAGTCTAAGGGTCAAACACACAAACTGCTCGCCAATATCAACAATATGCAATACAAAGTCCAAGGGTCAAAGTCACATGCAGAAATATCCAATACGACCCAAGTACTGTTTCCAAGACCCCTCTTTTATGCTGCCCTTGTAAAAGACCTACAACTGGTCTTTCCTCTGTTAGGGCAATCTCTTTGACTGGCGCAGCTGCATTCTACCCACTCTCACCTGTAACCAGGTGGAGAGCATTAACAAAGTCCTCCCCTTTGTTTGGAGGGCTTCATCCTGTTCAGACTCTTCTGCTACTACAGGGTATGGCTACTGTTCAGCTGTCTCACTTTCAGTCATGTCAGGCTGTTCCTCGCTTATGGTCTCAGCCTCGGTTGCTGGGAGATAACCCCCTCCTCATTCTCCTTTTGTCCCATGGTCCTGAAAGCTGTGTAATAAAGTTAAAAACCCTTTTCATCCACAACTGGTATCGGCTGTTGTTTCTGAATCCAAAAACTTGAATCTCTTGTATTTGGCAAGATAGCATTATGCCCAAACTTCTGATTATAATGTTGGGAAACAATATTTTAATCAGTATGTACAGTCAACACAGACAGTTTATTTTCATAAACTGTGCTGAGCTGTTATTCCCAAATTTTAAATCCACAGAGATTAGTTTTTCCCTTTTGGCAAGTACTAACAATATCAACAGCACTGTAAACATTATTGAATAGAAAAAAATGCTGAGTAACACATTTAACATATCTAGGTCAGATTCAAAAGAAAAACGGGGATTTCTGAGACCAGGAGATCAAGAAGGAGCAAGTATTGAGTTCACTTGTAATATTGTAGCATGCAGAGAGTAAACAACAGGCTAAACTAATTTTTGACCTAAAATATATGGCTGTAAACAAGATACAGAGCAAAGTTGATTTTAATTTTAAGAAAAATACATGAAATTAGAGGCTACAAAACTAAAGGGCCTCTGGGGAAGAGATATATTTGTCAAAATGGAAATAGCTGGTTCCCAAATGACTGGAGTCAGATAAGGTGGCCTCACTACAATAAATCCCATTACATCATAATGTAAAGATGTCACAGTCTCAGTATAATTAACCACTATTATCATACTTTTAGTTTCAGCCCAGTATTCCAGCCTGTTCAGAACATTTGATCTAAACAGGCTAGAACAAAGGGCTGCCTTCCTTACACTTGTCTTCCTTACATTGGCCCACTATTCTGGTGCTAATTTGACATAGCATAGACTGGATCAGTCATGAAATAGATCAGCATCCCCTCCCTTTGCCATTGTGGAAACAGGAGGGACAAGAGGAAATTGTGCCCCCCCCCCCCGTAGCTGGATAATCATCTTTACTGTCCTACCCCATGCTTTATGTTATGGCAAACTCTAGCTGTACCATGGGGCCTACCAGTCAGCCATGACCTGCACTGAATCCCCATCCTCTACCTGCTTCCATCCCCAATCACCCCTCAGCTCTGGACAACATCACTGCAGGCAGGGCCGTAGCCAGAATTTTGGTTCGGGGGGGGGGCTGAGTTTGGTTTGGGGGGCTGAGACTGGGTGGAAGAGGGTTTACCCTAGCAAACCTTTTGTATTGTTATCCCAATAACCCCATGAAGGTGGGATATAATGAGCATGGTGATCAGATCATGATATGAATAAACATAACAGTTTAAATAATGTACCAGTAAGGCCTTCTCGCGGACCACCCTGAGAATTCCGGGGGGGGGGGCTGAAGCCCCCTTAGCCCCCCCCTGGCTACATGCCTGACTGCAGGCAACAGTTATGAGCCAAGTTGCAGACGACTATGACACAGGGGATATGAGTTGTCACTCTATGTCCTCAGGCACTTGATTCCAGGAATTATGGGATAACAATGAAAGAAACTGCAGCCACTTCCACCTCAGAAATGTTTATACAGACTGAGAGTCAGGTGAATACTCCAAATTCTGGGCCAGAATTTTATATCCAACTTAAGTTAATGTGGAGCAAGGTTGCCTTAAAGTGGCCTTGTCCCACATAATCCCAGATCAGATCTGAGTAGTGTTTGTAAACCATGGAGCTGATCAGGGCCTACCTACAGTATGTGATCAATGTAGACCAGCACAGGTTGTAATACAGAAGGTATCTTGGAGGATGCTGAGTTAGCAACTAAATAAGTCAATATTCTTTTGGTCTCTTTTTTCAGACAACTGTGGATTTACCTAACTGTTGTATCATCCCATTCTCATTTTAGTATCTTATCAAGAATATGGGAAACCTTGTCAAATCCTTTCCTAAAATCGAAATTTACAATGACCACTGCATTGCCCTAAACCAACAAAATGACAATGCTGTTGTAAAGGGGGTGGTGGTGGAGTTGTAATTAGTAGGACTTGTTCTTAACAAATACATACTGACTCCTAGATTAATATCTTTGCCTTGTATTTTTCATGTGATGTTGCTGCTTTTTTCTTGCTCTCTCAATGGGAAACAGTCTGGGTAGTGATTGTTTCATAAACACAAATAATCTAGTAATGATTTCCCTCATGGGAAGCATAATATCTTGGTGTGGGAGCAGCTGGGGCAGTGGTTTCCCCTTGGACTTCTGCCTCAGCTCTCTGGGCAAGATCACCATAGACCCTGGAAGGAACTGAACTTATAATTCAAGTTGCTGTTAGTTAAGCTATTAAAGTATAAGAAAGACCAGAAGGTTTCAACCCTCAAATTGCATGATCCCTTGGTGAGGCAAAGATCTAGAAACACAAAGATAATTACTTTTTCATCCATTGATCACTTGATACTCAGAGGGCGAAACGGTCCAGCGCAGGCATTTGCCCTACCGGCAACTGTTGGAGCTTTACTTCTTTGGATTATCTTTTGTTTGGATCTATACTAGAAGATTTGTATGGACTTCCACTTGATACATTGATTTGGATATATTCAGGACGCTCTGGGACTATCTGGTGAGAAGATACTTGAAAGGAACTGTGTTTGGAATACAAGTAGAGACTTTGGATCTTGTTCATTTCCACTTACCTGCGAGTAAGTTACATGTGATTGGAATTGCAAAGTAATAGTTTAGATGCATGCTATTTAGCAACCGTTTATTAAGAACAATATATTGTGTCTACGTACTAAGAATTGTTCTGAGTGTTTGTTATATCCTCCACCCTTAGTAGTTGAGTTTTGAAAAGAGCTACTAATTTCTATTTTTGTTTGCTGACGTCGACACCAAGGTCCGCCTTGGCCCCGTGCCCTCCTCCCCCTTCTTCCCTTCCTTCTTTCCTTTCTATTTCCCTCTCTTTTTCTTTCATTCTTTTTCCTCCCTCTCTCCCTACCTTCTTTTCTCCATCCCTCTTTGTTCCTTCCTTCCTCTTCCATTCTTTCCTTCTTCCTTTTCCCTCTTCTCTCCCCTTCCTTCTTTCCTCCATTCTCCCTCTTCCTTCCTTCCTCTTCCTTCTTTTCTTTCTCCCCTTCACTCTTTCCTTCTCATTCTCTCCTTCCTTTTCCCTCCCTCTCTCCCCTTCCTTCTTTCCTCCATTCTCTTCCTTCCTTCCTTCCTTCCTTCCTCTTCCTTTCTTTCTCCCCTTCACCCTTTCCTTTTCTCCTTCCTTTTCCCTCCCTCTCTCCCCTTCCTTCTTTCCTCCATTCTCCCCTTCCTTCCTCTTTCTTCCGTTCGTTCTCCCCCTTCACTCTTTCCTTCTCTCCTTCCTTTTCCCTCCCTCTCTCCCCTTCTTTCTTTCCTCAATTCTCCCTCTTCTTTCCTTCCTTCCTTCCTTCCTTCCTTCCTCTTCCTTCCTTTCTCCCCTTCACCTTTTCCTTCTCTCCTTCTTTTATCCTCCTTGTCTCTCTCCTGCTTTTCTTTTCTTCCTTTTCCAGAATTCATTCTTCTTTTCTTCTTCCTCTCCCCCTCCCTCCTTTATTTCTTCTTTTCTTTCTTTCCCCCTTCCTTCCATCTTCTATTCCTTCCCAGAGTCCTGAGCATGCATTTTGCAGAGCCAGGTCTGAAGTGTCCCATCATTCTGCCTGGGGAATCCTTTTCTCATAGTATGCATGTATATACTCACATTTAGTTGAATTTAGTCTTAATATATATATATTATGGCTCTCACTGAAATAAATTTCCAAATATTTTGCTTTCATGGCTCTCTGAGTCAAAAAGGTTCCTGACCCCTGCCCTAGAATGTTCAACTGATCGCTACTTGCAGCTCTGCAATAATATCTAATAGATATTATCTATATTATCTATACACTGTTTTTCCAAAGGCAGTTCTGGCGTGATCTCATATAAAGTAGCTACTCTTTAACTGTGCCTTTACTTTTCTAGATGGTGAGACACTGTAGTATTTGTTTTAACTACTCTAGATTGAATAAATAAACAATGGTAGAAAAGGACAAGGGAAAAGAGGAATGCTTCTATGGGCCTTTCCACACACCTCTATATCCCAGAATATCAAGGCAGAAAATCCCACAATATCTTCTTTGAACTGGGAGATAGGCCTGTGTGGAAGGGCACGGCTGTATAATCCAGATTATCAAAACAGATAATTCACATTATCTGCTTTGAACTGGATTATCTGTGTCTATGCTGCCATATAATTCAGTTCAAAGCAGATCATCTGAATTTTATATGGTAGTGTAAAAAAGCCTATGGCCCTTCCACACTGCCCTTTTACCCAGAATCTGATCCCAGATTATCTGCTTTAAACTGGAATATATGAGTCCCCACTGCCAAATAACCTGGGATAAACAGATAATTTGGGATCAGATCCTGGGATAAAGGGGCTGTGTGGAAGGGTCCTGTATCACCTGTTAACACATTGTCTTTTGTTAGGAACAGATATACCTTCCCATCCACACTTTTTATCTTCTTCTCACTACATAGAGGGCATGTGGATGGCATTTCTTATGTTAAGAATTTCTTACAAGTATCACCGTGCTTCATCTTTATATACCTTTTTGTTAATCCAAATCTTTATATATTTGGTCAGATTTATTGTACCTACCCTACATATCACAGTTGGATTCTAGGAGAGAGACTGAATAATAAGGATCCACAATCTTTAGGATATGTTCTTTTCTTCAATGACATTTTGTTCAGTGGACTCTTCATTCTCCTTCTGAGATCTCTTGATACCAGTTGGAAAACAGTTGATGATTCATTACATTTGTTGGCTGGGGAACAAATATATGTAATGATATGGAATTGTTTATCCCAGCACCATCACTTAGATTGTCTTCACACAATACACCTTTTAGGAACATGAATAAAATGGTTTGACATGATAAAATGTGAATGGAACCAATTAATGCTTCAAATACTCTTTCATATTTGTTGGTGTAAAATGGGTGAATGGACCTTTACTAATTGTAGTAATGGCATTAGCATGATTTACTTTTCCTGTATAGACAGGTCAAATTAGGATCAATTCTGATACTTGTTTATTATCTTAAAAAATACACACTAGAATCTAGATTACTCCACAAGCTTGACACTTAATCAAAGCAAGCCAATAACAAAGAGTGAGCTTAAGTGAAATGTGCAATCCAGCAATATTTTAGCTAAACATTTTCTGTTACCTTCAGTTTTTCTATTTTGCAGCATTTCAAGTTTGCAGGCAGTATTTGATCACTTCAGGCATATTTCCATATCGTATTTTTTTCCAAATGGGTTCCTAGTAAATTAAATATGGTATAGCATTAGGTCCATCCAATACATCAAAGAAATGAGGAAAAGCCTGTCAGGAAATAGTAAATGTATTTAGTTTTCAAAAGTCAAAGAAGTTCTTATGATCTTTTTATGGAAATAGATGTCTTTTGAAAAAGAAAAAAACAAAAGCAAGATTACAGGATATTTACTTTATAAAATCAAAAAGAATGAGAAATGAAGTAAATGCATTATAAGAGAACATGCCCAGACATCATCAGAAAAAGGGTATAAAAGAGAGAGAGAAATAATGTGTGCTTATTTCAGGCGCAGTTCCTTCATCTGAGTCATGATATCAGAGTGTGTTTGGGATTTTTAAATAAATAGTTAACTCTTTCATTGTCAGTGTAGAACAAGAAAAAACAGGCTTTGGTTCCACTGGGTTATCTATATATATATAATCCGAGTGGTCGTGGGATGTCGTATATAGACAAAGAAACTATGGCTCGCAGAGGCACCAAACTTGGCAGCCTACTGGACCATTACACTCGCTACAGACAACAGCAAAAAAACCCGACCTACATACCTCCCAGCACCCCAAAAAACGATCCCCAAAATTGCCAACCTCGGCCACCGCTGCCAGCGCGAACGTTTAGAACGTTCGCACATGGCAGCCAGAGCGCCTCCTCCGCCTCCTCAGGAAGAGCGGCGGCGGGGGACCTGAAGGAGGAGGGGAAACCGCTCCCCTCCCCCAGCCCTCCCACCTCCTTCCGCACCCCCACCCCCCCCGCCGTCCCGGCAGCTTCCCTCCCACCTCCGCCAGGATCGGGACCCCGGTTCTCTCCCGATCCCTGAGGAGGCAGGAGGGAAGCTTTTTCCCGGCACCTCTTTTCCCTCCTCTCCCCGCCTCCACCTCCTCCAAAACACCCTCCCACCCCGACTCCCCTTCACCCCGCCCCTCCTCCTCCTCCCTCCCACCCCACCCGCGCCCCGACTCCTTACCTGCCGCATCCTCGCCGCCCGGTTCCAAAGCCTGGCGGGGGTCCGGGGCAGGAGGCGGGACACGCCTCCCCCTCCCTAGCCCCTCCCACCTCCCTCCCGCTCCTCCCCGCCGCCCGGTTCCAAGCCTGGCGGGAGGGGGCGGGGCAGGAGGCGGTACATCCCCCCCCCCTCCCTAGCCCCTCCCACCTCCTCCCGCGCTCCTCCCCGCCGCCCGGTTCCGAAGCCTGGCGGGAGGGGGCGGGGCAGGAGGCGGGACATCCCCCCCCCTAGCCCCTCCCACCTCCCCCGCTCCTCCCCGCCGCCCGGTTCCGGGCCTGGCGGGAAGGGGGCGGCAGGAGGCGGACATCCCTCCCCCTCCCTAGCCCCTCCCACCTCCTCCCGCGCTCCTCCCTGCCGCCCGGTTCCGAAGCCTGGCGGGAGGGGCGGGGCAGGAGGCGGGACATCCCCCCCCCTCCCTAGCCCCTCCCACCTCCTCCCGCTCCTCCCCGCCGCCCGGTTCCGAAGCCTGGCGGGAGGGGGCGGGACATCCCTCCCCCCTCCCTAGCCCCTCCCACCTCCTCCCGCGCTCCTCCCCGCCGCCCGGTTCCGAAGCCTGGCGGGAGGGGGCGGGCAGGAGGCGGGACATCCATCCCTCCTCCCTAGCCCCTCCCACCTCCTCCCGCTCCTCCCTGCCGCCCGGTTCCGAAGCCTGGCGGGAGGGGCGGGGCAGGAGGGGAACATCCCTCCCCTCCCTAGCCCCTCCCACCTCCTCCCGCGCTCCTCCCCGCCGCCCGGTCCGAAGCCTGGCGGGAGGGGGCGGGGCAGGAGGCGGGACATCCCTCCCCCTCCCTAGCCCCTCCCACCTCCCCCCGCGCACCCCCCCGCCGCCCGGGTGCCAAGCCCGGCCGGAGGGGGCGGGGCAGGCGGCGGAGAGAGAGGGAAAGAGACTCCGCGCCCGGGTCCAGAAACAGCTGGGAGGCGGAGGAGGAGGCAGCGGAGGGGGCGCCACGGCCCCGCCTTCCCGGTGGCGAAGGTCCCTTTCGGCCCAGTGATGCCGAAGGTCCCCTATCGGAGGAGAAGGAGGAGGAGGACACAGCAGTCACCACACCACACACACAAAAGCCACAGCGAAGCGTGGCCAGGTCAGCTAGTTTTGCTTATAAGATGTTACCTACCTATGCTTAAAATGCCTCATCATTTTGATGTGACCTCAAATCTATTTATATTTAGACTGGTGCTTTAGTCATGGCATAGTCCTTGCAGTTTGGTTCATATCAAAATAGGTCTATGCAGTTAGGAATGAAGAAAATTTTAAGAAGGGACTTTTCCACCCCAGTGCAGTTGGAAGTGGGGGAAGAGATATTTACCTCCTTTCCAGAACAAGAGACTAAGTAGTTTTGGCCAGAACTACTCAAAGATGGTTTCTTGGCTTTTCTTCACAAACAAAGATTCAGGAAGGACTCATCCCACGCTTTCTACAAGCGCATTGATGATTCGGAGGTGTGTCCTTCAAGCCTGTGCAATGGATTTTTCTGGTGGAGCGCAGCATGCACAGAACTGACTTCAGCCTTTAAACCAAAGGTTCATCTGCTGGGGCCTAGCAAGCTGGGATGGTGGCAGCAAGGTTCTCAGGTCGTAGGTTTGGTTCAAGTTTCCTTCTCTTAGATGGTTGACCTTACAGGGTTAAATGAGCATCATCTGCCCGGGTTTGAAATTAGAGTTTTCCTTCTCTTAGGATGGTTGCCAAAAGGCGAGAGAGACCATCCTGCCCTTTGATGCTTTTTGTCCGACCCTTCGGTTGTGACCTGTCTGGCATGAGAGGCCCTACCGGTGACGATTATGCCACCGCCAGCATAGCTCACAACTTCATTAGGGTTCGCAAGCCTCTTCCCCACAAAAAGAGGGCACCAATGGAGAGGGTAAAAGATGGTAGAGCTAGGCTAATAGCCTTGGCCTGCGCCCTTCTTCCTTCCTTACCTGATCTTTGACCCACCACGACTACCCAATAACAGTATAATTATTGGTTGCCATAAGGGACCGGATAAGAATTTTTCCCTCCTATGTTCTAGGAAAAACCCTCTAGGAGGGTTTTTCACCTACTCTATACTGTTCTCAAGGACAAATTGGGATGGTGTGGTTTTTAAATAGGCTTTAACAGAAAACAGCTAGGGGAATCTATAATTTGGTGTACATGCAAGGCAACCCCCTCAGGGGTGAAGACCATGAAACACCTACCTGGAGTCCATTTTGATAAGGTGAGGTGAAATCAAATTGTTTAGAAATGGGGAGAGTCTGGCCTCAACAACTTTGAGAGAGACTTCTCTGGCACATTTCCCTTAGAGGTTGCCCGGGTTAGGTTATCAGGGGACCCAAGTGTTTCTTCCTAACTAGTCAAGGGATAGGCTGGGCAGAGATGCTACCTCAGCTTTGCCACACCAAGTTCAGGATACCCATAGAATTAGATTCAGTTACAAAATTAATTAATAAAAGTTGTCCATATTTCAACCCAAAACTGTTGTATGGTCTCATTATTTTGGGAGTTGGCAGGTGTAAGGACTCACCCCAATTGGCTAGGCTGAAGCTTGTGAGGCTGGCCTAGGTAAACAGTTTGGCATCCATCTTGAGAGGGAGTGTTGTAGCAACCCCATTCTCTTTCATGCCTGGGGGGCAGGGGGCGGCCCCGGTGGTCCCGATTGCATTAGGGCCAATTGCAGCTGATGAGGACATGGATGAAGGGGATGATGAGGTAGCTGGGCCTTCATCTCCCACAGAGAGCTTGGAATGGGATGATGGCTGGCCTGATGGGTATGAAAGCTGGGAAAGTCAGGCTGACACTGAAAGTGCTGATTCAGATAATCAGTATGAGAAACCAGGTGGTTTCGGGTCGCAGGAAAGGGTTAGGGAGATAGCGGAGGATGAGCCCATGGAAGCCGAAAGGGAGTCTGGCTCTCATGAAGATAGCGACCCAGGTGCTGGAAGGCAAGGATGGAGCTTTGATAGGAGACAGAGCATTGAGTCCATTAGGAGGGAATGGCACTGAAGCCTAGAGCGCCAGAGGAGCGCTAGGTCCCGTAGTACAGATTGGCGCCAAAGCCTAGAGCATCGGGGGTCTCACCAAGGGAATTAAGTATAGGATCCGTGGGAACGGATCCTCAGTTGCTCGGCCACTTCTGATTTGAAGGGAGTGAAGCGAGTGAAGATCCACGGAGCCAGGACTGAGGCTCATGCCTTGCCAAGAAGTTTCTTGGGCCTTGATTCTTTGAACTTTGCCTTGTTTGAATTGCCACGGACCAAGTCTGTTTTGATCCGCATTGCATTTGCGGAACTTTTGCCAAGCTTTTGCCTTTGGAGATACTTAAGAACTATTCATCTTTTTGATTGCCTTTTTGATACTTTTATGGACAATTATCCTTTTCACCTGTTTTTTTAATATTCAATAAATAGTTAGCTGATTACCGTCTCTGTGTGTGTGATTAAGGGGCTGGGCCGAGACCCTGCATTGTGACAAGTGTCCACAGGGCAGCCATTATAGGAAGGAATTGTTAGAGAGGGGGAGTGGTTTGGAACTCCTCTGAAAGGAAACAGTATTGCCCTGGGGATTGGCTGGAAAGCTGAGAGGAGGAGCCGAACTGGTTAGGAGGGGAAACTGTCTGCTGAAAGCAGGGAGTCTGAAGCAGTCTGTGCTCTGTAGCAGAAGCACCCAGTGATTTATCTGAGCCAAGGGTCAGGGAAGATGTCAGATCTTAGTGTCAGAGGGGAAAGACTGGTGAAGCGGACAGTTTTAGAGCCTTTTGGTGCTGGCCAGTAGTAGTCAATCAGGAAGCCTTGAAATATCTTGGTCTACAGCAGTGATTCTCAACCTGTGGGTCCCCAGGTGTTTTGGCTTACAATTCCCAGAAATCCCAACTAATTTGCCAGCTGTTAGGATTTCTGGGAGTTGAAGGCCAAAACATCTGGGGACCCACAGGTTGAGAACCACTGGTCTAGAGATAAGAGGTTGGCTCAGGGACTGAAAGCTAATACAGAGACCCTGAGAGAAGGGTTTGTTAGCAGGTTCGGACGGCCTGAGGAACTTCAGGTTGCTAACTATTCTAGTTAGTGGAAACCCACAGCTAATCAGGGAAGCTGATTGTGTGAGGAAGATATTTTGGGAACTAAGTTTTGAAGATTTGAAGTTAACTGTACCAAACAACCATTACGCTCTTTCAAGTTTAATGTAACCGTTACACATTTGTGCCTTTCTAAAGAAAACCGTTGAATCAATAAACATTTCTCTGTTCATTTAAAAAACTAAGCCTTGTATTGTGCCATCTTTCACAAAAAGCCTCTACCTAGTGCCAGCGGTTTTACCTCAGCACCCACCAAGCTGATGTTTGCCGTTGAGCCATAAGGGGGTTAGTAATGAGTAATTATATTATCTATAATAAATCCTTGGGTATTTACCCAAGGTTGGTAGCAGCGTTACCTAAAAAGGAAAAAAAAATATTGGGGTCAAAAGCACCCAGGAGCCCAGGTCGTGACATTAAATGGTGGTGGCTGGTGGGGATAAAATAGGAAGGTCCACCCTGTCCCAAGTGGTCAAGGGCCAGGTCGTCACAGCAGGCAAATACCCATCAATCCATATGCTGGAGATAGGGCTGTAAAATAGAATTTGACAAGAAAGCAAAATATAAGTCAACAAAGGGTGAACCAATCAGGGTAAACAAGCTCACACGAGTAAGGAATTCCAAAGCAGATAACCACAGTCTATACACGATATATCATGAAAATAAACACTACTGTATTAGCACAAAAAATGGTACAGCATGCATGTAATTCTATCTCAGGCATAAACAAAGCAGACGGACTGAACCCCTTGCCTCTCACTTAGTCAATATAACAGTACAGATAATGTACAATGCAGGTAATGTTCAAATGAAAACACTTGTTGGTAAGTGAGCAAACCTCCACGGAGTATGTAAACTATCTTGACCTTACCATCTTTAAAGTAAATAATACCCTACAAACAAGAACATACCAGAAACCAACAGATCGCAATAACCTCCTACATTACAACAGTTTTCATTCATACTCTCTCAAGAACAGTTTACTGTACTCACAGTACATTTGCATAAAAAGAAATTCCTCACATGTCACCCAATACAATCAGGATGCTAACAACCTCACTGAGAAACTACAGGCCAGGGGATATCCCTCCAAGATTCTTCTCTCAGCGAGACATAAAGCAGACCTCAAAGATAGATCTCAACTTCTCACTCCGTCCATCAGACAATCTCCAACTCATCTAATTTGGCCCATGACATTGAGCCCACACTCCAATCAAATCACGAAGATTGTTAGGAAGTTTTGGCCCATGATTTCTGACATACCGGGCCTGGAACAACCCCCTCTGATTGCCAACAAACGATCAGCCAATATTAAGGATCTGTTGGTACACACAAACCACTCAATCGGAACTACTACCATCACCAACAAACCCTGTGCCCATTGTGGCATCTGTGCGCAGATCAACACATCCACCAGTATCACCAACAGAACCACTGGGAGGATACTCAAACTTAGGGATGAGGTAACCTGTGCCCATTCAGGGGTTGTGTATTGTTTAGAGTGCCCATGTGGCTTTCATTGTGTGGGCCAAAGTTCTAGGCCTCTCAGGACCAGAATTTATGAACATAAATCGAGAATTAGATGTTTATCTCAAGATTCCACCCTTTACAGTCATTTCTATCAACTTCATCATATGCCTGATAGCTTTAAAGTGTATAATTTACAAAGGGTTAAATCCCTTCCCCATAGCGATCTCACCTAATCATTACTAAAGGCTGAGAAGAAATGGGCCCTATTGTTAACAAGTGAAACGCCCTGCGGCTTGAACGACTCCCTTTCCCTTCAACAGTTACTACTATGATAATTTATACCTGTGATGGATCCTATATCTTGCACCCTCCCCCTTTGTATCTTGCTGCATTCAGCCATTAGAATGACTTACCTGTGATGCTCCTTGTTTGAAATGCCTAGGTATGTACCATTCCAATTGCAATGTTTTGATGTGTTTTTGTGCTTATTTTGTACCTGTATATCAGCCAGTTTCATCATGTTATGAGTGTTACCATGTTGTTTTGGACTCAACTACACAGCGACGCGCCCTGATGAAGCGTCTGTATGACACGAAAACAGCAAAATACAGCCTTGGAGAAACCCCGTCCGTTTGACACTGTCCCGCCTCTCCCTTTAATTTGGGTCCCACGCTCCCAATCCGAGCGCCCCATAGCACGACAGTCACTGCTGTAAACACTAGATTGCTTTCTGGCCTCATTTCCGGTGCACGCCGGCAGGCTCGCTTTGGAACCCGGCTTTGCATCTTCGCCGCAGTTCCACGCCGCGGCTTCCCTTCCGAACCATGTGGCGCCGCGGGGGACCACCCTTGGAACTATTGCTTCTCGGATTGCTTCCCATACTCCGTGGAGGTTTGCTCACTTACCAACAAGTGTTTTCATTTGAACATTACCTGCATTGTACATTATCTGTACTGTTATATTGACTAAGTGAGAGGCAAGGGGTTCAGTCCGTCCGCTTTGTTTATGCCTTAGATAGAATTACATGCATGTTGTACCATTGTTTGTGCTAATACAGCAGTGTTTATTTTCATGACATATCGTGTATAGACTGTGCTTATCTGCTTTGGAATTCCTTACTCGTGTGAGCTTGTTTACCCTGATTGGTTCACCCTTTGTTGACTTGCATTTTGTAAGCACCCCCCTCCTTTCTCTTGGTTACAAGAAAGCAAAGTATGACAGTGGGAGTTTTTCTCTTATAACCAAAAAAAATCTATCAAAGTTTCTAGGTTGCCCTTTCAGTTAATACACTGTAGGGCTGTATATCTCTTATACAGTAAATATGGAGTACATTGTAGACTAGAAGCAATACTCTTCTGCAGCTGCAGCTGCCTACTGCAGAAGAATGTCACTAGCTGTGGACAAGCTAGCTATTTACTATGGAGGTCCAACACATTTTGAAAAACACTGGATTTATTTATTTATCTTGTAGAAGTAAGTTGAGGGTACATGAGAGAAGTCTCCCTACAGGATCGTAACACATCTAGGCATCCCCTGGGCAACATATTTGTAGACAGCTGATTCTCTCACACCAGAAACAACTTGTAACATGCTGCCAAACAAAACACTGGATTATGAAGGAAGATGGTTTATGTTCAGGTCCTTTAGGCAGCTGCACTATTTTGAGACTGTTGGATTTATTATTATTATTATTATTATTATTATTATGAAGTTCATTCAAAGCTTACTGAAGTTTCAGTAAGAGCATAGACATATACCCAAAAACAATTTAGTGTGGCTTGCCTTCAGGTAAGTAAATACAGAATGTCAATATAGGAAAAAGATCTCATTGATCTGTTACAACACCATGGCGAGTGACAGTTGTGATAGCCATGGTTGGCCCAAAGTTGTGAAACCTTCAATGTTAAAAAGAGAAAAAGTCCTTATTAAAAGTAACTGATAGAAACACACAGTATCCCATACAGCCAAACAACAATGTTTTACATGAGATGGGCACTAATATATTTTAAAGTTTAATTTTCCTTATGTTTTACTTGTTTTTTTTTTTTTTTTAATCTTACAAGCCACCTTGAGTCTCCTCCTGGGAAAAAGGCAAGGTATAAACAAGGTGATTAAACACTTCCTCTTCCTTGCTACAAGAAAACAAAAATAATAGTATCAAAATCATGATTTCCCCATGGAGAGATTTTTACATTTTTTTTCTAGCTTAGAAATAGGTTGTTATTCATTTCAGTTCATCTGCCTGTGAGTTCTACTCTTAAAAGCTCATTTTAGCAAACTAACCTTTACTGAGAAGAGCGAAAATCCCAAAACAGTTTCTTTTAACTGCAGAATTTTTTTCATACATATTTTTGCTTTGAAACAATGAGATATTTCAAAAGTAAAGTATATGTTCACTTGGTGCAGATAATATGTATTACAGAAAATTCTATTGCTAGGTATTTGTTAGGGTTGGATAGGTTTGTTCATAAAAGACTGAAATTCAGAATAAAACATACATCTGATGCAGTTTTGAACCATGCAGGAAAGGTTGTGGGGGGGACGGGGACTGAATTTGAACCACTTATCCTTTTGTCAGAAATATTCTATAATGTTTGGATTGTCTCCCAAGGTTATTTTAATTTTCCCAAGCATTAAGCAATTTTGGTAAAGCCAAGGAAATTTTTTAAATCTCATGCCTTCCGCTGGCGATGCAAGGAGGTAGGCATGGCTAATCACAGCCACCTTTAACTGTAATTTGTGAAGGCCAGGCCCACAATGGTAGAGATTGCAAAAGGCCCTTCTGTTAAACTACATTTCCCACAATGCTCGCCTGCTCATTAGCCAAAATGGCTGAAGGACACCAAATAGCTATCTGTAGCAGTCTTTCTCTAAATATAAAATAAACTGATTGAATCTACAAAAGTGTCTAAAGGAAGCAGCAAAGCAATAAGCAACATTAGCAAAGCCAAGATTACATAAACTGCTTAAAAACCAATCATTTTACTTTTGCCTGATTGCCATGAACCAGGCACTGGGGTAGCCAGCCACAGCCAGCCTTTTACAGTCAGTAAGTAATGATAAAATAAAATGCAACTGCAAAAAGGAATAAATTGATTGATGTGTTTTGAGGGTCTCCTCCAACTTAGTAGAGGAACCAAATGGATGTCAGGAGAGTTTGGATTGTGCCTTTCTGCCCAGAAAAAGGGGGTCAGTCTAGATAACCCTTGATGGAATATGTACTATGATTTCTGCTCTCCACCAATTTAACACGGTTTGTGCCACACAAAGTGTTTGGAGTAGAACAACTACTTTCAAAGTAAAACCACCAAATGAAACAGGAAATAACACTTTCAAACCAGGAACAGATTTTCTTTATTATTAAAAAAAGTTCATCAAAAATCCATGGATAAGTAAAAAGTTATGAAATTTGGTGAGCTAACAGTGGTCCATGTGTTCTACCACTGTGGAAAGTTTAATCAGCATTGGTCTAAAAATGAGGGAGGAAGAATCCCCTGAATTTTCCCCAGTGCCAGTGCTGCTACACTGCACATGCATGTCTGCATTAACAAATCGATTTGAAAGTTTCAGAAAGTTTTTTTTTGGGGGGGGGGAATCCGGAAGTGACTTTCGAATCAAACCATCAGCACCCCCTTAATCCAAAATGAGTTTTGAACTATATTTTTGATCAACCAAGCTGATTATTTGTATTACATCAGAATAGTATACTTTTTGAGAAGCAGTTACAAATAATGCGTATGATTGCTACGTGTAATGAACTTTCATGAAAAAAGGTTGCATATTTTAAAAATAGAATCCTTGCATGACATACACTGAGCAGCTTACAAATAAAACTGCTGAATAATAGTATTAACTTCATAATTTACTAGAAAGTAGCAAAGATCTTAATTTTTTTGTTTTTGAAACATTAACATGTTTTACTGTTTCATATCTGTTCCCTATCTGCACAAAATTATATTTTTATGAGTAGTGATAAATGCTATTTAAATCCATGTTTGAATGACATTTTCTCTCAAAATGGTCATAAAAAAGCCTGGGCCGTTGGGCCTTCAAGTCATTATACTCAAGTATTTGCCAAGCCTTTGTTGCCAAGGACTTATCCAGGATTTTAGCCCATTGGGGCATCAAGACTATTTCTGCATTTATTGAGCCTTTTTACTCTTTGGACTATTGCATTGCAATACACTGATGCTGGGGGCAACAATGGACTATATTTTTATCTCTTTTATTCTTTTCCTTATTCTAAATAAAGCATTTAATCACGGCTGGTCTAAAGTGGTTTACTGAGGGATCCTTCAGGTCTAGGGTGCAACAGGAAGGCTTTAAATAGTCTATCTTCCAGTTTTCATAAAATCCATGAAATTTTCAGATCTATAATGGGCACCTTGGAACATAAGAACCACAATTCTTCAAATTCAATGTAAGTTAAAAGAATTGAAATATGGATTGAAATAAATTTTGTAAAGAATAAAATGCAGACAATAGAAAACAAATATAAGGAATATAATAAATGTGATTGAGTACTATGAGAAGAATATTGACAAAGAAATAGCTATAATGTTCATGGATGCCGAGAAGGCCTTTGATAAAATCAGCTGGGATTATTTAAAGATGCTCATTAAGGAATTGGACATGGGATTCCAGATAGAAAACATAATTGGAGCCATATATCAAAAACAAACAGCAAGAATAATAATAAATCAAAGGAAAACAGAGAAGTTTGAGATACAAAAAGGAGTGAGACAAGGCTGCCCACTATCCCCTTTGCTATTTGTCTTTATGTTGGAAGTTCTGTTAAATGATATCAGAGAGGACGACAATCTGAAAGGGATACAAATCAGAAAAGAGAAAACTAAATTAAAGGCATTTGCGGATGATGTAGTATTAATCATAGAGGACCCAATAGAAAGCATCCACCGTTGGCTGGGAAAAATAGAAGACTTTAGCGAGATAGCTGGACTCAGAATAAATAAAAGCAAAACCCAATTCTTGGTAAAAATGTATCTGGAAAAAAGAAAAAAGAACTAGAAGATAAATCGGGAATAAAAATAGCAAATAAAATAAAATATCTGGGAATAAACCTAACAGCAAAAAACTCCCAACTATTCAAAAATAATTATTCAGATTTATGGAAAGCAATACAAAAAGATTTTGAAAAGTGGGGAAAATTAAATCTATCGCTATTAGGTAAAATATCAGCAATCAAAATGATAACACTACCCAAAATAAACTTTCTTTTTTCCACCTTAACAATTGTCAAGAAGGAAGGACAATTCAGAATTTGGATGAGGGATATTTCAAAATTTATATGGGGAGGGAAGAAACCAAGGGTTAAAATGAAGACAATGCAAGATATTAAAGAAAGAGGAGGATTAGGGGTACCGGATCTAAAATTATATTTTGAAGCCTTTGCCTCGCCTGGGCTAAGGAATGGGTTAGATTGGAAGATAACAAACTACTGAATCTGGAGGGATATGACCTAAAATTCGGATTCCATGGCTACATCGGATACAACAAATTAAAAGCAGGTGCAAAATTCAAAAACCATTATACTAGAAGCGCAGTATTGAAAATATGGTTAAAATACTGGAGAAATGTATTAAAAAACACCGCTATGGCTCTCACCAACGGAAGCCCATAGAATTAGAGAATTAGGAAATAAGAAATGGGTTAGATCTCATTTGGTGGGATGGTGAAAAATACTGCCTAAAGAGTCTTGAACAACTTAAATCAGAGGGAATGGAGGTAGACTGGCTTTCTTTCCACCAAATAAAAGAGAAATTCAAAGGAGACAACAAAATTGGATTTGAGGAAAGTAGTAATGAAATTGAAGATATTATGATGGAAAAAGAACATAAAATTACAGGGAAAATATATAAAGTATTATTAAAATGGGAAACAGAGGGCAACCAAAATAGGGAATATATGAAGGCTTGGTCAAGAAACATAGGGTATAAAATTGGAAAAGAAACATGGACCCAAATCTGGATGAAGAATGTAAAAATTATCCCCTTAAATCCTCCTGCAATATCTCTGATCATACCAGGAGATGATAAAAAGTATTTTGATAATTAGCAAAATCTGTATGTATAGCAAAATTAAAATAGGAAAAAATAGGGAAAAAAATCCAAGGCTATCTGGGTTTTTTTAATAAAAAATATTCTAGATGATCAGAGAAAAGAAAGCTAGAAATAACAAAATCAATAAAATCAATGCACTTAAGCCTATGAAGCTAAATGTTTTAAAGACACAACCTTAGGCTGCACAGTTTTTAAAATTTTATTTATTGTATCAGAAGCCTACCAAGGATACAGTTGTAATGTATTTTTAAAAAAGAGTTTTTAAAAACTTGGCACTATATTAAGTGCCCTTTTACCAGTAGCTGGCCACTTGGAGTGCCTCTGGTGTTGCTTTAAGAAGATCCTCCATTGTGCATGTGGCAGGGCTCAGGTTGCATTGTAATAGGTAGTCTGTGGTTTGCTCTTCTCCACACTCACATGTCATGGACTCCACTTTGGGGCCCCATTTCTTAAGGTTGGTTCTGCATCTCATGGTGCCAGAGCACAGTTTGTTCAGTGACTTGCAAGTCGCCCAGGAGGAAGTCTCTCATTTGGTATCAGCCATGGCTTGAGGTTCTGGGTTTTAGCCTGCCACTTTTGGACTCTCACTTGTTGAGGCATACCGGCAAGAATCTCTGTAGATATTAGAAAACTATTTCTTGATTTAAGGTATTGGTATGCTGGCTGATATCCGAACAGGGGATGGGCCAGAGATATCACTGCCTTGGTTCTTTCATTATTGGTTGCTCCTTACCAGCAGATATCAGTTGGTTCAATACTGGCTAAAAAGTGTAATTTCTCCAGTGGTGTGGGGCCCAGACATCCTGTGATAATGCGGCATTAAAAGCCACATCCACTGTTTTAGCATGGTGAGATGTATTCTAAACTGGGCATGTGTACTCAGCAGCAGAGTAGCAAAGCACAAGGGCAGATGTCTTCACTGATCCCCAGGTTGTGCCACTTAGCTTTCATATGATATTGTTTCTAGTGCCCACCTTTTGTTTGATATTCAAGCAGTGCTTCTTGTAAGTCAGAGCATGGTCCAGGGTAACTCCCAGGTATTTGGGTCTGCTCCAGTGGGATTCCTTCTCAGGCAATCCTCAGAGCTTGAGATGCTTGTATGTTGTTAAGATGCAAAGCACATGTCTGTGTTTTAGATGGATTAAGAAATCAGCTGGTTTTCCCAAGCTGCACAGTGACAGACAACCAGAACTACAGCAGCCAAATCAACCAGAACTACAGCAGCCCATTGGATGAGCATTAGCCAAAAAGAAAAAAGAAAGAAAGAAATTTTACACGTTTTCCACGTGGATGGGGAGTGCAGTGCATATTAGGGGTGTGCATTTTCTAATCCAAATCATTTCATGTTTTACATTATGTGTAGATGGGGCTTTGCTCATTTTTCATTGTCTTGCTTTTCCAGGGCTTTTCCAGGGCAGAAAACAATTTGTTTATCAACAAATTATTTTACCAAAGGAGCACTTATTCTGAAGATGCAAATTGCATTGATGCTATCACTATCAAAGTTTTTCTTCCATAGGCAAGTAAAGGACATAAATAACTCCTGCACCATTGCAGGTCAGAAAATGCTGCATTTGAACCAGTAGTTTTTCCATTAGTGGTCAGAGTGAAAACCATCATGCCTCTGGTAAATTTGCACTAAATTCAACAAGCATACATGTGACGGTAGATTGGGTTTTATTAGCCACTACATCTGTGTGGTTGGTATGAACCTGAAAGTCTTTTGAGATTCCTGGACCTTTGAAAAGCCACCTGGGGGTTGGATGAAAAACCTGGCAGTTCTTGCAACAAATGCCAATTCGACTGAATACACATTTGTAATTTCCTGGTTACTGGATTGAATGGGAGGACACAAGCTAATCTTTTGGAAATAATTATCCCTCAAGGGGATAGCAAAGAAAATCAGCCATGGATGTTAACTTTGTTCATTGCTGTGCATACAACATAGTATTTTCCTATTATGCTAAGGTCTGCAGTTTCTTAATACAACCATAATTATTAGAACAATTATGTTTAACCCTTAATAACTGAATGTAATGATTTTTTTTAGCATGGCATCTCCCTGTCTATTTCAGAAATTACTTGGTACAGTTCAAAGAATTTATTTTACTCGCATGCCTTAAAAACAAACAGAAAAGGAAATTTTAGTGCCCAAGATGCACTTTTGTTTTGTAGTCTTTCATGGTATATAATATAAAAATCTGCAAAATTGCTTGATGTGCAGAATACATTTTATATACATAAAAGAACAACAACAAACACTGGAAACTAATTTGATTGTTGTAAACCATCATCAAGGTTTATATATATATATTCCTACAAAAAGAGACCATATGTGATTAAAGGGGCCATGCCGCTCTTAGAAGCTCAGGACAGTGGCATCTCTGATTAGGTCAATCTACCACCCTCCTCCTTATCATCATCATCCTGTTTTCCTCTTTTAAATGAGATTCAAAACAGCTCACAACATTAACTAAAGTTAAAGGCTTCCCCTTGTCATTAAGTCTAGTCGAATCTGACTCTGTGTGGTGATGCTCACCTCCATTTCTAAGCTGAAGAGCTGCCATTGTCCATAGACACCTCCTAGGTCATATGGCCAGTATAACTGCATGGAGTGCTATTACTTTCTCACTGAAGCAATTCCTATTGATTTACTTATATTTGCATGTTTTTGAACTGCTAGGTTGGTAGAAGCTGGGGCTAACAACAAGAGCTCAGCCCGCTCTATGTTTTAAACCACCAGCTTTTCGGACAGCAAGTTCCGCTGCTCAGTGGTTTAACCCGCTGCACCACCATGGCCCCCTCTAAAACATTAAGAAAAATACAATTTAAAATATACATACTAAAATAGAATTAAATATAGAATTGTTTTAAAACAGTTGAATCACATGAAATCTATTAAAATGCAAACTTTTAAAATGATTTAAATAAAGACTAATGCAGAGCTAGTGTCGAGAAATGCAATACTACAGTAGCTTATGGTGGTGACAAATGAGTTTAAACTTGCAGTTGTAGAGGCAATCTCATCCTTGCACAGGAATATGTCAGCTTTTAATAATAAAATTAAAAAGAGACAAGACACAGATGTGAAAGACTGGAATTCCCATACCTGGCCATTTAAAAATTTATGGCAAGGAATAGGAGGAGTTCAGAGTCAATACAAGGCTTTTTTCTCAGGCATGCTTTCATTAACATTCAGCCAAATGCTTTGATTACCCCCCCCCTTTCCACATTTTGGAGACCCACTCAAGTCATGCCATCACTTTTTGGGCTCCTGGGGTCCCACTCAGTATTATTGTTGCATCTGAGCCTCATTCAGGACTTGCTATAACTTGCCATCCTCCAGCTATCTCAAAATACAAACTCTTATCAGGCTCAGCCAGTATGGTTAGTGGTCAGGGATGATGGGAACTGTTATCCAAATATTTATTTGACTTACATCCCACTTTCCCAAAACTGAAATTTACAATGTTCTTTAAAAAAACCCCAGATAGATTTTTAAAAAAAATAGTTACAGTATTAAAGCACAAACTAGAATATTGTAACACTACTGTTAAAAACAGGTTGAAAGTATTACTTCAGATATTTCCTGACCACCTTTGGGAGTAATTGAAATTCATAATGGTGAGGAAATATTTGGAATGCATATTTTACTTTATCCAATTTTATTTTACTTTTATTCCATCTTGGATTTGACTTCAAGAACTTGGATGAGACTCAAAGGATCTAGACAGCCCCTTTATTATGGCAACTTCCGCAATAAAAGGGGGCTGTTCAGACAACATTCTGGATAATCCCAAATTAATTTGCCACAAACCAGGAAACCAGGAAACCCTGGTTTGTGTCAAATTAATTTGATAGTGGGTTTGGAAGGTGCGGGATAAACCCATTGTCTGGACTACAGTGCAGACAACATTCCCACAGTTTTTCAGGCTAAATTATCCCAGAATACTGTGGGAATCCCATCTCCCTCCCCAAAAGCCCTAACCCCCCCCCCCTTAAAAATAAAAGTACTTATCCAGCCTCCATTGGAGAGCTCCGGCAGCTTTCCCGGTGCATAGAAATGACATGCTAGGAGAACCTGGGGGGGGGGGTTGCTCCCCCCTTTCTCCTGGCATGTCATTTCTATGCACCCAGAGAGCTGCTGCATCTCTTCAATGGAAGCTGGTAAGTACTTTTATTACTGGGGGGGGGGTTAAAGCTTTTTTGGGGGGTAGAGTCTCCCGGGCCATTCCTGGAAGAACGTCTGGACACCCACCCCAGAAAGTGTGCACTTTCTGGGCTTTGTGTGGAGAAGGCCCCAAGAACATCCACATTTTAAAATGCAGATGCTCCTGGGATAATGCCCTATCTGGAAGGCCCTCAGTTGATTCTGTGTAAATGTCAATGGACGTTTATTATCCCAAAGTACAGTGAGTTTTTCATTGGGACCAGAAAAGTGCTAGTTTGTACTCTAGAACAGGTGGAATAAAAAAAGTTGCCAGGTAAGACTAGGACTAAATTTTGTACAGTACATTCCATTTCCATTACTAGGTTCGTGCAAGTATCTTGACAATACTATAAGGGCTTAATTTATCTGAATGCATCTATCAATACGGGACCAGAGAGTGTTCTGGATATCTACATAGAACAGCTTCCCCTATTTGGTGTCTATCAGATGGGTTGGTCTAGAGCTTCCATAATCCTCTAACAAATGTAGAGAAAGTTGGTAGAGAATAAACTGCAGGAATATGGTATATCTGAGTGAAGTTATAAACAGAAATAAACTGTGGGGTTTGTGTGCAACAAGAACATATCCTTCCAAAAAATAAGGCGGCGGAACGAGGGGGTAGAGATTGTCACAATAAGATGATGAGATGTGTGCTTTGATAGAGAGCTTTTATGCATTTCAAGATGGATTTTTCCACATTTTAAATGGGCAAGTCTGAACTGTGATAAATTGCCTCATTGCACAGGATGTTAAGAAAGAAGTAGCTTTGGGAAGATTGTATAGAAATGCAGAACCCACTCAACCCTTTTTTTCTTGCTTTGTATTTGTATTTACACAAGGGGGAACCTAGATCTGCACAGAGATACTTTGTGACAATTGCATAAAACACAATGGTGGTGGCCATGGGAAACAGTGTCTTCATCTTGTGCTGGACTTGGGGATTCTTTGATGGGCCGGCTGTCGTGGTCTCTTTCAATCAAAATCTTGCCAACTGTGAGTTTTGTTTTCTAACATCCCTAGATACTTTATCCTCACTGTGTTTCACAAAAGTATCACCGTGAGCCCTTAATTTAACAACCAAGAAATGTATGGCGGCTTTATAATGAGGCAGCCCATTTGTTCACCTAATGAAATAGTGCCTACTCTAGCAGTCTGCTTCCTCTTTTTAAGTTTTATTATAGGATTATTACATGTTGGAATGTAAGACCCTAATTCAAAAAGAAAAGAAATGGAACAATCTGAAAAGGAAAAAAATGGCAACACTAATGCAGAACAGAAAAGAACTGTTGAAATCAGAAACTGTTAATGCAAAGAAAAATAACTGCTATCTTTCAAAGAGTTCTCTTTTCACTGCAGAACTTATTTTTTATCACAGGATGATGGCCTGTCCCAAGAAGAACTTGGTATATTGACTTCCTCTCCCCCAAACTGCACCATAGGAGTCTGCCCATAACTAGCAGTGTTGCAGTCATGTTCTCCTTCCCTTCTTCTCCATTTCATTCTTTAGGAGTTCACATTGAATAGAAATGAAGTGTCTGGGTGCTGGAAGGGGTGGGACATAATTAACCCAACTCTTGAATTTCATTTGTTTTGGAATTGGTCGTGTAGCACTAACACATTACAGGTCAAACTTTTGTGACAATCAGAAAACTGACTATAAAGGTCAAGCAGCAGATGTTACACAAAATACCATGACAAGACATCTCACTGTGTAGTAAAAGAACCCCAACAACAACAACTTTAAAGACAAGGAGAAAAATCCTGCAAGGGTAGAAACAAAAAAAAGGAGAATGTCTGATTATCTCCTATGTACCCACATTCTCAGCCAAAATCCAATTTTCTTTCCTCTGAGTGGTATGTGCATATGTCTCAGTGATAAGCTATAATTGGCCATGACAAACTATCAATCTGACTGGAGGGGAGGGGGGGCAAGCAATGAGGGGGGTTAAACAAAATTACAAGTTCAAAATCTGCCTCCTTTCTTTTTTCAGCTATGAAGGACATTATATGAGGACTTTATTTTTCCCAATACGTGAGGAAAATATCAGAGAGGAAGATTAAACTGTCCTATCTCAGTCCCTACTTAGACTACTATTCAAAATATTCTTTACAATAAGATGCACCAGATGCAGTGGAACTCCTTGTTGTGTGCCTTCAAGTCATTTCTGACTTATGGTGGTCCAAAGGTGAACTTATCTCATCCTTCTTTTAGCAGGATTTTCTCAGAAGGGCTTTGTCCCTGCCTTGATTTGGGATTGTGGTAGTGTGACTTGCCTCAGGTCACTCAATAGGTTTCTAGGGCTGAGTGGGTATTTAGATTCTATACAAAGCTAGCTCAGTGGAACTTACTTGTGAGAAAACATAATATATTAATCCAATAAGGATCAGATTGTACATAAAAACTCACCTTTGCTTATGGGGCTTTTGTTTTTTTTTTTTTTTTTAAAAAAGAAAGTAATGAAAAGAAAATTTGTATTACTCAGTATGAGTATTTTGAACTAAAGAATATATAATTTCTAAGATTTAGGGAGCTATGAATAGAACAAACAGGCATTCTGAAGTACACGGTGTGAAATGTGCGATCTATAAACTGACATTTTACTGTGTTCAGTCTTTGCATAACTTTTCATAGTCAAGAAAGTTGATAGCTATGCCTTTGACTTGCTTATGCTTCTGCAAGCACTCCAGTTTTCAGTCAATTCCTCAAACTGTATTCTGACACATACAAAGGACATTTACTTCATCATATCTTACATGCTTATGGATGAGTGGAGTAAGCAATGAATAGAATATCACTCATGTGCACACACACACAATAGCGTGCGCGCGCGCACACACACACACACACACAAACAGACATCTATATATCAAAAGAAAAATACATTTCTTCTAGCCATTGACCTTCATTGAAGACTCTCTCTCTCTCTCTCAGCATTATTTCACGAACAAAGATTCTTAGGAAGGACTCATCCCACGCTTTTTACAAGCGCGTCGATGACTAAAAAGGCCAATCTGAGATAGGCAAGTTTGGTTGCAGAAAGCACAACACAAAGTCTCCTTGGGTGATGTTGTTTCCAAGTTGTGGTTCTTTCTGTGTTGTCGTTTCTCTTCAAGACCCATTGGCGTGTCTTCTCGAAAGAGGCTGCAGCATTGTGGATGGTGCATCTCCATGCCTCACGATGTGGTTATCACCATCACCATTGATGGTGATCAATCTGGCCGAGCCTGAGATGTTGTTTCAGGGAGTCCTTATATCTCTTTATGGGGGCGCCTCTCTTGTGCTGACCCATGGCGAGTTCACCATAGAGTAGTATCTTTGGGAGGCGGTGGTCCCCCATCCTAGAGATGTGCCTTGCCCAGTGCAGCTGTGTTCTCAATAGCATGGTCTCAATGCGGGTGATCCCTGCTTGCTCAAGAACAGCAACATTAGTCATATAGTCGGTCCAGTGTATATTTAGGATTGTGCAAAGACAGCACTGATGAAAGCATTCGAGGAGTCATAGGTGACCCATGTTTCAGACCCATAGAGGAGAATAGACAGTATGATAGCTCTGTACACACTGATTTTGGTGCTTTGCCTCAGGTGCTTGTTGCTCCAGACTCTTTTGTGAAGCCTTCCAAATGCACTATATGCCTTTGCTAATCTGTGATCTATCTCTTTATCAATCTTGGTGTCTGAAGAGATGATGCTTCCCGGGTAGGTCAACTGCTGAATGGACTTAAGCACATATTTGCCTATGCTGACGTGGGGATGATGGTGTTCTTCCTGTGGTGTGGGCTGGTAGAGAACTTCCGTTTTCTTCAGGCAGACTTCCAGCCCAAACAGCTCTGCAGCTGTTGCAAAGCAGGATGTTAGGTGCTGAATGCTGCTTCTGAATGGGCAACAAGGGCAGCAACAGCAGCAAAAAGCAGCTCATGGACTAGATAGTTTAGAGTCTTCGTGCGAGCGCTCAGACGGCTTAAGTTGAACAAGCTACCATCAGTACGATATCATATATATATATATGCTGTCTTCTTCTTCAAGGTCTGTCATAGCCCTTTAGAGCATCATGCTGAAGAAGATTGTAAATAGGGTTGGTGCAAGAACACAACCTTGTTTCACTCCATTAGTTATTAGAAAGGGCTCTGAGAGAGCATCGCCATATCTGACTTGACCGCATGGGCCCTCATGTAACAGGATAAACATTTTGAGGGAATTGGGGGGGGGGGGCATCCTAGATGTTCCAGAATCTGCCACAGACCTTTTCTGCTCACAGTGTCGAAGCACTTTGGTGAGGTCGACAAATGTTACATAGAGTCCTTTGTTCATTGAAGAACTGATCTTATTGAAGAAGCCTATGGAGAACAAGATGCATTGTCAATAGGCAGGCAGAAGGAACACTATCAAGGACACAACAGAAGGCAATTAGAAATCCAAAAAGAGGAGATGCTGATGAGAACAACAAATAACTGAAATAATAATAATCTGAGAAAATAAATAAATATAATAATCAGGTTGGTAATCAAATATAGCCCATAAGATAAGTACTGTTGTGGGAAAGTGAAAGAAAAGGTATCTACGTACTTTGCTTTTAAAATGCTTTTTAAGTGCTATACAAGCAACAATTGTAGGGTATTAACAGAGAAAAATCTACAAAGGTAAAAGCAGTTATACATTCTCATTGCATCTTGACTAACAAAACAGAAGTACATATTTACCTAATGCAGTGATCAATTTTCTTGGCACAGTAAGGGGGAAAAGAATTAAAATGTATGCAAATAGCTGTGTAATTGGTAGAGAAGTGCCTAATGCTAATATCCATAATAATATTTGATTTGGATTTAGGAGACCAACATTTAAATAATAATGCAAATATGACAAAAAGAGCACTCAACACAACTACAGAAGCATACTGAGATGTGTTTTCCCCACATAGGATGTAAGGAATGTGAGAAGATCTGACACTGATTGGGAGCTTCAGGGTTTTAGCTGTTTCTTTAGGATCCTTTTTGAAGGTACAAGGGGAAATAGCTAAAATAAAACAAAATCATAACAATGTAAAAAAACCCGATGGTATCAATGAGTCTATATGTGTACAGTGTTCCATCACTTTTCACAGGAGTCACGTTCCAGGCCCACCTGCAAAAGTAGGGGGGCTATTTATATATATCACATTTCAATGGTGAGGCAGAAGCGAAGAGAGATTTAAAGGCACTGCACACTTTTTTTTGCTACATATAAGGAAGGGACCATAAGGCCATGATTTACATACGGCTTTGTATCTCCTCTCTCTCTCTCTCTTTTATGATTGGCTGCCTCTCTGTCACACTCCATCATTGCCAGGAGGCAAAAACCCGCAAAACAGTGGGTCCATGAATAGCAAACCACAAAGTAGCAAGGGAACACTGTATATGACAAAGACTACAGCACAAAGGCTATGAAACCTAAGGTGTATCTACATTGTAGAATTCATAGAGTTTGTCAGCACTTTAATTGCCATGGCTCGATTCTGTGGACTCCTAGGATTTGTAGTTGGGTAAGGTGCCAGCAGTTTTTGGCAAAGATGGCTAAAGGACTTATATAACCACAAATTCTATGATTTGATAGTATTGAGGCATGGCAATTTAAGTAGGGTCAAAATACAATAATTTTGCAGTGTAGATGCACTTCTAGATTTTTCCCCCCAACTATTAAGGGAACCCCAAAAGGGTACATTTGAGGATTATTTTAAAAACAGATTTAATAAATTAAAATCTGAGACAAGGTTCCTCGACGTGCTAGCTGATTATTCCCTTGAGCAGATGGTCATGGAACCAACCAGGGGAAAGGGGATCCTGGACTTGGTGCTAACTAATGAACAAGATCTCATTCAAGATGTCCTTGTAACTGAGCCCATAGGTACCAGTGACCACAACACAATAACCTTCAACTTAAGTTTGGATAGCAAACTGTCAGTGAAAACTAACACAGAGACCTTAAATTTTCACAAAGGGAATTTCACAAAAATTAGAAAAATATTAAATCACAAACTAAAAGGAACACTAAAAACAATCAAATCCCTCCAAAATGCTTGGAAACTGATTAAAAATACTTTAAAACATGCCAAACTAAAATGCATTCCTAAAATAAGAAAGAGGCCGGGAAAGTTCAAGAGGACATCGGTATGGCATACAAATGAAGTAAAAGATGTGATTGGAAAGAAGAAAAACTCATTTAAGAAATGAAAAGCTCTTCCTACTGAGGAGAACAGAAAGGAACACAAACTCTGGCAAACTAAATGCAAAGCAACCGTCAGGAAAGCCAAGAGAGATTTTGAGGCATATATAGCTAAGAACATTTAAAAAAATAACAAAAACTTCTTTAAGTACATCAGAAGCAGAAACCCAACTAGAAAAGCAGTTGGGCCACTTGACGAAAATGGTAAGAAAGGGACAATAAGTGAAGACAAGGAGATTGCTGAGCGGCTAAATGACTTCTTTGCCTCCGTTTTCACACAGGAGGACAGACAACATATGCCTGCAGCTGAGTCAGTTTTTTCAGGGAGGGATTTAAATGAATTAAACCAGATAGAGATAAACAAGGAAGATGTTCTCACATGCCTTACTAAACTAAATGTCAACAAATCACCAGGGCCAGATGGCATCCATCCCAGAGTTCTTAAGTGTGAAATTGCTGAAATTGCTGAAATTCTAGCCAAAATATATAACCTTTCTCTAAGATCAGGCACTGTTCCCGAGGACTGGAGGGAGGCAAATGTAACTCCGATCTTCAAGAAAGGATCCAAGGGTGATCCAGGAAATTATAGGCCAGTTAGTCTAACCTCAGTTCCAGGCAAAGTGATGGAAACCATTATTAAAGAAAAAATTACTAAGCACATAGAAGAACAGGCATTGTGGAAGGAAAATCAACATGGTTTCTGCAAAGGCAAATCATGTCTTACTAACTTGATAGAATTCTTTGAGGGTGTAAATAAACACATAGATAAAGGGGACCCAATTGATATTGTTTACCTTGACTTTCAAAAGGCTTTTGACAAAGTCCCTCACCAAAGTCTCCTAAATAAGCTCTTCAGCCATGGAATCAGAGGACAGGTCTTGTCCTGGATTGGAACCTGGCTAAACTGTAGGAAACAAAGGGTGGTAATAAATGGACACTTCTCTGGATGGAAAGAGGTGAGAAGTGGCGTACCCCAAGGTTCAGTTTTAGGACTGTTACTTTTTAATTTATTCATAAATGATCTGGATGTAGAAGTAAATTGTGAGGTAGCAAAGTTTGCAGATGACACTAAACTGCTCAGGGTAGTTAAAAATGAAACTGACTGTAAAGAGCTCCAGAAAGATCTCTCGAAATTGAGTGAATGGGCAACAAAGTGACAAATGCATTTTAACCTAAACAAGTGTAAAGTCATGCACATCGGGGCAAAGAACCCCAAATACACTTATCAACTGATGGGATCAAAGCTTTCTGAGACAAACCAGGAAAGGGATCTTGGGGTTTTGGTGGACAGCTCAATGAAGATGTCAACCCAGTGCGCTGCAGCAGTGAAAAAAGCAAATTCTATGCTTGGCATGATCAGGAAGGGAATCGAAAATAGGTCGGCAAATGTTGTTTTGCTCTCTAAAAATCTATGGTGAGGCCACATCTGGAGTACTGTGTACAATTATGGTCACCGCACCTCAAGAAGGATATAACGGAACTGGAAAAGGTACAAAGAAGGGCAACAAAAATGATCCAAGGGATGGAGCAGCTCCCTTATGAAATCAGGTTGCAACGCCTTGGTCTTTTCAGCCTTGAAAGACGGCGTTTAAGAGTTGACTTGATCGAAGTGTATAAAATCATGCATGGGATAGAAAAGGTGAATAAAGAAAAAATATTTTCTCTGTCACACAACACTAGGACTAGGGGGCACTCCCTAAAGCTCCAAGGTAGGAAAGTTAGGACTAATAAAGGGAAATATTTCTTCACCCAGAGGGTCATTGGGTTATGGAACTCACTTCCAGAGGAGGTTGTGACAGCTGTCTGCCTGGGCAGCTTCAAGGCAGGATTAGACAGATTCATGGATACCAAGGGAATCAGTAGTTACTGAAATGGACATCCAAGTGCCACCTCTGTGTTGATGGAGGCAGGCAGGATTTTCCCGGTACTGGTTGTGGGGGTCGGGAGCAGGTGAGGGTTTTGCCCTCCTTTCTGCTAGAGATCCCTGTGTACAACTAGTGGGCCACTGTGTGACACAGAATGCTGGACTAGATGGGCTGAGGCCCGATTCAGCATGGCTCTTCTTATGTTCTTATGTTCTTAAAACAATAGCTGACAGAGTCTCAATGACTGACACTGAATAACTAGGTTGCTGTGTGATAGTGATACAATTAATTAATAAATATATTCAGCAATTTTTGCCTCACTACAAGAAAGTTTTCTAAAACCTTCCATTTTTGAAGACAATTCAGGAATTAGTCTGCACAAAATTCACATCAGATAATTTTGTACCAAAGCAGCATTTTCTTTCTGAAAACAGCATTAATTGGTTTTAATTTATTTTAATGTATTTATGATGTATTGTTGGTTTTTATGGACTGTTTATGTGGCATCAAATTGTGCCTTTTGTTAGCCACCTTGAGTCCTCTTTCGGGGGTAGAGAAGGGCGGGTTATAAATAATTTGAATAAATAAATAAATAAATAACATTTTCTGCAAGGAAACTAATTCTATTTTCTGTAGAGAAAATAATTTCTATGCAATCAACCATGTGCAGATTTGTATTGAACATATTCTTAATTACAACTATTTCCTTTGCAGAAAACAGTTTTTTCAGTAGAAGAATGATTTTGAATTATCTACCACAAGGCCCTCACGTTCTCAAACTACATTTTCCAGAATTCCGCTTACTGCCTGGTGCCTCCTCCCTGAAATTTTTGGTGGGGGAAAACCCATGTTCATTCTCTAAAGGTATTTTGAGATAAAAAGGAATTATTGGGAGTTGTATCAACCATGTGGGGTAGGCAAAGTTGAGAGGCAGCAACTCCAAAGTTTACCTACTCGGTTTCATTATTTTATTATTTCAAAGACTGGATGGGTATCTGTTGGGGATGATTTGACTGTGCTTGCTTTTCCTGCCTGGTGGAAGGGGGTTGGACTGGATGGCCCCTGGGGTCTAGCAATGAAATAGAACTGTTGATTTTATGTTGGTTATAATTCCCTTAAAATCAATGGATATGCAAATCTTTTTAAAACATGTGGAGGAGGGTGATGCTCTCATAATGTATCACTGAAAATATAAATTTATTTATTTATTTATTTAGTTATTATTCGATTTTTTATTCCGCTCCTCCCTGCAGGCTTGGGGCGGTCACAACAATCAATAAAACATACAATAAAACATGCAATAAAACATCAGATAAAACATAAAACATCAGATAAAACATAATACATGGCAAAATGCCAGTGAATTACAATTCAAAGACAGGCGGAAACACACCATCCACATTCAGGTTTAGCCAAACGCCAGCCTAAAGAGGGCCGTCTTACAGGCCCTTCGAAAAGGGACAAGTACTTGAATCGCCCGAACATGGCTAGGAAGTGAGTTCCAGATCGTGGGAGCCGCGGCAGAGAAGGCCCGTTGTCCCGTGCTGGACAAATGGCAGGAACAGGATGATGGTATAACCAACAAATTCTGCTCTTCCGAGCACAGTGATCTCGGGGGAACATACGGGGTAAGGCGGTCCCTTAGGTGCGCAGGCGCTAGACCGAACAAGGCCTTAAAGGTTAAAACCAGCACCTTGAAGGCGATCCGGTACTCAATAGGAAGCCAGTGCAGTTGCCGAAGGATGGGAGTGATGCGCTCCCTCACTGGTGCTCCCACCAGCAAGTGAGCAGCGGCATTCTGCAGCAGCTTGAGTTTCCGGATCGTCAACAAGGGAAGGCCTACGTAGAGGGCGTTACAGTAGTCCAGCCTCGAGATGACCGTCGCTTGGATCACCGCGGCCAAGGAGATAGTTCTTGAAGTTTTTTAAATAGTCACAAAAACTTTTTTTAAATTCCAAAAATCCGTGAGTGAGTGAAATGTTCTGAAACTTGAGGGGGATAACAGTAGTAAATGTGTTCTACTATGTAGCAAGTTTCATCCTGATATCTTTAAAAATGAGGGTGAAAGGAGCCCCTGTAGCTCCCTCCTTTGTGCAATTACTAAACAAAAAAGTAATGAAAAATTAGTTATATTGTTATAGTTATGAGACAGACTCCTAATGATATTTTAGAAACACTTTAGAAATGATTCACCACCACCCCAATTTAGTATGAGTATTGAAACTTTTTTCATCATTATATATAAATGTACCTGTTTCAACTTACATACAAATTCAACTTAAGAACAAACCTATAGAGACTATCTTGTTTGCATCTTGAGAACTTCCTGTACTGAAATCAATGATATCAAAACTGGGGGGGGGGGAGTAGTCCTATCTCAACTGAGCATGAAATCTTGCAAATACTTAAAACAATCTAACAATCTAAAAGAAGCAAAAACTTCTTTAAGTACATCAGAAGTAGAAACCCAACTAGAAAATCAGTTGGGCCACTTGACGAAAATGGTAAGAAAGGGACAATAAGTGAAGACAAGGAGATTGCCGAGCGGCTAAACGACTTCTTTGCCTCCGTTTTCACACAGGAGGACAGACAACATATGCCTGCAGCTGAGTCAGTTTTTTCAGGTAGGGAATTAAATGAATTAAACCAGATAGAGATAAACAAGGAAGATGTTCTCACATGCCTTACTAAACTAAATGTCAACAAATCACCAGGGCCAGATGGCATCCACCCCAGAGTTCTTAAGGAACTCAAGTGTGAAATTGCTGAAATTCTAGCCAAAATATATAACCTTTCTCTAAGATCAGGCACTGTACCCGAGGACTGGAGGGAGGCAAATGTAACTCCGATCTTCAAGAAAGGATCAGGGGTGATCCAGGAAATTATAGGCCAGTTAGTCTAACCTCAGTTCCAGGCAAAGTGATGGAAACCATTATTAAAGAAAAATTACTAAGCACATAGAAGAACAGGCATTGCTGAAGGAAAATCAACATGGTTTCTGCAAAGGCAAATCATGTCTTACTAACTTGTTAGAATTCTTTGAGGGTGTAAATAAACACATAGATAAAGGGGACCCAGTCGATATTGTTTACCTTGACTTTCAAAAGGCTTTTGACAAAGTCCCTCACCAAAGGCTCCTAAATAAGCTGTTCAGCCATGGAATCAGAGGACAGGTCTTGTCCTGGATTGGAACCTGGCTAAACTGTAGGAAACAAAGGGTGGTAATAAACGGACATTTCTCTGGGTGGAAAGAGGTGAGAAGTGGCGTACCCCAAGGTTCAGTTTTGGGTCCGTTACTTTTAATTTATTCATTAATGATCTGGATGTAGGAGTAAATTCTGAGGTAGCAAAGTTTATGACGACACTAAATTGTTCAGGGTAGTTAAAAATGAAACTGATTGTAAAGAGCTCCAGAAAGATCTCTCGAAATTGAGTGAATGGGCAACAAAGTGGCAAATGCATTTTAACCTAAACAAGTGTAAAGTCATGCACATCGGGGCAAAGAACCCCAACTACACCTACCAATTGATGGGGTCAAAGCTTTCCGAGACAAACCAGGAAAGGGATCTCGGGGTTTTGGTGGACAGCTCAATGAAGATGTCAACCCAGTGCGCAGCAGCAGTAAAAAAAGCAAATTCTATGCTTGGCATGATCAGGAAGGGAATCGAAAATAGGTCGTCAAATGTTGTATTACCTCTCTACAAATCTATGGTAAGGCCACATTTGGAGTACTGTGTACAATTCTGGTCACCGCACCTCAAGAAGGATATAACGGAACTGGAAAAGGTACAGAAAAGGGCAACAAGAATGATCCAAGGGATGGAGCAGCTCCCTTACGAAATCAGGTTGCAACGCCTTGGTCTTTTCAGCCTTGAAAGACTGCGTTTAAGAGGTGACTTGATCGAAGTGTATAAAATCATGCATGGGATAGAAAAGGTGAATAGAGAAAAAATATTTTCTCTGTCACACAACACTAGGACTAGGTGGCACTCCCTAAAGCTCAAGGTAGGAAAGTTAGGACTAATAAAGGAAATATTTCTTCACCCAGAGGGTCATTGGGTTATGGAACTCACTTCCAGAGGAGGTTGTGACAGCGATCAGCCTGGACAGCTTCAAGGCAGGATTAGACAGATTCATGGATACCAAGGGAATCAGTAGTTACTGAAATGGACATCCAAGTGCCACCTCTGTGTTGATGGAGGCAGGCAGGATTTCCCCGGTACTGGTTGTGGGGGTCGGGAGCAGGTGAGGGTTTTGCCCTCCTTTCTGCTAGAGATCCCTGTGTACAACTAGTGGGCCACTGTGTGACACAGAATGCTGGACTAGATGGGCTGAGGCCCGATTCAGCATGGCTCTTCTTATGTTCTTATGTTCTTATGTAAATGAAGCAACATAGTAATGATGTCCAAGCTATCACAACATGAGAAAGTGTTCTTTCAACAATGTCATCTCCTGGGGCTCATTTGTATGGTTATTTATTTCATCCAGCTTCCTAGGAAAATTAGTGTGAAACCTCAAGCATATCTGTCTGGAAGTAAATCCCACCGAAGTGGATTGAACTTCTGGCAAATAATTGCATTTTGGTTATGACAGAGCTAGAAAACCTTGTTTTGATCGATATCCAGGAGAATAAAATATATGGTTTCCTTCCTAGTGCTCTTGGACATATATTCAAATTTAATTCAACATTTTAAAAGTTTGCAAGTCTGAAACTCTGATCTGTGCTGTCCCATAAACAAGTTATCATGATACATTAACATATTTTCAGTTTTGCTGAAACCACTGCAGTTGGGTAAAACTTTCTTAAAATGCCTTTCCCCTCCATCACGCAGCTCCACAGGCTGTAATGTAGTTGTGATGATTGCAGAACCCTGTTATCAATTACATTCACTCAGGAGGAAAACTTGGAAATTTCTTTAATGCTAAGTTACTATTATACAATAAAGCAAAGTTATGAATGATGAAAACAGAGTAAGTTTTCAGTCCAATACCCCCAAAAGCCCCACCCCCCTAACTTCCCAAAAGTCTTCCAGTCTAAGCCAGTTGTTCTTATCAGGCTCTTCCCCATGCCAGGTCCCAGATGTTTAAATCCCTCAACTTTGGCTGTGAACCCATGGCATGGAGGTGTTCTGTTGTCTTGAACATAACAGATATAAGCCCATGACAGTAGTGCTATGCAAATGGTTAAGCAAAAGGAAATAGACATGGCAAACCTTAAGTGCTTTTTTAAAGTGTTATTGCAAAGCTGCTTATTTTGTGTGGAGATTGCAAGTGTGCATGCAACTTTGTGTGTATGTATGACTCTGGGAAAATTTACAACATATCCTAAATATGCATAGATATGTGTTGTTTAAGGCTTTCATGGCCAGAATCGCTGGGTTGCTGTGAGTTTTCTGGGCTTTATGGCCATATTCCAGAAGCATTCTCTCCTGATTTTTTTGCACATCTATGGCAAGCATCCTCAGAGGTTGTGAGGTCTGTTAAAAACTAGGACAGGTGAGGTTTATATATCTGTGGAATGTCCAGGGTGGGAGAAATTTTTTGTCTGTTTGATGCAAGTGTGAATGTTGCAATTGGTCACCTTGATTAGCATTGAATGGCCTTTCAGCTTCAAAGCCTGGCTGCTTCCTGCCTGAGGGAATCCTTTGTTAGTAGGTGTTATCTGGCTCTGATTGTTTCCTGTGACAAATTCTCCTGTTTTTTATGTTCCTCTTTATTTACTGTCTTGATTTTAGAGGGGTTTTTTAATTTAAAAAATTGCTAACCAGATTTTGTTCATTTTCATAGTTTTCTCCTTTCATGGTTTTTTTTTTGAAGCCTGGCTTTGTACTGGAGATAAATTGATTTTTTAAAAAAAGACAAAAAAGAAGAAGTAAAAGTTAAAAATGATAACAAAAATATTTTCAGTTGAGGACTAATTGCATACACACAATTCTGCACAAACTTCGTTTCCCACCTATACAAACACAAAGTACATGCACATTTTGCACTGAGTAGTCACAAACCACAGCATTTTCCATGCAGATAGTGTTGTTTTCTGCATTTTTAAAGTGCAAATTTTGTGTGGTATAAGTCCCAAATTGTGGATAAAATTTTGTTTTCTATTTGAAGTGGTAAGAAAATTGCTAAAATTGCTTTTTCCATTCAAGGATGTAATCATAGCCCTATCTGACACTAGAGATTGGACTCACTCTTGGTGATGTTCAAGAATGCTGCTACTTACATGAAAGTCAGGAAGGGTGCCGAAGATGTTATTCTGTCTTTCCTCTCATTGTGAAACTAGCAAAAAGTTGAAGGCCATATATTTCAGAGATTGTCAGGAGAACAGACATTCCAGAATTAGCAAAAGTGTTTTGTTGGTTGAAGAATTCTTTGATTTGTATTAAAATGTGAAATGGAGAAAAATGGAAGGATGGTGTATACATTATGTAAAAGCTGAATCAGACAAAAACTATACTTAGGTGTGATGGACCTAGACCAGGATTCTGTTTCTGCACTATTCAGATGCATGTGCTTGAAAAGTCTCCATATGTGTGCCTTTAGAAAGTTTTCAAACAGAACATAAATGTGATAGGACCCTCCCTAGCAACTAGTATTCAGGCAAATTGTGTCCTGACAGTCAAGACAATTGTAATCAGTGGTTTTTGATTCATTGTAGATATTGACAATTTTATTAAGGATTACAAGGCTCTGATACTTCTATATCTTAATCCCAATGCCATGAATATTTATAATTCACCAAAATTCACTAATATTGTGTTTATACCTCCAACTTTCAGAAAGTGTCTAGTCCTTGAAAACTTTTTTCAAATCTGATTACCTTTTCTTTATCTTACCCTTGATAAGCTTTGTTATCTCAACAATATTCCAGACTTTCATAATCTGCTATTTCATTGCATTGGAATGAGTCCTTTTATTTGTAATACAGCATCTAAAAATGCTAGAACACAGACTTGTTGAAGACAGTAGATTAAATTTTGGCAGACAGGATGGGTACAGAATTATTATTGTGAAAGTGTTGTCAGATTGCTGCATCCATGGCTGCCCTTTTCTTGTCCTTAAGTCTCAGACAAAGGCATTAAGTGATATGAATCCCTGTCCCCAGAAAGAGATGCAATACTGATAGCTGTACTTGCATTCTAACAGTTTAGGAAAGTGTCATAACAGCAGCTGGCAAATGGGAAAATGCCAAATATAAGTGAGAGTCTTGCAGGTCAATATGATTTACAGTGCTCCTGTGAATGCAGTTAGCAAAAGAAGTATTGCCACATAAACAGAGCAAAAACACAGCAAAACGGTCCCACTCTTTTGTCAAAAGCAGGGCTTGGAAATAAGTCTTGAAAATGCTTCTCTAAGCATATCATGCAACTGTCAATTCATAAGTCAAGGTTTGTTGCAAGGAATTGAAGGTATACAATAAAAAGAGATAGTGAAGAAAGAGGTTATTGATGTTTGTGAATATTAGATGTAGATATTGTCTTTCCCCATGGCTGACTACATATCAAACAGCCTCTCAGAAAAGAAAGATTCTTTTAAAGCCCCTATAAAATTGTAATAGCAGAGGAAGTTTAATAGATGAGGTGCAATCACACCTCAAGTTGTATTTCAATAGGAGTGTGAAAATTGTCTAGGGTACATACAAAGTCCAAAAATGTAATTTATAATACAAATATGAGCAGTAGATTAATGATGATAAATTATATCATGATTAGAACTTGGAAGGTACTCCTAGAATCTAGGGGTGTGCACAATTCCGTATGAAGATTCCGGATTTGGGAAAATTTGGAGATCTAGCAGCTGGATCACCAAGAATGGACTGGGTGGGGCAGACAAAGGCTCAGCCAGAAATGGATCATGACAGTTGGATCTTTTGGCTAATGGGGGCAATGGGGTTGATCAGCACTCTATCTGAGGTTGAGCTCAAGGCATGTGGGCAAGATCAGGTGCATGGTGGCGGCAGCTCCTCCTCTTCTTTCTTCCCCAGCAGTTTCCTCCGTCCCTTCCTGAAGGACCCCCTCGGCCGAGCACCCACTTGAGACAAATAAGGCAGGAAACGCTTCCCTAGGCCTCTCCTAAAGAAAGGGCCCCACTGGGAACTCACTTTCCCAGCAGCCCTTTGCACGGTGTAGGCACTGAAGGAGCCTCTCTGCTCCTTCCCGGGGCATGATGGAAGTTTTTTCTCTGTCTTGGTTTCTCATGTTTCTTTCTCATCCAATCAAAGGCCTGGTTGATGTACTGTGTCCATTCTTCTCCCCTGGTTGGGACTTCAATTCCCAGAAACCCCTCTTGTGGGTTTTTTTTTAAAAAAATAAATGTTATGGTAAAAACTCCCAATTTCCCAAATTTCCAAAACTCAGTGCAAAGGTGAAACATTCTGAAATGTAGTATGCTTGCAGTCATAAATGTGGCCTACAACTGAGGCAAGTTTCATTCTGATATGCCTAAAATGAGCAACTAAAATTTCTCCATTTGCATCTTCTCCTGCTTTCTCATCTCAGAACTCTATGATTTGTCCAACTTTATTCAATTACAAGCTAGCCTTCTCTACATATCCATCCTTTCCCTTTGGAGAGCTGAGGTTAAGAAACTTGGTTCATGATGTTCTGTTCACCATTCTGTCCACACCTTAACATCTTAATTGGGGAAATGCTGGCCAATCTCCATAATCAGAAAGAATTTTTGTTGTCAAGCATGTTTATATACAAGCAAATGTAGAGCTTTTGCTATTTAGTGTTAGAACACTGTAGAGGCAGAGTGTATGTGCTATTTAGAGAGAACATATTGCTTTTTGTTGGCAGTCGCATTCTGTAACTTTGTACCAATATAAGTCTTTAGAAGTGAACAGAGAAACAATATAAAGAACTGTAAATTCATGGGGTCACCATAAGTTGACAGATGGCTGGAAAGCACACACTCACATGCAATCTCGACAGTTTCTTGCTTCATGGGGAGGAAAAGGTCACCATACTTCAGTCCATTGCTTCATCTTACAAGCAGAAACTGAAATATGGGTTTTCAAAAAAAAAAGCACTTTGCTTAAGCTATAATGAGATATTCCCCTGTTGTGGCTGCTTTTATTTGATATATGTGTGGTATTACCACTATGTATAAAAGCTGTTGGAAATACAGTATTAGGCCTACTTTTAACTTAACATTTACGTCTGTAGTTCCTTCCCAAAGCAGAACCTGCTCCTACTCTTCGTTTTATATAGCTTAACAAAAAAATTAAAAATAATAGTGTTATTTCACTTCATAGCATTGCCCTATATGGTGAGAAAGACAGTGATTTGCATTCTGCCAAAATAAAAAGAGTGTGAAAAAATTCATAGAACTTTTGCTAGCTGTATTAACACTCTGTTGACTTTCCCCAGTGACACTTGAATATTATACCACACTTCAGCTTCATTTTTATATTAGGGTGGTGGTGGTGATTTACCCAAAATGTAATTACAAAATAGTCTGTACTGGTTTTATTCTCCCAATTTTACTTTTAATGGCGCTGTGCAGCAAATGACATTCATAATTCAATTAAGTAATAGTGGTAGATTTTATCTTGGTCTCAAGAAAGGATGGATCTGCATTGCCAAATAATGCAATTTGAATTGAATTACATTACATTATTTGGGAATGTAGATCCAGCCCTAGACTAGGGGAGGATAATATGAATTTTAAAAATTGAGTTTAAATTAGGAGTGCCTATAAAGGCATCTCACAAATCAATTCAAAGCTTCCACAAAGTCCACAAAGCTTCATTGTTTCCAGAGCAAACTGAACCCATTATATTTTTTCTTGGTTCCTCAGGTGAGAAGCACTGCTTGAAAATAGCTGATCAGCAGTTGACAAAAAGAGGGCAATGCAAGACATTGAAATTGAGGACCCATTGACACAATTCCTTTATCTCAGAAGCTTGATTGTAAAGTCCATTCACACTAGACTAAGGACCTCATTACATGGAGTTCCCCAATCAAGCAATAGTGGGGGGATTCACCATGGCTCATTGTGAATCCAGAGGGGAGGTTTAGGGAACCTGTCGCCTCACACCCCCATTGCCTGCATTGTTCCTACCACAACCCATGAGGGAAGCATTGCCACCCAGATCTCCCCCCACCCCCGGCCTCCATTGTTTCCTCCCGTATTGCTTTTTTTCAACTTCACTTGAGGCATGGAGCCTCACCAGAAGTAGATGGATGTTGTGTGACGGGATTCAGCAAGTGAGGTTGAAGTGTAATAGGACAGGCAATTTTGCCTGTCTGATGAGGTCCTGAGGTTCATTCATACTACACAATTGTAGCACTGTGATTCAGCCTTGTCTGTATATTTGGTTTTGTGTTTGAGGAGGCACAAGAGTTCTCTTGCTGAAATTTCTGAATGTTCCTCCCTAAACTACAAATCTCATGAATTCACAGCAAGTTGCTATGGAAGTTAAAATATAATCATAGATTGTTATGATTGTAAAAGGACCCCTAGGTGTTTAAAATAACACAATTAAACCGTTCTGTAGGAAAGAGAGGGACAATCACCCCCCTCATTCTAAGTTAATGTAAGCTTTTATAGGGTTTTGTTTCCCAGCCAAAATAACATCACATTTCATACCTGACCCTCACATTCAGAGCTGAAAAAGTCTACCTAAAACCTAACAAATAACTCTAACTTCATGAGTGAATATCCTGTTAGTCACTGATACCCTGCTATCTATAATGGAGTTTTGCTATCACAGCCTATCTAGAAATATAGCATGGCTTATCACATTTTCCCCCAATGAGTAAATAAACAAACAAAAAGGAAATATTTATAAATGTTGCCTACTCATAAAAGTGACTTCAGTTTATACAATTACAACAGTGAATTTTACTTTGAGGACTCATACTTACAACATGTATACAGCTATTACAAATAACTATCTAATAAAATAAGTTATCCTATTTCTAATGCAGTAGAGAAATCTCCTTAATGACAGCTTAGTAATGTCAATCCAGTTTCTCTGGAATATTGCTTTTCTACCTGTTTCCACTGGTTATCATTCAAAAATGTTCTGCAAGCATGAAAAAAGAGTCATTAAAAGAGTGTTCTGCTGACAATAAGAGTCATTTGCCCTCCCATACCCCGAATAACGAGCCGACAACAATAATGACACAAACAAGTATCTTTGGGTTCAAATCTTTGGGCAACCTTTATTGTTACCTATTGAATTCCTAACCACTAACTCAAGGGGTGTTAGGAATCAATCAACTTCAACCATATTTGGGGCGAACACCGAGGCTGATCTGCCAGAACACCAGATCCAGCCACAACAGGGAAAGGGTAAGGGGCCAACTCACCCGAGCTTGAGAATGGCCCCCCACCCTTCCAGGGCCATCCAATCCACCTCACTCAACAACAGAACTTCACTGTGAGGCTTTAACTAACTGGCCCTCACCCCTAAAAGGGGATGCCTTCAGGTGAACACCAATTAGGGAATTTCCCTAACAACCAACCGCCACAACTTGGGGGCAGGTGTCTACCTTGTCCCCAACCCCCACCAATCTTCTAACACCCCCACTAAACCTTGCTGGATGTCTAATAAAAACAGGTAGTTGCCCTCATCCGACAAGTGAACCCCATCACTCCGGAAAATCCCATGATTCTCCGGATGCAAAAATCTATGCGGCACATAAGAGCCGTTGGCACCATGTACCACCGACCTCATGGCCCTGTTCACCCGCTTCAGCGCCTTGACCAGGAGCCTGAAGTCGCCACCACCGGGCCAGCACAACCTCGGCACAATAGCCGACCACACGATGTGCACCGCGGGCCATGCCCGCCAGATTGCATACAGATCGGCCCGAGCCTGCAGGTACAGCGCTCGGCCGGTCAGCAATCCCAAGTCATTCCCTCCCAAGTGAATGACCAGAACATCCGGGGGTGGGACCCCCCTTCTGTGGAACAACAATGGCCAAAGCCCGTCCCACCGCAGACCACGTCTGCCCAGCCACTGAACATCCAACCGGGATGCCAGGCCCAACTGTCGTCCGAGGGGTGACTGGAGCGCTGCCTTCTCCGCCCAGTACACATAGCTGTGCCCGCAGATCAGGACCTTCAGCCTCCCGGCGCATCCCATCGGACCTGCAATGAAAAGAAACTGGGCAACATCAAACCGCTTACAACTGAACATTACGAACATAAACTTTGTAAGCGTCTGACCGCCACCTCCCGAGGGACCTAATTGCTTCGGAGCCATACCCCATTGCAGCTGCAGAGGACGCCGCGTCAATTCTGAAGGAGTGGGTTCCGAACTTCACCCCTTCCAAGCCCAATAATTTCAGGGCCTTTTTAGTGACTGCCCAAAACTGAAATTTAGACAGTGGCGTCCCGTCCAGATGGCAAAAAAGATAACCGGTACCCATGCCACGAACAGCCAAATATTGTGACATGGCACGCACCGGACACAACTCGCCGTCACTAGCTCTCCCCAAACGGACCAAAGAGCCCTTACCAGCCTGATCAGTTTTTGAAAACCTGACATTCAAGGCCAAATTGTCCTGATCCAAAGAAATGTCAGATAGTAGAAGGGCCCTGTGAGAGAGGTCTTCCTTTGATGAAGCCACCAACTCACTGATTCTAAAGGCCCAAAAAATGCGGTAAGGGCAGCCGAATGGAACAAAGCCTGTTCGTAACGGGGTCACACACCGATGACCACACCCGGCCCAAACCCTTCAAAATATCAGGGGTGAAGGGTTCCTGAGTCAACAGACCTGCCAATTTGTCTGGACCATCCAGCCATCAATTTGTGCAGGCGAAAATCGTTAGTCGGGTCTTGCAGGCCCTGCGCCTTGAACCAATAGGCCAGCGCTGACAGTTTAACCCGGATGGTACGGGCAGCAAGACCCCGCCTGTGATGATAAACACAAAACTGGGCGATGTGGTCATACGGCACAGGGAAGGTCTCAGGTAAACCATAATACTCCCTGAACTCCGAAAACTCCCTGACGGCCCTGAAGTATCCGCGTCGGGAGCTGGGGGCTAACGCCAGCGCCATGCCGACCGCTACTTTGTCACTCCAACCAGCCAGAGATGGTCTGGCATGTTTTTCGGGAGGACCTCTGCGTCGGGCGCCAATTGCCTGAAGCGCTCCATCTGCATACGAGACAGAGCGTCAGCCAATGAGTTATCGAGCCCTGCAATGTGGAATGCCCGAAACAATATGTTCGCCTCTAAACACTGAAGCGTAAACGCACGCAACAGGCCCATAACCCTGCGGGAACGTGAAGTGAGCGTGTTGATAACATGCACAGTGGCCATGTTATCACACCAAAAATGCACAGTGGAGTTGGCAAACCTCTCAGTCCAAATGTGCACTGCCACAAAAATAGGAAAGAATTCCAGAAAAGTCAGATCAGATGTAACACCCAAACTGTGCCATTCCTCAGGCCACAGTTGTGCACACCACTGACCCTAAAAAAACACTCCGAAACCCAAAGATCCGGAGGCATCCGAAGCTACCTTCAGGGCATCTTTTACTAGCAAATCCTGTCGCCAAAAGGAAATGCCATTGAAATTTGAAATAAAACTCAGCCAAATTTCCAAATCTGATCTGATGTCCCTGGTAACCCGGATACGGTGATGCGGCAACACAGTGCCAGAAATCGCATCACACAACCTGCGCAGGAAAGCCCTGCCAGGAGCCACCACTTTGCAAGCAAAGTTCAGGTGACCTATCAGAACCTGGAATTCTTTCAACGTGGCCTTTTTCTTGAGCAAAAACTGCTCAATCCTGTACTTCAGGTCTGCCACCTTCCCCGATGGCAGCCTGGAATATTGGTTCACCGTATCCAACTCCACCCCCAGGAATGTCAGAACCAAGGCCGGCCCCTCAGTTTTTTCCTCGGCTAGGGGCACCCCCAAGCTTTGGGTAAGGTGCTTGAACGCGTCCAACAGCGACTCACAGTCACCTGACCCAAAACGGCCCACGAAAAGGAAGTCATCCAAATAATGGACCACCCCGCTAAGGCCCGTCTCGGTTCTGACCGCCCATTCCAAAAAGGTACTAAACGTCTCGAAGGCGGCGCACGACACGGAGCAACCCATGGGTAATGCGCGATCGATGTAAAACAAGCCATCGAACCGAAAACCCAACAAATCAAAATCCGCTGGGTGGACCGGGAGCAATCTAAAAGCCGATTTGATATCACACTTAGCCAATTCCGCTCCCGGCCCGTGTCGTTTTACTACCCGCACCGCCGCATCGAAAGACGTGTAGTACACTGTGCACGACTCGTCCGGTATCGCGTCATTCACAGAGCTGCCCCTTGGATAGGACAGATGATGAATGAGGCGATACTCACCCGGTGCCTTCTTAGGCACAATTCCCAACGGGGAAACTCGCAAACTGGCAACTGGGAGAGACTCAAACGGACCCAACACCCGTCCCTCCCTTAACTCTTTGGCAATTTTTTGCCGCACCACCTCCTCCATCCCAATTACCGACTTTAAATTGGGAGAAAGGGCCGTTTCTCTCCGGCCCTCTGCGCCGGTCCCTTGCCCTTCCTGCCGGAAATGTTCTTCTTAGGCTCCATCCTGCAACAAATGTGATAACATACCCATGAGTGCCCTGTCGCTGAAGCGCCCAGTCTCCGGACCCCCCCCCTCCGGTTGTTCCGGAAGAGGGGGCCCCCCCAACTAATCCTTTTGCCCAACAGGGCCCTACCGCCCTCCACGTCGCAAATAATTTCCTTTCCTCCTGGATCTTCCTGCCGGTCTTGGGGGACCTGCCGTCCATCGCGCTGACCGGTCTTCAGTTCTGTTGGCACTAGGACTTAAACCGCCGGGCTCCCAAAAATTGGCGGCCGCCTTCCCAAGGCGGACGCGCCTCAAAGTGGCGGCCGCCCGCCAGAATGGCGGCCGCACCCCAACCGGCGGCCCGCAAAATGGCGACCGCCCAACCCAATGGCGGCCGCCTGCAAAATGGCGGCCGCATAACAAAATGGCGACCGCCCCAAATGGCGGTCGCACCCCCCATGACGGCCGCCCTCCAAATGGCGGCCGCCCTCAAGCTGGCGGCCGCCCGCCAAATGGCGGCCGCACCCCCCATTGGCGGCCCCGCAAATTGGCGGCCGGCCCCCGAGATGGCAGCCGCCCACAAAATGGCGGCCGCACCCCCACTTGGCGGCCGCCAACAAAATGGCGGCCGCGCAACAAAATGGCGGCCGCCCGCGAAATGGCGGCCGCAACACAAAATGGCGGCCGCCTGCCACATGGCGGCCGCCCAACAAAATGGCGGCCGCCCACAAAAATGGCGGCCGCACCCCCCACCCGGCGGCCGCCAACAAAATGGCGGCCGCACAACAAAATGGCGGCCGCCCGCGAAATGGCGGCCGCAACACAAAATGGCGGCCGCCTGCCACATGGCGGCTGCCAACAAAATGGCGGCCGCCCGCGAAATGGCGGCCGCAACACAAAATGGCGGCCGCCTGCAACATGGTGGCCGCACAACAAAATGGCGGCCGCCCACAAAATGGCGGCCGCACCACCCATCCTGGCGGCCGCCCACAAAATGGCGGCCGCCGCCCCAAAATGGCGGCCGCCAGCAATCGGCGGCCGCTCCGCAAGACGGCGGCCGCCCCAGAGTGGCGGCCGCCCCCGCCGAACCGCGGCCACCGGCGAAATCGGCGGGCCGTGCGCCCAGGCGGCCGCGCCTAAGCCAGGCTGCCCGCCCGTCCCCAGGCCAAGCCCCAGTGGCGGCTGCGGCCGAAAATGGCGGCCGCGCCAAAATGGCGGCCGCCACCCCGTGGCCCCGGCCCGGCGCCGGGCGGCCGATCCAGGGCCGAAGAGCCCCCGGATCCCGGGTCCGGACCCCCCAAGGCTCCCCTGCCGGCGCGACCCACCACCCGAGCGGGGGGGAGGATGGAAGAGGGGAGGGAAAAAGGGGGGAAGACGACGGGATGAGGGAGGGGGTCCCGCCCGAGGCCCCCCCACGCCCCCCAACCCGCCTGAAACCCACCCCCCCACCCCACCCCGACGTGCCCCCAGGGAAGGAGGGGGGAGAAGAAAGAAGAAACGCCCCAGCCTCCCCCATTCCCACCAACCCGGCACCAACCTTGACCGCCGACCAAGCTCGCGATCTCCTATGCTGTCCCTCGCTGCTCCTTCCCTCTTCTTACGTACTTTCTTCTCTCTTCTCCTTGCTCGCACCTTCTTCTATCTTCACCTCCGTCTTCCACTCTCTTCTTCTCCTAGGTTCTCCCTGGTTCTAACGCCTCCAAACCCCTACTCTACACTCTACACCTGTCCTCTTCAGTCTTCCTCTTCTCTCTTCAGTCTTCCTCTTCTCTCTTCAATCTTCCTCCACTCCCTGCAATCTTCAATCTTCAATCTTCCTCTAATCTTCTGCTCTTTTAGTACAGGTAGCGTGCAGAGAGGGAAAAAACAACCTCTTTGCACGCTGTACAAGCTCAGAATGGCTTGTAAGGGCGGAGCCTCACTGAAAGCTCCGCCCTGCGCCTCAAGGTTCCCCCAGGAACCTCTGCTCTCCTCGAGGCCGGGAGGGGCAAATCCCTCTCATCACAGCAAGCTGTGATGAAATGTCGTAACCCAGATAGTGCCATACCATCATGAATATAAAGCCATATAACATCAAAGGGACATACATAAAATAATACTAGAGACACTTATAACTTTTATCATTTAATTTGAGTTATTCATAATTTATTTCAGAGTATTAGATAGTCAATGTTAGACATTCAAGGGAGCTACATTATTCTAGGTCATCTAGAAGAGTATAGCTTTCTTGAATGTCTAACAAGTTGACTCTTCTAGCTTTTCTAGATCAGTAGTTTGCAACCTGTGGATCACCATGTGTTTTGGCCTATAACTCCCAGAAATCCCAGCCAGTTTACTAGCTGTTAGGATTTTTGGGAGTTCAAGGCCAAAACATCTGAGGACCCACAGGTTGAGAACCACTGCTCTAGATCAGGGCTGTCCAACTGGTGGCCCGGGGGCCGTATATGGCCCCCTAGCCCCTTCCCTGCGGCCCCCCTACCCTCCTGCAAGATATCTGCTTTTTAAGATTTAAAAATTTATTTTTTATTATTATTTGAATATTTTTTGGAATATTTTATTATTATTATTATTAATTTTTTTGCAGCCGGGGGGGGGGGTGAGGGGCGGGGCGGGGCAGGGAGGAGGAGCAGGCTCCCTTCCTCCTCCACCTCCTACTTCCCTCCCTCCCTCCCCTCCTCCGCCACCGCCTCCCGCGCAGGCCCAGCTGCAGCCGGCCATCCCTGGCCGCTGCAGCCTTACCTTTCGCGGCCCTCCAGCTGCGCCTCCCAGAAGAGTAAATAGCGGCAAGGAGGAAGGTTGAAGCCTGGAATATAATGTAAACACTGGGATTTAAAGGGAATGTAGGAAGGAAGGGTGTAATCCAAGGTGAAAGGATTACCCCCTCCCTTGCTACTTCCCCTTTAAATCCCAGTGTTTACATTATTCCCAGTTTCAGGTCATCCTCACTGCTTTTTTACTCTTCCGGGGGGCGCAGTGGGATCTATCTGCACTTGCCATCCGCTTTGGAGAACCAGCAACCTGGGCTTCTCTCCAGCTTCCTCCTGCTTCCTCCCACCCATCCATCCATCCATCCATCCACCCTTTCGCCCTCCCTCCCTTTATGTTATTATTATATTTAATTGTATATTTATGCCCCTGAAGTGTTCCATCCATCCCTCCCTCTCCCCTTATTTAAATAATATAATATTTAATTGTATATTTATGCCCCTGAAGTGTTCCATCCATCCCTCCCTCTCCCCTTATTTAAATAATATATTTAATTGTATATTTATGCCCTGAAGTGTTCCATCCATCCCTCCCTCTCCCCTTATTTAAATAATATATTTAATTGTATATTTATGCCCCTGAAGTGTTCCATCCATCCCTCCCTCTCCCCTTATTTAAATAATATATTTAATTGTATATTTATGCCCCTGAAGTGTTCCATCCATCCCTCCCTCTCCCCTTATTTAAATAATATATTTAATTGTATATTTATGCCCCTGAAGTGTTCCATCCATCCCTCCCTCTCCCCTTATTTAAATAATATAATATTTAATTGTATATTTATGCCCCTGAAGTGTTCCATCCATCCCTCCCTCTCCCCTTATTTTAATAATATATTTAATTGTATATTTATGCCCCTGAAGTGTTCCATCCATCCCTCCCCCCTTTATGTTAATATTAAATATATGGAATTGGAGCCCAGGGAGGGGGCGGAGCCAGGGAGGGGGCGTGCCAGACCAGGGGCGGGCCAGACCAGGGGCGGAGCCAGACCCTTACGCCCCCCAGGTGAACACTGACCGGAACTCAGGCCCCCGGTTCGGTAGAAGTTGGACAGCCCTGCTCTAGATGATAGTAGATTTTCATCTGCTCTGAGCAATCTCAGGTAAATTTCTAAGATATTGTGTCTATAACAACACAATGTAATGTCATGGCACAGGCATGTAGCCAGGGGGGGTATGGGGGCTTCAGCCCCCCCCCCCGAAATTCTCAGGGTGGTCCACGAAAAGGCCTTACTGGTACATTATTTAAACTGTTATGTGCATTTAAATCATGATCTGATCACCATGCTCATTATATCCCACATTAATGGGGTTATTGGGATAACAATACAAAAGGTTTGCTAGGGTAGACCCTCTTCCACCCAGTCTCAGCCCCCGAACCAAACTCAGCCCCGAATCAAAATCTTGGCTACGGCCCTGTCATGGCAGATACAATAGGAAAGAAGCAGTTTTCTAAATTAAAAAAAAATGTTCCCTGAAGACAGAACATTTGAGTGCAAGCTTTGGATGTTAGAGTTGGCATTCAAATTTTAAAGTCCAAATTACCACCAGGTACCATTCTGTTAATTAGCACTTTCCAAGGTAAAGGTAAAGGTTTTATCTTGGCATTAAGTCTAATATTATCCACTGGCGGTGGGGGGGGGGGGTGCTCATCTCCAGATTACTCACTGGAGTGACATACAGGGAACATACCACCCCGTTATGTCAGCTCCACCTGCTGCTGGTCCAATTCCGAGCACAATTCAAAGTGCTGGTCTTGGCCTATAAAGCTCTTTATGGTTCTGGCTCAGCTTACTTGTCCGAATGTATCTCCCTCTACAATCCAACTCAGAGTTTAAGATCATCTGGGAAGGCCCTGCTCTCAGTCCTGCCCTCTTTGCAGGGCCTTTTCGGTGGTGACCCCCATCTGTGGCACACACTCCCCAGGGAAATCAGATTGGCTCCATCTTTCCTTCCCTTCAGAAAAAAAGCTCAAGACATCATTTTGGGAGCAGGCATTTGGGCAGCAGGCCTAACAGCAGTTGCAATGTTTATTTATAATTGCTAATGCACAGGCTTTGGACTGGGTCTCTCAATTCAACTTGGGTGCAGTTATATTGTTACTGTAATAATAATGTTTTAAATGATTTAAATTGCTATTTTATAATTTAATGTTTTACTTAATGTTATATCTGTGTTATTTGTTATGATATATATGTTGGCATCAAATTGCTGTCAATTGCATGCCGCACTGAGTCCCCCCTCGGCGGTTGAGAAGGACGGGGTACAAATGTTTGAGATAAATAAATAAATAAGCCAAACAGCCAATGTTGTCTGTAGACACCTCCAAGGTCATGTGGCTGGCATGACTGCATGGAGCAGCATTACCTTCCTTCAGAAGGTAACTATTGATCTACTCACATTTGTATGTTTTTGAACTGCTAGGTTGGTAGAAACTGGGGCTAACAGCGGGAGCTCACTCTGCTCTCTGGAATCTAACCTCTGACCTTTCAGTCAGCAAGTTCAGCAGCTCAGTGGTTTAACCCATTGTGCCACCAGCGGCTGCAGCACTTTCCAAACTTGACTATTTTAAAACTCCACATATTTTGACTGACTCTTTCCCCAATGGATTAAGTATAGAAAAATCAAGTTATTCAAATTTATTTCAACAAGTTCTTGAGTGTTCAAGAAATATTAACCATATAAACTGATATCCATGAACATAGGAATGGGTTAATGTGGCATTAATGTTTTGATTAATGGTTTTCTGAGAGTGGATCTATACTGCCCTATATCCAAGGATCTGATCCCAGATTACCTGATTATCTCACATTATCTAGAAATACAGATTCATATAACTCAGTTAAAATCAGGTAATCTTGGATATGGGGCAGTGTAGATCTAGCCTAAGGCAATGGTTTTGGGGGCAAAATGTGAGTGAAATATTTCTGTCACTATGAAAGTATTTTCTCTCTGACAGAAGAAATAGCAAATTTTGGAAGGGACCTAATCTAGGTCAGGAAAAAAAACATTAAGGAAAAGGTTAAAATCCCTCCCTGCAGGACCTCCATTATTATTATTATTAATAATAATAATAATGCTAATGCTGCGTCCTGACGTCAGCGCCGTCCTCTACGTCCTCCGCGTCCTCTGCGTTGTTCCGTCGTCGTCGTCTCCAGGCTCCGTCCCCTCCTATCCTCCTCTCAGCCGGCTCCTCCTTTCTTTGTTTATCTTCCACGAGGCCCGAAGACACAACAATTCTTCCTTCAAGGTCAGCCTGCTGTTGTTCTTTCTTTCTTTCCTTGGGCTTTTACTGTATTACTGTATTAACGCCATTTTGAGTCCTGGTTGAATTTGCCCTCCGGTCGGATCTTTACCTCCCCTAATAATTGAGGGGAGGGAGCCGCTGCCTTTGGGCTTTCGAATCAGGGTGGTAGTTCATTCAGTCTTATATAAATATTTGAATTGTCTCTCAGGTCGGATCAATACTGCCTTCTGGCAGGAACCGCTGCCTGGAGATTTTGTCTGATTATAAGTCTTTATAGGTCTTTATGCCTTAAGTTATTATTTTCTGACAATTCTAGGCTATTTGTTCCTCAGGGCCCCTTGGTGCCCTTCTGTCTATTTTATTTTAATTCGTTTATTTGATGCAATCCCGTACCGGGTAGTCACCCCAACACTATTCTTCTCTTTCTCGTTGCTGCCTTCTCTTAACTGCCCTTTTAGCTTATTCGGGAGAGCCCTCCCTCGATCTCCAGAAGATTTCTGTTCTTTGAGAAACTCACGTTTCCGCTCTTTTGCCGTCCCCGGCTTTCGTAGATTCTTTCTTGTCTTTAAAAGTGAGCAGGGCAGGTAGTTATTGCCAGGTTTTCACCCGGCCTCCTGAGGTTCTGGGCTGCTCGCCACCACACTGTTGGGCTTTCGGGAACCCCCCCCCTTAACCGGAGGGAATTCTTTAAACCCTTAACTGTGTATTGTGGCTTCGCAGCTCTTTCTGACCTCGATCCATCAGAAAAGTGGGGCGCAAAGCACCCTTTTTGCCAAAAACCTCAGTTGGTGTGTCGGAGCTCCTCCACACCCGACCTACCGCCGTCAAGGCTCACCGGAAGTCTTCCTTATTATTATTATTATTATTGTTTGCTTCATTTATACCCTGCCTTTCTCACCCCACAGGGGACTTAAGTTGGCTTAAAACTCCAGCAAAATTCAATGCCGCTCAAAAACATCACAGTAAAATGTATCCCATTACTTGGCATTACTTCGCAAACGAAGATTCTTAGGAAGGACTCATCCCACACTTTTTACAAGCATGTTGATGACTAAAAAGGCCAATCTGAGATAGGCAAGTCCAGTTGCAGAAAGCACAGCAGAAAGTCTCCTTGGGTGTTGTTGTTTCCAAGTTGCGGTTGTTTCTGCATTGTCGTTTCTCTTTGAGACCCGTTTGGCATGTCTTCTCAAAAGAGGCCGCAGCATCATGGATAGGGTGTCTCCATCCCATTAACAGAAACAATTAAAATGGTGAAGCAAATAAACTAGTACTTTAGGACACCCCCCCCAAAGAAAACCTGTAAGAAGGTTATTTCATTATGCTAACCTCCTCCCCAGCATTACATTCCTGTACCTATCCCCCCCCCTTATAAAATCAACAGGCTGTATTTCTGAATAAGGGTGCATTGTATTACGCTTTGAAGAAGAGAAAGCAGGCTTTAAAGCATGGATAATGTAACCTCTGAATCTTTCTCCTTAACATAAGAGTCTGATTCCAGGGCCTCACTTAACCACTCAGCCTGTTTTCCATCCATAAAAGGAGGAAGAATAATTACCTGCTTAGAAGCTTTATTGTACATATGACTGAGACAGGGATTACATCGCACTTTGTGCGCTGAGGTGCTGTAAAAATGATTAATAATCACTTCCTCTGACTGCAAGACTGTATCTTCTCAGAGGCAGCTGTGTAGTGGGGTCTTAAAGGAATTGGCTCTCTGACTTCCCTAATTTAGCACCTTTAATAATCTGATAACTGCTAGAAAACAGCACGTTAATGAAATTTAGAAATGAAATTAAATGGAGCAGTATTACATATACCACTGTGAAAGCTGTACAAAGGTGACTGAGGGAGAGATCTGAAAAAATAAAATAAAATAAAGGGAGCATGTAACTGCATTCAACCTGGAAAGGGGATTTTTTTAAAAAAAATATTACTAGATAGAAACTCAGTGAAATATTAAGTGTTGGGAGAATAAATGTAAAACAAATTACTGAACAAGTTTCCTGCAGGAGGCAGCAGTTCAATTCTGAGCTCAAATTTGCTAGTTCTGTGCAGGGGGAAGAAAGATATCTCTGACACATTAAAGGAGTCCTAGTCATATTTTTATTATATGTGTCTAAAGGTATTTAGCACTTGTTATAGCCTAGGAATGCAGTTCTTCATTAATTTCATTCCTCAAAAAAGTAATGGGCATTTCAAAAGCAATTTTCTTCCCATTACAATGAATGCTATGACTTTTGAAGACTATTCTGGGTCTGGGACTTCTGCACAATATTTATACATGATTTTTTTAAATGAGAAGCACCATATTCTGCATAGGAAGTAGCATTTGATATGGTGACAACAATCTTTTGTAAGGAATTATTATTTCATCTGCTAAAAATGATGTTTCCTGAGGAGCAAATACTGTAACTGTGAAGCTACTCAGCATAAACTTCACATTTCCCTAACAGTCAACAGTCCATTCTACACAGGAAACAGCATTTTATTGTATTTTCTTCATAGAAATGGCAGTTTAATTTCATGTGTAGAGCACTGAAATGCCAATTTTTCATTGGTTTTACACTTAGCTGCAATGATTAATGTTACAGGCTATACAATGGGGCTGCTGATAAGTCTTTGGCTTTACCCAGAAAGAAATGAGATAGGAAGATGAAACTTTAGATTTATTCCACATACTCTCCACACTTTATATATCAGTATTCCAAGTTCTGTAAGCCTTGCAAAAAAAGAAAAAAAGAAAAAGATTTTGCTTGTGCCTCAAACCATTCATCCATAGCAGCCATGGATGACTGGTTTGAGGCACAGGGCTGCCTTCAATTGGTCCAAAAGTTCAGTGTAATACCTTGCATTGATGATGGAACCATTTTGAAGGTAGTCCATTAGCAGCACGCCTCCTTATCCCAGAACACAGATGCACCCTGAACTTCTTTGGATATGGAGAACAACTGTTCCTCCACTCTTTTGACTGCTCCTTGGTTTCAGGGTCATACAAATAAATCCAAATCTCATCCATACTGACCAGTCAATCCAGGAAGTTCTTATCAATCCAGAAATGCTGACAAACTAACTGGGAAGTTTTCACTCGCATACTTTTCTGATCTGTTGTCAAACATTTGGGGACCTACTTTGCAGAGAGCTTCTGCATGTTCAAATGTTCATGGATAATGACACAAAACCATTCATGAGAAATCCCCATGATGTCTGCTATTTCTTTAGCTGAAATTTGCCGATTCTCCAGTATGAGGTTGTGCACAGCATCGGCGATCTCCGGAATAACAACCACTCTTGGTCGTCCAGGACATTCATCATTGGTGCTGAAGTGACCCATTTTAAATATGGCAACCCAGTTCTTAACTTTAGAATATGAAGGGCATTGATCCCCCAATGTCTGCGAAATATCACCATGAATATCCTTCATGGACATTCCTTGGAGAAGCAAGAATTTTATCACTCCTCTGATCTCATTTGCTATGAATATCACCTTCGACTCCACCAATTTATTTTCCCGCGTGCCTAGATCGCTGTTGCCATAAGCTACAAACACAAAATTTTGCAAACATATATGAGACACATAAGGCTTTCATGTGATGTAAGATTTATTACCATAGAAACAAAACAAGCACACAAAGCCAAAGACTTATCAGCAGCCCCTCATATTTTGAAGTATTCCAGCATTGCTTACTTTGGTTGATGCTTTTGCTTGATGTTATGTTTTTTTTATGTTTGATATAATAAGTTGTGTTTAAATTTAATTTCAGTTGTTATGTGCCTTGGACTGCAAGAAGATCAAACCAATTCATTGTTCAGGATATAAAGCTCGACTGCTCACTGGAGGGAAGGATATTGAAGGCAAAGACGAAGTATTTGGCCACAAAACAAGAAGACAGGAAAGCTTGGAGAAAACAATGATGCTGGGGAAAATTGAAGGAAAAAGGAAGAGGGGCAGACCAAAGGCAAGATGGATGGATGGTATCCTTGAAGTTATTGGCTTGACTTTGAAGGAACTGGGGGTGGCCATGGCTGACAGGGAGTTCTGGCGTGGGCTGGTCCATGAGGTCACAAAGAGTCAGAATCGACTGAACAAATAAATAATCATTTGTCTTTATGTGCTGTGTAGTTCAATTTTCATTGCTATGTGTGTACTAGTTGTTATGTTCAGGCCTTTTTGTGACTGGAATCTGCCCTGAGTCCCTCCGGGGAGATAGGGAGGAATATAAATAAAGTTGTATTATTGTTATTATTGTTATTTATAAAGCTCTTAATTCATGTTGATGTGCATGTTCACAATGTGTGATATCTAAAACACTATGCTGTCAAGCTGCCTTCAAACAACATTAAGTAGTCCGTGTAGATGTGATCTAGACAGATCTGCTGTACTATCATTTCCTATGAAATGTTGAATATTTGTGTGTATGTAGATGTAAATGTCTTGCTTTTGGACCTTGTAACTACTACCATGGGCAGGAAAAATATGTATACTAGCTTTTCATCCATTGAGATATTTGTCATAATATCCTCCTGGGCACCCTGGATTTGGCATTGAACCTGGAGGCCCAAGTATCGGCGATGGCCAGGAGGGCCTTTGCACAATTAAAACTTGTGTGCCAACTTTGCCCATTCCTTGAGAAGCCAGATCTGGCCACGGTGATACATGCCTTAGTTACATCCCATCTGGATTACTGTAATGCACTGTATTTGGGGCTGCATCTGAAGAGCTCTTGGAAACTTCAGTTGGTCCAAAGAGCTGCAGCTGAGTTGCTCACTGGAGCTGGCTACATGGAGTGGATGACCCATCTGTTACAGCATCTCCTCTGTAAAACCTTTAAAGCCTTAGACCGTTCAGGCCCAAGCTGTTTGACTGATCATATCCCCTTGTACGAAGCTGCCCAGGCCCTGAGATCTTCAGGAGAGGCACTTCTCTCAATCCCACCTCCATCTCAAGCTTGGTTGGTGGGAACAAAAGAGTGGGCCTTTCTTACCTGTGGCTGCCCCTCGACTTTGGAACTCCCTTCTTTCCAGAGAAGCCAGAACCACCCCCTCCCTGCTGTTCTTTTGGCGGCAGGCTAAAACCTTTTTATTCAGGCAGGTTTTTAAAGTTTATTTATTTATTTATTTATTTGGACTTATATGCCGCTAACTCCATACGGCTCGCAGCGGCTTACAAAGTCAAGAAACAACAATACAGAATAAAAAGACAGGCAAGACAATACACAACACAGGGAGTGGGGGAAGTGGAGCAGAGTCAGGGTTCGGGACACAGCAAAGATGATCCAGGGCCTAGGCTGGACCCACTAAACCATCAAAGGATGGGAGGCTGGGGGGTCTTGGAAAAAATCCCCGCCGCTGGCCATCAGAAAAGAGTGAGGGCCGGTTTCCTCCGTCCCGTGGCCTGGCAGAAGGAGCCAGGCATAATGGAGAGATGTTATTTATCGGCCTTAGATGGGGCCGACGGCAGCGCTCGAAGCCCAAGCCCCAAAAGGTTCTCCGGCGAAAAAATCGCCTGGGCCTGGGCTCAGGGGCAGAGGGCTTCACCCCTTCTTGGTGGCTGGCCGAGCGTGCGGGGGGTCCAAGGAGTCGGTGGCTCCGACGCTGGAGGTCTCTGGCGGGGTCGGAGAGAAAGGGAGTGGTGCTCCTTGGCCTGCGACGGCGCCTCCTCCGGCGGCGGTGTGGCTTCCGAATGGGGTATCCGCTCGCTGTGTTGTCCTCCGGGTTGGCTGCCCCTAAAGTTGACCCTCTATGGGCTGGGCCACCGGTCTTACCCTGGTCACCGGCCGGTGACGGGACAGAAGGTGGCCCAGGTAGGGTCTTCGGGGCCGCCATTAGCAAGCGGCAGGCCCGACGGCAGGGCCGGGCCCCAGGGGCCCCCGCCAGCACCTGGGAGACATTGAAGGCCTCCGATGTCGTGTCCAGTGGTGGTGGGTACTCCAGACCAAGGGGAGGCGGAGTCAAGGCTCCCGACGTGGGCGAGGAGGGCGGGACAGGGGATGCCGAGCAGTTCATGCCAGGCGCCATCTTGGTGGACTCGGCCACCACCCGCTCCTCCCGGCCAGGGGGAAACCGACGCCCCAGTGCCCTCCAGGGGCTCCACCATGGGTCCTGCATGGCTCCCGCCGCGGACTCAGCTCCAGCCGGGGGCCTCTCCTCGGGGGGGGAGGCCTCCCTCGGCGGTCCCAGCAGCGGGGTTCGGGAGGGGGGGGGGTGGCCCGAGTGGCAGCTCCAGAGGCCCCGGAGTCCGAGGGGTCTGGCACACTCAGGGGCCCCTCGTGCAGGAGGGCAGCTGCAGGCGCCCCACTCACCCTCCTTTGTCTGTCCTCTCTGCCTCCTCCTCGGTCGTCTTGGTCTGCTGCGCCGCTCTCCGCCACCCCAAGGCCCTTGGGGTTACCCAGCGATGCCAGCATCGGGGCCAGCTTGTCCCACTCTTCCAGCCAAGCGGTCAGCCGCTCGGCCAGCCGGCCAAGGTGCAGGAGGAGGCTGGTGAGGTCCGGCGGCGTATCCTGGTTGGCTGCAGGGCGCTCGCCGGTGTCCCCCTGTATGGCCTTGGGGGGGTGCAATGGCCGGCCTCCTCCAGGCCCGGCCACGGGACGGGAGACCAGGCCAGGCACCTCGGGGGGGGGTCACCATGGCCACCGCCGACCCCACAGGGCCATGGGGCCTCCCAGAGGCCGCAGCGTCCTTCAGGCCCGCGAGGGCTCTGAGGACCGAAGCCGGCGCCTGGGCAGCCCCCAGGGCGAACTCGGCGTCGGCCTGCAAGGCCTCAAGGGGAGGGAGGGAGCACCTCGGAGCCACCAGCAGCGGCCGGGGGTCCCCCCCTGAGGCCCCTCCTGGGTTCAGAAGGTCCAGTTGGTCGTTCCCTCTGCATGGAGCGCGTGGGGCGCCCCCCCTCAGCAGTGGGGGTGCCGTGCAAGGAAAATTGCCAGAGGCTCGGCGGAGCTCGGCATTCAAGCGCCTGCTCGACGCCGCCATCTTGCCTTGAAGGTGTTTAAGATCAATTCAGATGATGCCGTGATTTTTTAAACTTTGAAATTGTTTTAATAGTATTTAATTGAGAATTTTAAAATACTGTTTATATTTAATCCTATTTTAATGTTTGTATATTTGTATATTGGTTATGATAATGCTTTTATGTTAAGCCACTTTGAGTCCCCTTCAGGGGAGATAAAGCAAGGTACAAATAAATAAATGAATAAATAATAAAAACTCTCCCTCACTAGTGGACTTTATTTTTATTGGCAAAAGTCCATGAAGGGAAACCTCAAGCAAATATGGTATTCCTCTAGCAGTTAATTTGTGATGCCATGAAGACTGTTGTCAAATTATCCCAAGAGAAAACAGCCTAGAAGAGTTTGCAAATCTTTAAAATACATAACTCATTTTTAGTAGTAAAAGAACATTCAGCCCATATTACAAGTTAAATGACACTCTACTGTTATTACTGTCTAAAAGCCTGGCAGACCATTCTAAGAAAATGTTTCACTGAAAGAAAATAGTTTAATGGGAGTTTCATTGCCCTCCTTCATGAAATTTTTGACGTGATGTGAGCTATTTAGTCATTTTGATTCCAGCTTAGTTCCACTAGCTACACTACCACCACTATATGTTGGCTTTTGTTGACATTGTGGTAATGAGGTATAATCTCTATTTGTGTAGACCCTCCCATCCTCAATGAAGTGAAATCTTCTTCATACAAGACTCTATGTAACAGTATGTGTCTTTTTGGGGGGGGGGGCAATGTGACTTAAGCAGGTTTATCTCTGAATATGATATGTAAGAGACACAAAGGCTGATCAGACTGTAATTCCATAGACATGACCTTGATTCTAGCTCCATGATTTATGGCTAAACATAGGCCAACAAGTGAGGATGATTTTAAAAGGTGGCATTGAAAAGACACTATATCATGTGTCTGATAGGTTTAGCCATTGTCTATCAACATGAAACAGAACGAACACTTACTTCAGAAAGATATACTGTATTATAAGAATTTTAATCATTCTAAACTTGTCTAAATCTGAATAATCCTTGTTCTGCCTAATTATCTCCATGATCATTATTTACTGAATTGTACTAGATGTTCTGCTTTTGTGTAGAACGTTGAAAGTTACTTTTAAGAGGAAAAAATATAAAAATATGCTGAAATAATCTGTAACTGACCAGTTATAGGATTATGCTTTGGGACACTTCAGTCAGCGATTTTGGACTACAGAACACAATTCTTCTTGAAAGCCACTTTGGTTTTATGTAGAGCATCTTCAACTAAATCTACTTTTTATATGCCATTGGTGTTCAAGACAAGAGTCAAAGCAAATGAAATTCAAGACCAGATGAGAAGAGAGATGAAAAAATATTCAATGGACATTTCCATGACAATTTTGTGCTTCCTAAACCTAAACTTGTATCCTTATACTAAAAAAAGTCTCAGGATATTTTCTTTTCTTTAAAAAAAAACCCCTCTAAATAACACAGAACATAAATTAGTGAAATCTCTATCATGGCCTTAGCCATGATGACAGTATGGAGGATGATTTTAAAGAGGGGTCATATTAAATGTGGAGGTGAGAGCATCCTTAGTTGTTGATCTGTGAACTGTAGCTGAGGGCAAATAGAGACATATTTCAAGCAGTTAATTTCTCCCACAGTTTCCTTCCTGATCTTTACCCTCCAGAATGTGAGAAGTAAGTTTCAGCTGGGTTTCACCCCACAGTTCTGCCCATTGATCCTTAACGTCCTTGGCTGCTGCACTTCTATTTATTGCAACATCTCCTGGTGATGGCATTTCTTGTCACTTTCCCAGCTTTCTTGACCTCCTTATCACTCTCAGTGAAGTGTATCCTTTATCAGTTTCTAGAGTTATGAAAAACTTTCCCTGATATAGGTGCCTGGGTAAGAAGCCAAGCACTTTCCTTAATGGAGCTGCATGCTTTACTGATCATAACGGTTGAATGGTGTATTTCATTTGTGTTCATTTACATAATTTTCTGATTAAACTACATATTTAATCTGTTGACCTTTACTCTCCACTTATCCTGCATTTGCGGAGATGTAATCAATGCATAGAATGTGCTGAATGTAGTTCTTATCTTTTAAAGTTTGCCCACGTTTCAGGCATCAGGTATTTACAAATCCATAACAGCCGAGACTCTTGGGACCTTGCAGATAGCTTTCTTCAAAGCATGCCAACACACTCACAATTAAACACCATGAAATATATTAACTGGGAACTGGGTGACACTTTGTCAAAGAAGAACATTATGGATGTAATCATGTATGCTTTGACCCATGGTTTAAAAAGTTGTAGATATGTTAACAGATAGAATAATATAAGAAATGGTGGTCCCCAAATGGTAGGTGCATTTAACAAAAGTTTTAATGCTCTGCCATTACTTGTAAAAAATATGTCTTATACAGTTTCTTTTACTCAATGACTTTGGATAGTGTTCTTTTTCTCTTTGAAACTATTTCCTTCCATCCCATTTACACATGTATCTATACATTAACTGTCCTATCTCATTTTCCTGGCATATAGAGAAATAAATTTTAAAGAATCAGTATTTTTAAAACTATTTTAATCATTCTTTTACAATATCTTCAATTTATCCTATCTCCCCACAACCAAAGCAGTGTGGCAAGAGTAACACTCTTGATGTCCAGTGGAATGACAATATGGTAAATCTGTGTCCTGTGCTGGGAGTGTATATGTGTGTGTACATATACACTTGTGTGTGGTGGTGGTGGGGGAGATACAAATTGAGCAGAGGCTATTTAAAATTGTACTATTCTCCACTCTTTTTCTATCTCTGTATTCTCCACCCTATTACACTCTTTTTACCCTGTTTTTTTTTGCCAGTAGAATCTTAAATAGGTTGCCTTTTGGGAGATACTGGGGTGGAGGGAGGGATGACACGTCAGGTGAGCACCTATGTGTGAAAGATAGGGCTCTGGTGCTCCCCCTGTAAATCACATCACAGGAAGGGCTGAGAGCAAGACTATCTTTGGGGCTAGCTTTAGATTTTCATCTTTATTAGACACTAGCTTGGGGACCCGGCTGTGCCCGGGTCATTTGAGAAGTGTAGCAGGATGTAGAGTGGGTCATGGGGGCTCTGTGTGCCAAGTTTGGTCTTGATCCATCAGTAATGGGAGTTGCAGTGGTATAATGAAATTACTGAAGGTAGTGCAAGTCCCATCATCTGTGTTCCACCCTCCTCCAACCTGCAGCAGAATGTAGAGTGGGTCATGGGGGCTGTGTGTGGCAAGTTTGGTCTGTATTGGTGAATGGATGAGGGTTGCATTGTTTTGAGGAAGTGAGTGAAGGGACTTCAAGTCCCATCATCCGTGGTCCGTCTCACAAAAAACTGCACCAGGATGTAGAGTGGGTCATGAGGGCTCTGTGTGCCAGGTTTGGTCTTGATCAGTCATTGGATTAGGTTTGTAGCAGGCTTAGAAAGAGAGGAAAGGTACTGCAAGTCCCATCATCCATGTTGTGTCCCCCTCCAAACTTCAGTAGTATGTAGAGTGGGTCACTGGGGCTCTGTGTGCCGAGTGTGGTCTTTATCGGTGTTTGTTGGGGGCCGCAGTGGTCTGTAGGAACAGAGGGGTGTGATAGTACTACAAATCCCATCATCCATTGTCAGTCCTCCCCTGAACCTCACCAGGATGTGAAGGTAGTCATGGGGGTTATGTGTGCCAAGTTTGGTCTCGATCAGTAATTGGGTAAGGGTCGCAGCGGACTTGGGAAGTGAGTAGAGGTACTTCAAGTCCCATCATCCATGGATTCACCCTCCTCTGAACTGCACCAGGACATAAAGTGGGTCATGGGGGCTGTGTGTGCCACATGTGGTCTGTATTGGTCCATTTTGGTGGCCTCAGTGGTCTGTGCGAACCAAAGTGTTTGAAAGTACTACAAATCCCATAATCCATGGGTCATGTTCCTCAAACCGCACCAGGATGTAAAGGGGGTCAGGAGGGTTATGTGTGCCAAGTTTGGTCTTGATTCGTCATTGGATGAGTGGAGCAGTGGTCTCAGGAAATGAGTAGAAGTACTTCAAGTCCCATCATCCATGGTCCACCCCCTTTCAAACTGCAGCAGGATGTAGAGTGGGTCATGGGGGCTCTGTGTGCCAAGTTTGGTCTTGATCAGTCATTTGATGAGGGCTGCAGCGGACTTGGGATGGGAGTAGAGGTACTTCAAGTCCCATCATCCGTGGTTCGTCTCACACAAAACTGCACCAGGATGTAGAGTGGGCCATGAGGGCCCTGTGTGGCAGGTTTGGTCTTGATCAGTCATTGGATTAGGTTTGCAGCAGTGTTGGAAAGTGAGGTAAGGTACCATCATCCATGGTCTGGCCCCCTCCAAATGGCAATAGGATGTAGAGTGGGTCACTGGGGCTCTGTGTGCCAAGTCTGGTCTTTATCAGTGTTAGTTGGGGGCCGTAGTGGTCTGTGGGATCAGAGAGGTGTGAAAGTACTACAAATCCCATCATCCATTGTCAGTCCTCTCCCGAACCTCACCAGGACGTGAAGGTAGTCATGGGGGTAATGTGTGCCAAGTGTGGTCTCGATCAGTAATTGGGTAAGGGTCGCAGCGGACTTGGGAAGAGAGTAGAGGTACTTCAAGTCCCATAATCCATGGTCTGCCCTCCTCTAAAGGGCCCCAGGACGTAGAGTGGGTAATGGGGGATGTGTGTGCCAAGTGTGGTCTGTTTTGGTCCTTTTAGGTGGCCGCAGTAGTCTGTGGGAACCAAAATGTTTGAATGTACTACAAATCCCATAATCCGTGGTCCATGTCCCCCAAATCGCACCAGGATGTAAAGGGGGTCAGGGGGGTTATGTGTCCCAAGTTTGGTGCAGGTCCATCACCCGCAGTGGTCGCTGTGGCCTGTGAAAATGGCAGCCAATCAGAAAGCTGCCACATATCCCTCCGGACACATACAAATATACATACATACATACATACAAACATTCCGTTTTATTATATATAGAGATAGAGCAATTTGAAGTCAGGGATCTTCTGGTGGCCCTTCCAGATGATCAACAGACTGGAAGCCACCAGGAGTTTGAAAAATGGAGACTGTGGAGCTCAAGTGTTTTTGCCAAAGGGAGGCTAGGCAGGAGATCTGAGAAAGAGCAATTGTCCCAGCTACTTCCACATTAGTTCCCCCCCCCCCCAAGACACACATCTTTTTGCAGATTTCCAAAAAAGGTATATTATCTCCTTTTGGAGAGAAAAAGTGTGGTATAAATAAACATAAGAAACATAATAATGATAATAATAATGATAATGATTAGAATAATAATAATTGAAATAATAAAATATTATTTAAGGTCTTGCTTTTATCTCATCCATCTATCGTCTCCCTAGTCATAGACTTATTTCCCTGTCAATCCTCTTACTAAAAATAAATTCCTCTATTTGTCTATTTTTTAATCAACAATCTTACCTTTTTAAATTGTGGTTTATATCTGATATTGATCTGACACATATAATTAGTAAATAATTTACATTTAGCTTTGAGCAAATTCTCTTGCATTTCTTCTCTAAGCTTGCATTGTATGTTATTTTTTCAGATAAAGTAACTAACAATATTCTGTTTGACCGGTTCTGCCATCAATAAAGGCCAAAAAAATTGTCATACTAAAAGAATTCCCATCTACGGTACTTATGAGACACAAGAAATACTTATTTCTAACAGAAGAGTTGAAGAAAAACAATATTATATTTAGGTGGAAAAGAGAAGGGATAGTGGTGACCTACAAAGAGAATAAGTACTGGTTAACATCTGAGGAGAAGGTGACGGAATTCCATAAAAAGTTACAAAAAGAGAGAGCACCAACTGACCCTAAGGAAGAAGGGAAATACAAATAGGGAGGGCAGAAGGACCCTGAGAGACCAAGAGAAGAATCACCAGGAAAAGAAGAATCGGCAACAGGACTTTCCGAACCAAACTTAGGCATGCTTGAAGAAGAGCTGGAAGAAGAGATTGAATAAGAGATCAAAGAATATGAAGAAGGAAATAATGATGGACTTTAATTGGGAAATAAAATGCTTCTCGAACAACGTAAATGGACTCAATGCCCCTAATAAAGGAAATAAGATATTTAAACAGATTGCTAAAGGACAATATGATTTAGTGGCTCTTCAAGAGACCCACATTGCACAAAAACATGTCTCACATTTAGTGTGCAAAAATTTAGGGAAATAATATTATGCTTTACCCATAGGAAAAAAAGAGTGGTAATCATCTACACAAACCCAAACCTCCATTCAGAATTGGCTTTTAGAGACCAAGAAGGTTGTATAATTGGAATTACTCTTAAAAGTGAACAGCATACCTTACTAATTTGCAACATATACATGCCAAATGTATATTTGTCTCGTCTAACCCTGTAAGGTCAACCATCTAAGAGAAGGAAACTCGAACCAAACCTACGACCTGAGGACCTCGCTGCCACCGTCCAAGCTTGCTAGGCCCTGGCAGATGAACCTTTGGTTTAAAGGGTGAGGCCAGTTCTGTGCACGCTGCGCTCCACCAGAAAAATCCATTGCACAGGCTCGAAGGACACATCCAACTTCCGAAAAAGCCCTGTAGCGATAGGCGAGGGACGAAACGGTAGGTGTAAAGATGCACTGGAAGCCGCAGACCCAACCCTGCATGCAGGCGGTTCAGGACTTTGGTCGCTCGAGACTGACCCGGGAGATGACAGTCTTGTTCGGCAGCATCCTGAACGACCAAGCAGCTTTTTTAAGGAGAGCACTGCTTGCTCCGTATGGAGAGGGGCCTAGAAAAGGTGGCCTAACGAAAGCTCATCCCCGTCTACCTGGTTGGCTAGTCGCGGCCAACGGGCATCTTCCGATGCGGTCGAACAAAGACAAAGAAACAAAGGCCAACACCTGCCTGCAAAGGTGCAAATAGACTGACACTTGCATGCTGGAACATCAGAACCATGCAAGATTCTGCAGATAGTGGACGTCCTGAGCGTCGTTCTGCTCTAATAGCCCATGAACTATCACGGCTTAACATTGACATCGCTGCTCTTAGTGAAGTTCGTCTCCATGAGGAAGGCAGCCTTAAAGAACACGGTGCCGGCTACACACTCCACTGGTCTGGCAAACCCAAAACTGAGAAACATCTTTCAGGAGTAGGCTTTATGATTAAAAACTCCATCGCTCTAAACTCGAGACGTTGCCGACAGGTCACTCTGATCGCATTATCTCCTTACGCCTCCCACATGCTGTTCTCTTCAGTATATATGCCCCAACTATGCAAGCTGACCCTGTGGAGAAAGACAAATTCTACTCAGACCTACGCCACCTCATACAAAAGGTCCCTGCAGAAGATAAAATCATTATCCTTGGTGATTTCAATGCCAGAGTAGGAAAAACTTTGAAGCCTGGAAAGGTGTATTAGGCAAGCACGGTGTTGGAAACTGTAATGATAATGGGCGCCTTCTGCTAGAGTTTTGTGCAGAACAGCAGCTGACTATTACAAACACCATCTTTCAGCAGAAAGATAGCTTGAAGACCACCTGGATGCATCCCCGATCCAAGCAGTGGCACCTCATTGACTATGTTTTAGTGCGCCAGAGAAACATTCGTGATGTCCGTCATACTCGAGTGATGCCCAGTGCAGAATGTCAAACAGACCATCGCCTTGTAAGATGTAAACTAAATCTACACCTTAAGCTCAAACCTAAGAGGGGTGGCATCTTAAAGAGGAGACTCCAAGTCAACAGTCTTCAACAGGCTGTTGTGAGAGACAACTTCCAGGTAAATCTGCAAGCAAAACTTGAAGTCCACCCTACAGATTCTTCTCCTACAGCGCTCTGGCAACACATCAAAACAGTATCCTGTAGTCTGCTGAAGAATCCCTAGGATTCTCCCTTAAGAAAAACCAAGACTGGTTTGATGAAAACAACCAAGAGATCCAGGAGCTGTTGGCAAAGAAGAGAACCACTCACCAGGCATTCCTCGCCCAGCCATCTTGCCATGTAAGAAAAGCAGCCTTTCGTCTCGCATGTAGTAAACTCCAACAAAAACTCAGAGACATCCAGAACAAGTGGTGGATTGATTTATCAGAAAAGACACAACGCTGTGCAGATCTCGGTGATCACAGAGGTTTTTATGAAGCTCTCAAAGCAGTGTTTGGACCTACTTATCAGGTCCAAAGCCCCTTATACAGTACAGATGGTCAAACACTAATTACTGATAAAACCTCCATCCTGAACCGATGGGCTGAACATTTTCAGGGTCTCTTTAATGCCAGCCGAGTAGTCCAAGGTTCAGCTATCCAACACATGATACAACAACCAATGAAAATGAACTGGACACAGCTCCCACTCTGAAGAGACCATTGAGGCCATACAGCAGTTGAAAATGGCAAGGCAGCCGGGATCGATGGAATCCCACCTGAAGCTTGGAAACAGGGAGGTCATGTACTGCATGCTAAATTCCACGAGCTCCTTGTGAGTTGCTGGGAAAAAGGTGAACTGCCATCAGATCTCCGAGATGCAGTTATCATCACCCTGTATAAGAAAAAGGGAACAAAATCCGATTGCTCAAACTATCGAGGTATAACACTGCTCTCCATTGCTGGAAAAATCCTTGCAAGGATACTCCTGAACAGATTAGTTCCGGCTATTGCAGAAGAACTTCTCCCTGAAAGCCAATGCGGCTTCAGAGCAAATAGGAGCACCACAGATATGGTTTTTGCCCTTAGACAACTGCAAGAGAAATGTAGAGAGCAGAACAAAGGACTCTATGTAACATTTGTTGACCTCACCAAAGCCTTCGACACTGTGAGCAGGAAAGGTCTGTGGCAGATCCTGGAACGTCTAGGATGTCCCCCAAGTTCCTCAAAATGATTGTCCTGTTACATGAGGGCCAGCACGGTCAAGTCAGATATGGCGATGCTCTCTCGGAGCCCTTTTCATAACTAATGGAGTGAAACAAGGTTGTGTTCTTGCACCAACCCTATTTACAATCTTCTTCAGCATGATGCTCCAAAGGGCTATGGCAGACCTACAAGAAGAAGACGGCATATATATACGCTATCGTACTGATGGTAGCTTGTTCAACTTAAGCCGTCTGAGGGCTCGCACTAAGACTCTAAACTATCTAGTCCGTGAGCTACTTTTTGCTGACGATGCTGCCCTTGTCGCCCATTCAGAAGCAGCCCTGCAGCGCCTCACATCCTGCTTTGCAACAGCTGCAGAGCTGTTTGGGCTGGAAGTCAGCCTGAAGAAAACAGAAGTCCTCTACCAGCCCGCACCACAGGAAGAACACCACCATCCTCACGTCAGCATAGGCACATCTGTGCTTAAGTCCGTTCAGCAGTTCACCTACCTGGGAAGCATCATCTCTTCAGACGCCAAGATTGACAAAGAGATAGATCACAGATTATCAAAGGCATATAGTGCATTCGAAGGCTTCACAAAAGAGTCTGGAGCAACAAGCACCTGAGACAAAGCACCAAAATCAGTGTACAGAGCTATCATACTGTCCATTCTCCTCTATGGGTCTGAAACATGGGTCACCTATCGCCAACACCTACGACTCCTCGAGCGCTTTCATCAGCGCTGTCTTCGCACAATCCTAAATATACACTGGACCGACTATGTGACGAATGTTGCTGTCCTTGAGCAAGCAGGGATCACCAGCATTGAGGCCATGCTATTGAGAAACACAGCTGCGCTGGGCAGGACACGTCTCTAGGATGGAGGACCACCGCCTCCCAAAGATACTACTCTACGGTGAACTCGCCACGGGTCAGCGCAAGAGAGGCGCCCCAAAAGAGATATAAGGACTCCCTGAAACAACATCTCAGGCTTGGCCAGATTGATCACCAACAATGGTCCACCCTGGCCTCACATCGGGAGGCATGGAGAAGCACTATCCACAATGCTGCGGCCTCTTTCGAGAAGACACGCCGAATGGGTCTCGAAGAGAAACGACAACGCAGAAAGAACCGCAACTTGGAAAAAACATCACCCAAGGAGACTTTCTGCTGCGCTTTCTGCAACCGAACTTGCCTATCTCAGATTGGCCTTTTTAGTCATCAACGCGCTTGTAAAAAGCGTGGGATGAGTCCTTCCTGAATCTTCGTTCGCGAAGTAATGCCGAGAGAGAGACATGCCAAATGACCCAAAAACTAAATTTGTGAAAAAACTGTAAGAATTAATAGAGGGAGTAGAATTTGATGAACTAATTATATTGGGGGACTTTAATAGTATAGTTGACAGGACAATAGACAAAAAGAGAGACAAAAGGGTAAAGCCCAAGACAACTCAAGTGCAATCCCCAACAAATTCAAAAATCTCTTACAGCAATTGGAACTGAGGGGTGCATGGAGACTTCACCACCCTAAAGAAAGGGACTATACATTTTATTCTGACCGACATAAAAGCTGGTCGCGAATTGATATGATATGTACTTGTTACACTAATTACCAAGAGTAAAAAGCATAAAATCCCTGCTAGATGGCTTTCTGATCATTGCCCATTGGATGTAATTATACACAAAAAGAAGGGAAGTTTCCTGGAGATCAAATGATAATTTATTAAAATCTGTGGCAGACATACAAAAAATTGGGCTTTACTAAAATATTTCTTTGAGACAAATGATACTTGTGAAACAGCAATTGAAATTGTCTGGGACACCAGTAAGGCAGTGATGAGAGGCATGCTTATACACCAAAAGGTTTACAAAAATAAAGTTAGAACTGAAAAATTTAAGAAAATAATAATATTTGAGGACAATGAAAATAACTTTTTTTAAAGGCCAGGGGACAAAGACTTAAAACAGAAATTAGTAGTATTAAGTTGACAAAGAAAACATTTGGAAACAGAAGAACTAGCAAACAAATTAATATTTTAAAAACAGAATCATTTCCAAAACGCAAATAATCCTGGGAAAAGGCTGGTGATGTAGCAACCCCGTTCTCCTTCATGCCTGGGGGCAGGGGGCGGCCCCGGGGGTCCCGATTGCATTAGGGCCAATTGCGGCTGATGGGGAGATAGATGAAGGGGATGATGAGGTAGCTGGGCCTTCATCTCCCACAGAGAGCTTGGAATGGGATGATGGCTGGCCCGATGGGTATGACAGCTGGGAAAGTCAGGCTGACACTGAAAGTGCTAATTCAGATAATCAGTATGAGAGACCAGGTGGTTTCGGTTCGCAAGAAAGGGTCAGGGAGATTGCGGAGGATGAGCCCATGGAAGCTGAAAGGGAGTCTGGCTCTCACAAAGATAGCGCCCCAGGTGCTGGGAGGCAAGGACGGAGCTTTGATAGGAGTCGGAGCATTGAGTCCAGTAGAAGGGAATGGCACCGAAGCCTAGAGCGCCAAAGGAGCGTTAGGTCCCGTAGTACAGATTGGCGCCGAAGCCTAGAGTGGCGTAGATCTCACCAAGGGGATTAAGTATAGGATCCGTGGGAACGGATCCTCAGTTGCTCGGCCACATCTGATTTGAAGGGAGTGAAGCGAGTGAAGATCCACGGAGCCAGGATTTGGGCTCGTGCCTTGCCAAGAAGTTTCTTGGGCCTTCATTCCCTGAACTTTGTCTTGTTTGAATTGCCACGGACCTAGTCTGCTTGATCCGCATTGTTTTGCGGAACTTTTGCCAAGCTTTTGCCTTTGGATTTACCTACGAACTCTTTACCATTTTGATTGAACTTTTTGATACTTTTATGGACAATTTACCTTTTCACCTGTTTTTCATTATTCAATAAATAGTTAGCTGATTACCGTCTCTGTGTGTGTGATTAAGGGGCTGGGCCGAGACCCTGCATTGTGACAGGTGAGGAAACTGAGGGAAAAAAATATAGAAGCAACATATAGATAGAATATAAGACAGCAGGAAAAGCTACATGTCAGATTGTGAGATTATCAATCAATTCAACAATTTCTACAGGAAGAGGAGGTAAAGAAAGAGGACATAATAGGCTTTTTGAGTAGTCAAAATTAGATAAACTAAGAGACCCACAAAGAGAACTATTAAATCAAGAAATCACTGAAACAGAGATTTAAAATGTCATTAAGAATATAAATAATAACAAATCTCTAGGCCTGGACAGATTTACTGCGATCTACTATAAAGAATTAATGGAGGAAACAGTACCCTTATCTGAAAAGAGTCATGAATCAGTCACTCTTAACCCCCAAAATACCAAATATCTGGAAGACAGCAAATATAATGATACACAAGGAAAATTCTGATCCCACAAATGTCAAAAATTATAGACCCATATCCCTGTTGAATTTGGACTATAAAAATTTCACCACTATTGTAGCTAACAGATTAAAGAATTTCCTAAAAGACTGGGTATATGAAGATCAATTGTGGTTTATGCCCAAAGAACACATTAAAGATAATGTTAGAATGATCCTAAAAATAATAGACTATTACGGGGGGAAACAACCATAAAGAATTGGCACTTTTATCCCTGGATGCTGAAAAAGCATTTGACAGGCTAAATTGGGAACTTCTACTTCAATTAACTAGAGAATTAGACATGGGCAAATGCCATTGAAGCAATTTACAACAAACAAGAGGCGAAGATTAGTGTTGGTGAATGCTAGATCCATCAGGACTAAAACGGCCACCATTAGGGAATTTTTCGCTGATATGGAAGCTGATTTGTACTGCATCACTGAAACCTGGTTGCAAGACGGGGATGAGACCATCTTTCAAGAACTGACATCCCCTGGATATATTGTTGTCCACCAGAATAGGAACGGGAGGCGGGGGTGGGGGGTGGAGGGTGGTGTAGCGATGCTCTTTCGTGATCTGTTATCTCTCAGGGCAGTTCCTGCGTTGAACACCACCAGGATTGAGAGTGCTGGCCTAGTGTGGGATTCGCAGGAGAGTATAGCCTTTCTGTTGGTGTACCGTGCGCCTAGCGCACCAACTGAAAACCTATCCCAGTTGCTAGAGACTGTGTCGGAGTGGTCCTTGAGGTCCCCAGACTCATTGTCTTGGGGGATTTCATCATCCGTGCTGACACAGACTCGTTTTTGTTAGCAGCTGCGGACCTAGTGTCGACCATGGCGACACTTGGCCTCTCACTTTGTAACTCTGGGCCCACACATCAGGCAGGGCACACACTGGACCTTCAGTGCAAGAATCCAAGTGATAGCCTCTGTGATAGAGGTATCATGGTCGGATGACTGTGCCTTGAGAATCCGAGTAGAGCTCGCTTCACCGCACTGCAAGGGCACCGAACACATTTGGGTTCGCCCGAAGAGACTCATGGAACCCAATAGGTTCCTGAATGCACTGAGGGACCTGGAGCCTGTCAGCATCTTGATTGAGAGGCAGGTGGACGCATGGAACACCAAACTGTCCAATCCACTCGAGAAGATTGCCCCTAGACACCCTCTCCGATGCCGTAGAAATTGATCACCTTGGTTTACTGAGGAACTCTGATCGATGAACTGAGAGAAGAGATGGCTAGAGAGCGTGTGGTGGGGACTCCGTGACGAAGGATCAAGATCAGCTTATAAGCAGTTTATGGATGCTTATGAGCATGCTATCAAGGAGACAAAAAAATTATACTACGCAACCATGATAGCGTCTGCAAGCTCACGCCCGGCACAATTTTTTAAGATAATTCGGACATTGATGATGGTCCCTACCATTAAAAAAAATGATGATTGGGCCCTCACTGCCGAGGCTTTTCAGAGCTACTTTGCTGACAAGATCTTGACCGTCTGCCGGGACCTCCCAGCCACAATTGATACAGTAAGCAAACTTGAGATCCCGTGGCCACTCGCTGGGCCCAACTTCGACTGGTTCCAACCACTGGACTCAGAGGATGTTGACAGGATTGTAATTGTAATGAGACCAACCACATGCTCCCTCGTCGCGTGCCCCTCCTGGTTTATGAAATCTTGCCTGGAGGGGTTGCGTGGCCCTCTGTTGAATATAGTAAATAGATCCCTTGAGTAAGAAGTCTTTCTAGAGGGTTTAAAAGAGGCGGTGGTTTCTCCACTGCTGAAGAACCAGGGTTAGATCCAGCGATCCCTTCCAATTACCGTCCGGCTTCAAATCTGTTGTTTCTCGGTAAGGTAATTGAGAGGGCAGCAGTGGATCAGTTGCAGTCCTTCTTAACGGATACAGCCGATTAGATCCCTTCCAGTACGGCTTCCATTCGGGGCATGGGACGGAGATGGTTTTGGTTTCCATCACAGACCAGCTGCGCTGCCAGCTTGATCAAGGCAGATCGGCACTGCTTGCGTTATTGGACCTCACAGCAGCGTTTGATTCTGTTGATTACGATCTCTTGAACGTAATCAACCGCCTTGCCATGGTTGGAGTGAGGGGGACAGCCCTAAATTGGCTGGCCTCCTTCCTCCCCAATCGGAAACAGCAAGTGAGGTGGGGTGAGTTGACCTCGGGGGTTCCCCCGTGGTTTGTGGGGTCCCTCAGGGGGCCATACTCTCCCTGGTGTTATTTAACATCTATATGCGGCCACTTGCTCAGCTGGTGCGTAGCTTTGGGTTCAAGTGCCATCAGTACGCTGATGACACTCAGCTCATTCTGAGGATGGAGGGTCGGCCGGACTCCGTACCCAATAATTTCCAACTGTGCCTTGAAGCCATTACTGAATGGCTGTGAGCCAGTAGGTTGAAGGTGAATCCTGCGAAGATTGAAATCCTTTGGTTGGGCTGTCCAGGTGATAGGAATGTCCAGCTACCGAACCTGGATGGTGCGGCATTATGCCCATCATCATCAGTAAAAAGCCTGGGAGTCCTTTTGGACCCTCTGCTTTCTATAGAGGCTCAAATATCCATGGTCAGCAGAACAGCATTCTTCCATCTGCGACAGGCTAGGTGGCTGGCCCCCTATTTGTCTCGGAACGACCTGGCCACGGTGATCCAGGCTACGGTCATCTCAAGACTTGACTACTGTAACGCTCTCTACATTGGCCTGCCTTTCACTGTGATCCGGAAACTCATGTTGGTGCAGAATGCTGCAGTCCGGCTACTCACGGGGAGCCCATGAGTTGTTGTATCACCCCGGTCCTGCGGGGACTGCACTGGCTACCAAATGAGTACCGGATTACATTCAAAGTACTAGGCTTAACTTTTAAGGCCTTACATGGTCTGGGGCCAGTGTACCTGAAGGATACCCTGTTCCCATATAGTCCCTTGAGATCACTATGGTCAGAAGATCAGAACCTTTTGGTCATTCCTAGCATGAAATCCTATCATTTAACAGTGACCCGATGGAGGGCATTCTCTATCATCGCCCCAGTTCTGTGGAATGATCTGCCATCTGGGACTCGGGCTCTGCAAGACTTGATAACCTTTCGCAAAGCTTGTAAAAACCCTCTTGTTCAGACAAGCTTTTGAATCTTAATGATATTTTAACATGTATTGTTTTACTGTTTTATTGTTCTTCTGAGTTCTGTGAACCGCCCCGAGCCCCTGGGAGTGGCAGTGTACAAGTCGAATGAATGAATGAATGAATGAATGGTCAGGTGTCGGGTAATATTAGTATAAACTGAGGAATAAGACAGGGCTGCCCCCTCTCTCCCCTCCTATTCATATTAAAATTAGAAATTCCGTTAAGATCGATTAGGGAAGACAAAAATTTAAAGGGGACCAAAGTAAAAAAAAAGAATAGTATAAGGTCAGGGCTTTGCCAATGACCTTATTTGTATCATCGAGAACCCACTGGAGAATATAAAAGATTGGCTAGGAAAAATAGACAAATTCAGCAAATATTCGGGCTTTAAAATAAATAAGGACAAGATGAAAATTTTAAACAAAAAAATGGGAAAAGCCAAACAAGATTTATTAAAGGAAATTACAGGACTGAAAATAGTGAAAAAGATAAAATATTTGGGGATTTTTATTAGTGCAACAAATATGCACCTCCTAATTATGAAGAAAAATAGAAAGAGATTTTTAAAAATCTGGAAAATTGGAAATATCTAAATTTATCTTTTTTAGATAGAATTTCAACAATTAAAATGAACATACTTCCAAAATTACGTTACCTCTTCCAAAATCTTCCACTAATAAGGAGCATGCAATTATTTTAAAAGTAGAAATCAGAAATCATAAAATTTATTTGGAGGAGTAAGAAGGCAAGAATAAAATACACTAATTTGATAGATGATAAGAGTAGAAGGCGTCTGGGACTACCAGATTTTAAATCATATTACAAAGCCAGTATCTTGGACTGGCTCAACAACTGGATATTCTTAAATAAACCTAGAATACTGACACTGGAAGGCCATGACCTTAGACGACGATGGCACACATATCTCTGATATAATAAAAAAAATCGAGAGAGAAAACAAAACAAAAAAACCAACCATCTCTGCCTCAAGGCTGTTACTGGATGGCTGCGAGCCAATAGGTTGAACGTGAATCCAGCGAAGACTGAGATCCTTTGGCTGGGTTGTCTGGGCAATGGGGATGTCCAGCTTCCGACCCTGGACGGCGTGGCACTACGCCCATCGTCTTCGGTAAAGAGCCTCAGAGTTATCCTCGACCCTCTGCTGTCAATAGAGGCCCAGGTCTCCATTGTCAGCAGAGTGGTGTTTTTCCATCTTCACCAGGCTCGGAGGCTGGCCTCTTACTTGTCTCAGCACGACCTGGCCACGGTGATCCAAGCTACGGTCATCTCAAGGCTAGACTACTGTAACGCTCTCTACATTGGCCTGCCTTTGTTGGTGACCAAGAAAATTAAGCTGGTGGAGAACACCGCAGCTCGGGAGTCCCCGCGAGCTGCCATATTACACCTATCCTGTGGGAGCTGCACTGGCTCCCTATTGAGTTCTGGATCACCTTCAAAGTGTTAGTTTTGACTTTCAAGGCCTTGTATGGTCTAGGGCCAGTGTACCTGAGGGACCGCCTAACCGCATACTGTCCCATGAGAACACTTAGATCCAAAGAGGGGAATCTTTTAACCATGTCTTGTGTCAAGGAGTTCCGGCTCACTTCAATGCGAAGAAGGGCATTCTCTATCATCGCCCCAGTTCTCTGGAATGCGTTACCCCAAGAAGTTAGGGCCTTGCACAATCTGTTGGCTTTCCAGAAGGCCTGTAAGACATTCCTATTCCGACAGGCCTTTGAGCTGTGATACGCCATCTTTTAAGACTATATTTCTTCTCGTATTATTTGTTTTAATGCTGTGGTTGATGTGTTTTATTGCAATGTTTTATAGTAAGCCACCCCGAGCCACTGGGAGTGGCAGCTAATAAATCTAATAAATAAATAAATAAATAAACGAGAATCATTTTATTATAGCGGCCCTAATAAAAACCTGGAAAAAGCATAAAAATAAATTTTACATAAAACCCCCTTTATGGATCTGCCAGAGAAATTGGGGGGAGGGGGGATGGCCCACCTATAAAGAAATTTTAAAACCCTACTCACCTTGTAGGTTTTTTTAATCTGATGTTTTATAGCCCATAGATTCAATATTTTTACTTTCTCTGAAATGCTAATTAATCATTGTGTGTTTATTTTTATTATTTGAACATGATATTATGTTTTGTTTGTTTCAGCATTTGGAAACAACTTGTAAATATTTAGTTCTGCTTATTTCATTATTAATTATAAGATTATATCAAATGAGGCTATGAGTTTATGAGGCAGCTGTAGCTTAAGATGAACCTGCCTGATTTTGGATGTGAAACTGGGAGCAGTGGATTAAGTTATGTATACTTCGGTGGCCAAATAGTCTACAAGAAGCACCTTGAAACAAGCTACTTTTTCATCATTTCTACTTTACACATAGTATATTAAGGAGAGGACTTGTTGTGTATCACATATGATAGGCAACTGTTAACTGTCTCACTTATTGCAAAGATACTTCAACTGAGTTGTTTATGCCCATTGTGCTCCGTGATGGCACATGCCTGTGCCACATAGTTGAAGCCTTGCCACATGACATAGAGGTATAGCCAATAATAATAATAATATCCTGTGTTATCTATGTTCAAAAGAGACCAAAAGGAACTAACAATAAAAGCAATACATTATGTAAGACACATCTGTTTCTTGCCTTCTTTTGTGAAGACAGAATGGCAATGGAGACTCTATGGCCCCTTCTACACTGGCAAATAAAATCCATATCTGCTTTGAACTGGATTATATGGCAGTGTATGCTCATATAATCCAATTCAAAACATAATGTAGATTATCTGCTTTGATAGTCTGGGTTATATGGCAGCGTAGAAGGTGCCTAAGTGGCAAGACAAGGACCTATTTTGTGTACCTGTCCCCTTCCCTTGCTCCTCTTTCTCAACACTTGCCCTTTGCTTGTACTTTGTGCTCTCTCATTTCATAAAAGTGTATCACCATCCACAGCATTTGATTTGGGCTTTGGGATCTTATGATATCCAGTGGACTGTAAAATGGCATTCAAGGGCCTATGTGAGAGACATATGTCTTCTTCATGGGCAAGGTGATGGGAATTAACATGGTTTATTTTGTTACCTTCTAGGTCCAGTGTGATGAGACAAAGGGGCCTGATAAACAGCTATAGCATAGTCTACTGGGCAGGAAGATAGGCTTGGCATGGTCATCTGGGCTCTCAGATGGGATTGAGTGATGTTGCCATAGTGGAATGACTGGTTAGATGAGGCCTGGTGTGGAACAATTTTTTGCCTCTGCTGTGTGAGGAGTGTAAGGAGTCTCTTGCAAACATCCTAATCATTCAACTTGGAAGTAACAACCAGGGTCTACTCAAGTGGAAAGCATTGAGCATGCACTGACTGACTGACTGACTGACTTTATTATTTCTGAGTCGCCCTCCACGTTAGTGCTCCAGGCGACTTACACACAACAAATTCCACAATTAAAATAGAGTATTTAAAACTAGATTAAAATATTCAGTGATTAAATGCAGGGGCCAGGCTCGGTATTTGAGTTCCTGGTTCTGCATTAACCATGGGCTTTCCTAAATAGCCAGGTCTTCAGAGCGGTCAGGAACTGGGGCAGGTCGAGGGAGGCTCTCTGGTCCGGTGGCATCGAGTTCCAAAGAATGGGGGCCACAACGGAGAACGATCTTTGTCTCGTGGTCTCCAGGTGGGCCTCTTTCAAGCCTGGTACGTGAAGAAGGTTCTTGTTTGCTGGCTGCAGGGTCCTTGAGTAAGCAGGCATCAACAAGCGGTCTTTTAGGTATTGTGGAGATCTAAGGTTTACTTTTCTTTTAACGTGGCAGGGCAGGCGATCCCACCGCTGCCACCATTTGTGGATGATTCGACGTTAACTTGTATTTCGCTGCCACCATTAATTTATTTAGGCTTGACCATTGACTTGTAAAGAGTGGTGAGGAGACTGGTAATCCAAATGAAGTCACGGGGAGAGAGTTTTGAATCAAAACTTAAATAGTTTATTTCACACAACTGGGCACAAAACTTGGTTTGATACTTAATATAACTCTTCCGAAGAGGCACGACTTTAAAAGGTTACAAAGTTTAACTAGTGCTATTATTCAGCCAGAACAGCTTCTCTATATCTCACTGTATAGGGGCTCTTGCCTTCTAAAGGCACCTTGCCTCTATCTAGCCCTCAGGCTTTATATAAACAGACTGGCTCGCAAGCTCAGCCCACCAGAACTGTCTCCCCTACAGCTCTCAAAACAGATTCCCCAGCCGAGCTACACTCCGCTTCGCTGACAGGAAAACTCTCACTGCTCTCTCTGCAGTTTCACAATGTGATTCCTACTCTCCTCAGAGCAGAATCTAATCGAACCTTCTGGCTTGACAGCCAGGCACCCACTGACTCTCTCTAAGAATTCCGAGCTAGCCTTCTAGTTGGCTCCGCCCACCATCACCATGGCAACACATTCCCCCAGGAGGGAACTGCCTCCATTATCATAGCCAACCCTTTGTGGTCTGTCCATAACGTGACCACTTAATATAACACAAATAACCACCTCATCACAGGTATGTTGGGCCCCGGCCCCGTAGGGCTTTGAAAGCCAAGGTCAAGGTCTTGTGTAAGGCTCTATACTCAACGGGCAGCCAGTGCAGGCGCTGCAGAGATGGTGTAATGTGGCATCTCATCGATGTTCCTGTGAGAAGCCTGGCAGCCGCATTCTACACAATCTGAAGCCTGCGGGTTAGTGACCGGGGTAGACCTACATACAAAGCGTTACAGTAATCCAGCCTTGATGTAACCGTGGCATGGATTACTGTAGCTAGCGCTTCCGTCGGAAGATAGGGCGCCAATTGTCTCGCTTGGCGCAGGTGGAAGAAGGCCCTTTTGCTCGTGGAGGCAACCTGGGCCTCCATCGACAATTTGGAGTCCAGGATAACACCAAGGCTTTAACTGAGGGGGACGGAATCAGCAGTTCCCCTTCACAGGGTGGCAGCGAGAAAGGTGGTTCTGGGCGGCACGGCCATAAGATCTCCGTCTTTAATGGATTTATTTTAAGTTTGTGGGCGTGGAGCCATTTTGTCACTGCTTCTAGGCCTCGAGTGAAGTTTTCAGGCACCAAAAGTTGCGCCAGGCTCCAGTTTCAGTAGGAGCTGGGTGTCATCGGCATATTGGTAGCACCCTAGGCCGAAGCTCGGGCTATACCAGCCAACGGCCGAAAATAGATGTTAAACAACGTTGGTGATAATATGGCACCTTGGGGCACTCCGCACTCGAGAAGAGATTTCCTAGATGTTTGGCCTAGCCATTCAACTCGCTGACTACGTCCACGCAGGAAGGAGCTAAGCCAAGCTAAAGCTGTTCCTTGTATCCCTATGGCGGCAAGTTGTCGTATCAGCAGATCATGGTCCACCGTGTCGAATGCGGCGGTAAGGTCCAGCAATACCAGAACTACTGAGCCTCCCTTGTCTAGTTGGCAGCGGATATCATCTGAGATGGCCACCAGGACGGTCTCGGTCCCGTGCCCGGGGCGGAACCCTGATTGAAAGGGGTCCAAGCCCTCTGATGTCTCAAGGAAGTTTTGTAGCTGGGTTGCTGCTGCGCGTTCGATCAGCTTACTGAGAAACGGGAGGTTTGAGATGGGACGGTAGTTCGCTGGCATCGCTGGGTCCAGATTGGCTTTTTTCAAGAGTGGGCGGATTGAGGCTTCTTTCAAGGCCTCCGGGAAAATTCCCTGCTCCGGGAGTGATTTATTATCTGCATCAGGGGAATCAAGAGCCCTCTGCGCAGTCCTTCACTAGAGGGGATGGGCAAGGGTCCGTGGAGCAGGTAGTCGCCCATGCTGTGGAGATGATTTTATTAACTGCCTCCAGGTCCCGGGCTTTGAAGTGGTCAAATATCTGGTTAGTTGGTGTATGCAGTTCTTCTACCCTCTCACTCGTATCTTCAGGCACGGATAGCAGGTCTAGCCAAAGAGCGGTGATTTTCTCTATGAAGAATTCCTGGAATTCCTCTGCTGAGATGGCTGGAGTGTCCCTGGTTTTTGGCTGCGGATTGATGGTGACCAAATCTCGGACAATCCTGAAAATCTGCGCTGGGCGCGATCTCACAGCTGTTATTAGGGAGGTGTTGTGAATTTTCTTTGCCTCTTTTGTGGCCTGCTCGTATGTCTTGCGCATGTTTCTGAAGGCTGTTCTTGATGTCTGGCTAGGTTTCCGCCGCCAGGCACTCTCCAGTTGTTTCCATTTGTGCTTCAGTGACCTCAGTTCTTCGGTGAACCACGGAGAGCGGAAACTGCGTGGTCGGAAGAGGCGTTTAGGAGCTATTTGGTCGATAGCCTTAGACAGGGCTACATTCCACCTTTCTACTTGGTCATTAAGGGTACCTCCGGGGACTTCCACGGACTCTATGGCCGACACAAATCTGGTAGGGTCCATGAGTCTCTTCTGCCACGCCAGGATAGGTTCTGGATCTATCCTTGGTAGTAGAAGAATTTTGATGTTAACCTTCAGGGTGAAGTGGTCTGACCAGGGGACCTCCGTTGTTGCTTGTGGTGTAATCTTTAGCCCATATCCGAAGACTAGGTCTAAGGTGTGCCTGGCCTGGTGTGTGGGGCCGGATTCCATTAATGAAAGAGTGTCCATGGAATGGATGAAGTCCTTTGATAGGGGAGATGACGTAGTCATGTCTGCATGGACGTTAAAGTCGCCTAGCACAATGAGTCTCGGCGATCTAAGGGTCCAGTCTGCAACAAGGTCAAGTAGTTTGGAGGTACTGTCCCTCGGGGCCCCAGGTGCATGATAGATTAAAAGAATCGACAGGCTCTCCTTGGCAGACCCAACACAACTTTTATTATGTGCAAAGACAATGCACAATGCCTGGGGATTGTAATAATTTGGATTGTCATGTTACCCCACCAGATCTGGCAAGCTAAGAAAGATTCAAGAGTTTTTTTATCGGGCCAAATGAAAAGTCAATAAGGAACTGAAAACAATTATGGGAAGACATAAGGTAATTTCATACCTTACTCCAATATTGATTTTAAAGGGTAGGTGGCATTCACCTATCAGAGGAAGGGAATAATATTTTTCTGGGTGTCCTGAAGTTGGGAGGTAGAACCCATTTTGGTGGGACTGATGAGGGAAAAGCCTTAGTCTTTCAGTAGCAGTGATTGGATGGAGAAAAGGAACCAGTGTTTACCTTGGTACCTGTCTTTTCAAATGAAGAGAGAGCCTCTAGAATGTTCTCTCCAGATTCTGAGGCGGGGGGGAGGTAGAGGGGTCCAAAAAAGATTGCCCTTGGTGGTAGCCTGAGAGGTTTGTTTTCTCTTATAGGTTATGAGACTTGAATGAGGCTTTGGGAAGGCCTACCAGAAAATGAACAGCCAGATGAACAACCCATGGAGATGGATTAGCCTCAGGTTCAAGTATTTCACCCAGGAATGGGCTGAGGCAGTGATCATGATCCACTTTAGGTTGTTCCCCTCAACTTGTTGTGCAGGTTCTTTTTTTAAAAAAGTCCAGATAATAATAGCAATAAACATTTCATCTGTATTATGTCTGGTTTCTTTTTTTCATTGTGGGTATACATTAGGCTTGGTTTAGAACCCAAAAATCGGGATTCGAAAATCTAATTTGGGGGGGGGGGGGGTGTTCTTGATTAGTAATAGAAAGACTTACAAAAAAATTCCAAAAAGTTCTAAAATGTAACGTAGTTACTAACGAAATTCTTAATTAGTTCTAAAGTAGGCAAAGCAGGGAAACAGGACTGACACTGTTTTAAGCACAGGCAAATCAAGGAGCAACATTTCCCTTGGTTTCCTTGCAGGGAGATATAATGCATTAATATATTATTATTATTATTATTATTATTATTATTATTATAAAAAGCCAGGGTTTCTTTGCAGGGACATATAATGCATTAATATATTATTATTATTATTATTATTATTATTATAAAAAGCCAGGGTTTCTTTGCAGGGACATATAATGCATTAATATATTATTATTATTATAAAAAAGCCTCTGGTCTAGGGTTTCTTTCCAGGGACATATAATGCATTAATATATTATTATTATTATTAATATAATTAAAGGCCTGGGTGTTCTTCCAGGAAATTCATGCACTAAATATTATATATTTATTATTATTAAATAAAATAGGGCCCACCTCTGAAATTCAAGGTAAATATTATTCTCCATTAGCATTTTATTAGAATTAAATGGCCAGGGCCCTCCTTCCAGGAAATTAGAAGGAGTAAATATTATTATATTTATTATTATTATTATTATTAGAATTAAATGGCCAGGGCCCTCCTTCCAGGAAATTAGAAGGAGTAAATATTATTATATTTATTATTATTATTATTATTAGTATTAGAATTACATGCCCAGGGCCCTCCTTCCAGGAAATTAGAGTAAATATTAATATATTTATTATTATTATATTTATTATTATTAGAATTAAATGCCCAGGGCCCTCCTTCCAGGAAATTAGAAGGAGTAAATATTATTATATTTATTATTATTATTAGAATTAAATGCCCAGGGCCCTCCTTCCAGGAAATTAGGAGTAAATATTATTAATATATTATTATAAAATAGTTGCCTACCTTCTCCAGAGCTCTTCTCACTGCAGCTTTCCCCCATTCAGTTTTCCATACCTCTCTAGGATAGGAGCTCCGTTTGAACTCTATGGCTTTTCCTTGATTCTGCACTTTTCCTGCTCCGTTTGAACTCTATGGCTTTTCCTTGATTCTGCACTTTTCCTGCTCCTCTCCGTGCTCTTTTCACCCCCTGCTCCCAGTGTTTCAGCCTTCCTCATGTCCTTCTCGCCTGTCCTCCTATCTAGGCTTTTTCCCTGCGGTTTAAACCGCTTTTTTCCTGAGTCCTCCAGCCGCTCTAGGACTCCCGCTCTTGATCTCTCTATGGTTCCGGCTGGTTTTTCACTTCCTGGAGGAAGGGCTTTCAGTTAAAGTAGGCTCCGAGCATGGAAAGGCCCCGATCTGACTGTGAGTAATGTCTGGGAAGCTATTTTGGAGGGGATAATAGGGGGCCTTCTGAAATATTAGAAAACTAACGAAAATTTGGGCCCAGGAAGTGCGGAAAAGAAAGTCCACTTCCGGTTTGGTGGGAGGAGTGCGGAAAAGCTCAAAAGTCCCATTACATACGAATCCCTTCCGATTTCTTTCAATTTTCATAACTTTTTGCTCATGCCTAGTATACAATTAATAGCGTATGTGCTATATGCTGCATCCATTGTTGCTTTGTTCCAATGTCCTCCAATGTGAATGTATACTTGAAGGCTTGAATATTGTGCTCCATTTATTTTATTGCAATTCGGGAAATGGCCAAAGAAAACACCATGATAGAATAAATGTTAGATTTTTATGATTTTTGTTATTATTTACACGCAAAATCCAAAATACTAAGTATACTATCATGGAGTATTGCAATATATATTATAGTAGCAGAAAGGTAGCTGAGATTTATCTATCCTTTTTCTTATAAGTCCCTCTCCCCACCTTTGCTCAGACTTTGAAGTAAGGCCCAGTTTACATATGCAGCTGAGTTGGGCACAAAGTCAGTCAATGTAGAAATTAGAATAAATCTGTCATCATTGTCTTTTTTTCTAGTTCTCATTTTTCCAGTCTTTTCAATTTGTCCTAAATGGACTTTTACAAGTTTGTAGAAAAAAATATAAGCATGTTTGTGTGTCTTTCCCCAAACATATTTAATTATGCAATTTGATCTAATATACATATTTTGCAAGCAACATTCCTAATAAGATCTATTTTCCAGCATTACTGTCACTATAGCAGTTCTTGCTTCTTACCCTCCTTTACTATTAACTTTGGATATTTCCATAATGCTTTGTTTGAATTCAAACTATGTATAGATAAAGCAGTATTTTACTGATTCAGCTGTTTATGTGCAGATTGTGAAAACATATATTGTTATCTCTATCAACCTGTATATATTTTGTTGGATCATTTATTCTTTAGTGATCCAACTGCATACTGAAGTGATCCAGCTGGATTCCATTTTAGGTTTATATAGAATGGCACTTCACATCAAGATCCAGAAATGACAGATGGTCCATACATTATCTATCTGTCTGTCTGTCTGTCTGTCTGTCTGTCTGTCTATCCATCCATCCATCCATCCATCCATCCATCCATCTATCTATCTATCTATACACATCTCCTTTTAGGATAGTCTGAGCTTTGCTAAAAAGCTGCTTTTAAACATACCACAGTCTTTAGAAGATTGGGTATAACTGTGAAGAAAACATTGGCAGCCATCCTGTTACATACACATGTATAAGAGAAGTCACCAAAGAGTAATTCAAATTAATAGCCAGCAAATGTAGGAGAAAGATAAAAAAATCAAAGCACAGAATGTGCTTAGACATGCTAATAAAAAGGACTCTGGGGGGTGGCCGGGTGGGAAGGAGAGTATGTCCATAGGCAAAGAACAAGGACATTGTAGGGCTAGTTTATACAGGTGATAGTAAAATGCTAACAGGGGATGGAAAAAAGGTAGAACTACTCAACACCTTCTTTGCCTTAATATTCTCCGAAAGGGTTAACAGGGAGTGGTGGAACAGGGGATGCAGTTGGATAAATGCAGTAATATGCCAGGTTGATCGATAGTTGGTCCTTTTTCAAATATTCAAAGCATATTCAGCATATTATGGAGGCAAAGTCTGCAACCATGGTGGTACATACTAATGCATTTTGTATAATTGAACAAGGCTAATATTAAATGGCATTAGAGCCCCTTCCTAAGGACATTTGAGGGGGTGGATTTCATCCATTCAGGACATCTGAAGGTATGCATAAGGTTCTATTTGTATTGGGGAGGGGAAGAGAGGGGGAGATTGATGTTCTCCATAAACCAGGTGACAACAATGTCAATTAAATCCATTTCAGTCTCAGGTTATAACAGAATTAAATGTGGAAACAGAGTATAATTATTTAACACTGAGCAATACAGTCTTTTATGTCCACATGTATACCTCTGCTGAACTCATATATGGAGCATTTATACTACTTGCAGATTTCAAACCTTAAAGATTTATTGTGCAAGACAAATAGGTTTCTCCATGAAGTAGCAGAAATTTCATTAACTTTGGATAGATAAAAAATCTTGATCTAGTGTTTCACTTATTGATTAAAGCCTACAGTTAACTTTGTTTATTAAGAGTTAGTTTTCCAGAGGATGCTCAGATACAAATGAAGCCTTCATGCTAAAATAGGCTCTCATGCCAATAGACACACCAAAGAACATTTTTTTCAAATATGTCCAGTAAATAGAGTACGTTTTTTGGAGATGGTGTAAGTAGAAGGTGTTGGACCAACCATAGCCACCATGTCATAATGTCACAACAGCTGGTGCTGTAGGTGCTACCTTTTAATGTATTACTTTTGCTGTTTGCCATTAATTGGGATGCCATTACAATATTTCACAGGATTGCAATTGTAGTTGGATCTTTCATTTTCTAGCTCCAGTTATCCTTTTGTATATTAATTTAGATTCTCTCTATACTGCTCCCAATTTCTGATGATCATGCATTGAATAATGAGATCAGACAAATATAAATTTAAATTCCATTGATACTGGGAAGGAGGAGCAATTTGATGTAGGTCCAGTTGAGGCCACTTGTTACCCCTTGACTACCTCCTCAGCCTTCCTTTCAGTGAAAAAGGTGAATCTTGAAGGCAATCCAATCATCATGTTTCTTTTCAGCCAGCTAAAAACTAGAAGGAAAACTCAGAGCACTACCCATCCCACCTCCCAAGTACAAATAATTTCTAAGTGAGAGCTATCACAAGCTCAACCTGAAGACTCCTTCCCTACAGGGTTTCAAGGTCTAAAGAGTCCATTTCAACAAATTGCAATCATAAATTCCAACTAAGATAAGAGACAAGGAAAGAGATTTAAATAATTACAAGAAAGATAAGAATAAATTACAGCAAAATTGACTAAATTAGAACAGCAATATGATGTGTTATTCATGAATGAGTTAGAGCAGAAGACTATGTATAACAAACATGCTTTTTTTGAAAATGCAAACAAACCAGGAAAACTGTTAGCGTGGCAACTGAGAGAATTTAGGAAAAAGCAGCTAATACTAAAGTTAAGGAATAAAGGAGAAATAATTATGGATATGCAACAAATTCCAAAGACATTTGAAGACTATTATAGAAATCTATATAAAAGTAATTGGATAGATAAAAAAGATGAAATGTATGTCACCAAGCTCATGGAGAAAATGAAAATACATCTGGGTAGGCAAATTGCACAGGAGGAACTGTTTGGCTATTAACAAAGCCAAAATAAATAAAGCCCCAGGTCCAGATGGATTTTTTGTTTGGTACAATAAGTCATACAAGGAAGAACTGGCCGCATTACTGCTTTCTGTACTGAATCAGGTTATGCAGAAAGGAGAGATCATAGATTCGTGGGCAGAGGCCACTATAGTTCTTATTCATAAGCAGGATAGAAATATGGAACAATTTAAAGATTTTAGTCCAATCTTGTAAGTAAATTGTGATTATAAACTATTTGCAGAAATTCTAGCAAATATATTGAAACAAATTTTACTAAAGTACTACATGGAGATCAAGTTGGTTTTCTTCCTGGCAGTGTTAAGCCTGAAAATGAGAATGGTTTTAAATATACTAGAGATGGCAGAGCAAGATCCTAATGGAGATATTGCTCTACTATTTTTTGGATGCAGAGAAAGCCTCTGATAATGTCTGCTGGGAAATTATGGGGAAGGTACTAGAACACTATGGAGTTGGTCAGCAATTTAAGAGAACCGTGGGTGCCATTTATTCAAAAGAAAGAATTAATTAAGAATATATGGCAAATAATCAAACTATATAGAGATTTTTTAAAAGGATGAGACAAGGTTGCCCCTGGTTGTTGTTATTGTTTATTTGGGTGCTAGAAATATTGAACATTAGAATTAGAAAAGATAGTGACATCAAAGGAGTGAAAATAAAAAACCCCATAAATTTAAAGGAAAGGTATACACGGATGAAATGGTATGCATTTTAGTGGACCCAATAAGGAGATATATCTCAGGATTTAAAATTAATAAATAGGCTTTTAAAACGAAAAAGCTATCCATAGGAAATATATATAAATTGGAGACATCATCGACATGCAATGCAGTAAAGAAAGTAAAGTACTTAGGACCATGGTTAACTGTTAATAATAATTATTTATATCAAAATAATTATGAAAAAACTTGAAATGAGGTAAAATAAAAGACTTAGAAAGATAAAAGAAAGTTCAATTAACCTGAATGGTGAGGATAGCAATGATAAAGATGATGGTATTACTCAAAATGTTGTTCTCATTCCAAAACTTACAAATTATCAAAAGCGTAAAGGTCTTTGAACAATGGAGGAAAGATGTGGTTAAATTAATATGGGTCAGCAAAAAGCCAGAATTGTATATAAGAATGTATTAGATGCAAAAGACAGAGGGTTTAGCTCTCCCAGACGTTAGATATGCTACTGAAGTAGCAGGATTTAGCTATTTAAAACAACGGATCAAAGATGACACTTTACTTAACCTGGAGGACTGTAACTTAAGATGTGGGTGAAATGCTTACTTATGGCATGGAAAAGATTAGGTGAACAAAGAATTTAACCAACATTCAATAAGATCTAGCCTCCTAAGGATCTGAAAGGGAAGGGATGGAATTAAAAACCCCTCTATAGCTGTGTCCATTGGAAGCAGTACTTAAGCCAACATCTAATGAGGAAATAAGAAATTACAGAGAGTATCTAAGTAAAGAAAAATACCAAAGGGAATTGAAACTGGGAAATGAGATAGGGATAAGTGACTGGTTCTATTACTATCAACTGCATGATCGATTTAAGAAAGGGAAAGTATTCTTGAGAAGGAGAATAAGGGCTTAGTTTCTAAATTATATAAATATATACTAGAACACAATCTAGAGGACAATTGAATAAAAATCGCTATGAACTCCTGGGCTAAAAACCTAGGGAAAAATATTGATCTGGCACATCTTTGGAAAAGTGGATTTAAATTTTCAGTAGCTGGCTCCATTAAAGAAAATATGTATAATATAGATGTTATATAATGCCAGAGACAATAGCCAAAATGGATAAAACCCAGCTAGGGGAATGCTGGTGGTGCAAGACACAGAAAGGCCCCTTCTTCCACATTTGATAGACTGGGATGTCACAGTCCAGGAAAAACAGATGGTAAAGAAATGTTTATGGGCTTCGGATGAGCTCAAATGTCCAGTTCTGTGTCAAACAAAGATAGAAGCTTCCACAGGTCTATGAACATTGGATCAGGCAGGTATCAGCTTCTGCAGCCAGTTCTCTAAAGTGCTTCATCTGTTGATGAGAAAATGCATCAGCTATCCTATTATCTACATGAACTACATGGAGAGCCAAAAACAAAATATTGTAGTGAAAACATAAAACAAAAACAAAACAAAAACTCAAACACAATGCATGACCTGCAAGGACCAAGAAAACATAGAATTGATTACCTTAACTGCAGTCATGTTATACAGGAGAAATGGACTGATGAATTAACATATTATTAAACTACAAAAATTTAGCTGTCTTAGCATTTAAATCACTGAATTTTTCCCCTGGAAGGCTAAAATACTGTGTCATGCTCAGGGCTGGACTAAGGTAATTTAAAATGGTAAGCAAACCTTATTTTGGTGCCCCCGCGCTCTCCAGCCTCGTGGAAGGTGCACTTGTGCGCCGGAGTGTGTGTGTGTAAAGCCAGCTAGTTTCGCGTATGTTGCCGTTTCCGCTGGGCGGGCCCAGCTGCCCAGGGTCGGTGGTCGCCCTACGTGGGGGCGAGGGGGAGGAGCGTTGGGCGGCCAGAGGCGGGGCGCCTCCGACTGCAGGGTGCTCCTCCTTTTCGGCCTTGTGGTGGTGGGCGGCTGGGAGCTCTGGGAGGCTGGGCTCGCCCTGCGGCGATGGTGCATGCGCGAAACTTCCGCACATGTGCCATTGCCACAGGGCAGGCCCGGCTGCCCAGAGCCGCTGATCACCCTACATGGAGCCGAAAGGGAGGAGAGTTTTGGAGGCGGCCAGAGGCGGAGCGCCTCTGGCTGTGGAACACTCCTTCTTTTAGGCCTTGTGCTGTGGGGCGGTTGGTGATTCTGGGAGGCTGGGCTCGCACTGCGATGATGACGTATGTGCAAAACTTCCATGCATGCGCCATTGCCGTGGGGTAGGCCCGGCTGCCCGGAGCTGCTGATCGCCCTGCACCGCAGGGCTGGGAGAGAGGAGTGTTTTGCAGCTGGGGGTGCTCCACCTCTGTCCGCCTCCAGAGCGCTCCTCCTTTTCGCCCTCATGGTGTGGGGCAATGGGGACAATGTAAAATGTGCCCCTAAGTATTGGCAAGTGGTAAGCAAATGCTTACTTTGCGGAGTGCAAGATCCGGCTCTGGTCATGCTATCAATCTTGATACTCAAAAAATACAAAGTACTGGGCTTCTCTATCTCTTCATGGTCTAGTGGCACACTCAACTCTTCAGTCAAACAACAGAATTCCTCCTGTCCCTGCTAGACTAATGTACAAAAAATCAATAAGGTAGTGGATAATACTCTTTTTCTTGACTTGAGTTTAAGGGTGAAGCAAAGTGGTGGGAGATCTCTCACATTTTTCCTGACTCCCCTCCTGATGTGCGACAAATCCTCTTCTGCCATGGAGGCGAAGACATGCAGATCTGGGTCAGATGATATGCGTTTTGAGTCACCAACTCCAGCATCACCACTGGCCCCAAAGAGGCCGGCAAGATCCCACTGCAATGAAAGTATTAATGACTTCTTTTGTAACTATATCTAAATATAAAAGTCCAACTGATTTTCAACGGATTGATACACATTTTCTTTCAGCCATAGCAGGACCAACACATGAAATATGGTTCACTCTAAATAATTTAAGTTATTTTATTAAGTATTTAATTGAAATTATTTATATTTAGAGGTAATCATAAATCTTCTTTTTCTTCAGCCTTTATTCCACTTGATGGCAAGGTCTACATTACTAGTTTGCTGGTGCCACTTCACCCGGTCGTATGCCCAATTATGGAGTATGCCAGAAGTCTTCAGATAGTTATGCAATGTGTCCAGTTAGCATTGCTTTGGTTGTCCCTTTGGTCTCTTGCCAAGCACTTCTAAATCAAGGGCAATCTTGCAAATGGATTTGTCTTCCCCTCGAAAGAGTATGACCATACAAGGTATGATTCTTGTAGTTTGTCAGCCACTGGAGCAAACCCAAAGTGTTGCCAGATGTGGATGTGGTCAAGGCATGTCATGCCAACTGTAAATCGTAACATACTCATCTCCGTAACATACCGGCCAACATTCTGTTCCATATATTGTGGCCGGTCTTGCAACAGTTCAATAGATAGAGAATACAACATAAGGAATATAAATACAACAAATGATGGAGGTATTAGCCAAAGAAAAAGGCAATTTCAGTTTACAAAATAAATGTAAACATTTCCAGAACATGGCCATACAGCCTGAAAAACCTACAACAACTCAATGTAAACACTGACATCTGATTATGAAAACTGAATAAGAAAATATTGTGACTCAACTGAAGATGGATTAAAATTCAAACATGTGCTAATTTTTATTTTTTAATAACTTGCTTCCACTGTAATTTTTTATTATTTTGCAATATACATGTATCCTCAGATACAAATATATCTAGCATTTCACAGGAGGTTATCGTAATTAGAAATGCCAAATCTATCAGTGATTTCTATTTTCCAGAATTACATCAAAATTACATATTTGTGATACAAATATCGGCTAGTGTGGATTAAATTTCAAGAGAAAAACTTTGTGAAACATAAAATATCCGTGTGTGTGCATGCGCGCTCACGCTCGTGTGTGGTATGTTTACATTTTTTTTAAAGGGAAGACAGCATCAATAATCTGGTTTGGATTGTGGTTTTGTAGCAGAGGCACTAATATCCCATCATAATGAAATACTATCCGATGTGAGATGAGAAGTCATGTATATATTTCTTTTATCTTGTACTTGGTATTGTGTCTGATGTTTGAATGCTTTTTGTTACCCCTTACTTTTATCCCAGTGACCCTTCTCCCCCCCCCTCTACCCACTCCAATTTGCTTGTAACACACGCCACGGGTCAAATTTGCCCACGGCGTGATGGTTGTATTTGTGATATGTGAAACTTTCTCAATAAAGCTTTTTAAAATCTAAAAAAAACAAAAAAAAACAATCTGGCATTTTTTTTCTTTTGAGAGAGAGAGAGAGAGAGAGAGAGAGAGAGAGAGAGAGAATGTAGGATTATTTTTTCTCTTCCAGTAAAATCAGTGAAAATTAAAGCGTATTTGGTGGTGGATCAATATATCAGAAAATGATATAAGAGTGTATAAGGATTTTACAAGTATATTCAGTTGCAGAGTTCCAGGTTTCCCCTTACCCCACCCCCAAGCATGGAAACATTATTGAAAATTAGAGTTGGCTAACGTATTGGCTATGACAAAATAACGGCAAAGGTGTTATAAAGACAGACTGGACCTTGATTGATGAATATATAAAAAAGGTGAAATAAGGAAAGGAACACTGTCAGTAATCAAATTGATAAAGAAGAGCAAGGGGGATGCCCCATTTGAAATAGTGAAAGTTTGATGAATATGTATAACTAGTGCGAAACGAGAATGGAAGTCACCACATCCTTATGTTTCTGTTCCCTTTCCCTTTCCCACCCACCCCTTCCCAAAAGTGATGAAGTATGTGTTATAAATATGAAAACTGTTAATAAAAAACATTTGCGAAAATTAGAGTTAATTATGGCTTAAATAATTTATAACATGTTAACATTAGTGATAATTAGTGTCCCGTGTTATTCTCAATTATTGTATTTTTCTTTAAAAAAATCAAAGATTTAAAAATAATCTAAAATCTTTCAAATGACACACGCACACAAACTACTATGCATACTGTTAAGTATAACATGAGAAAGGGATACAATCATGTCCCTATTAACATTAAAAGAATGCATTAAATGCATTGTTGTAATATAAGAAGGTCTGTGCAGCATGCTTACTTGGATTGTGGAACAGCATAAGCAGGGCCGGCCCGACCTAATTTGGGGTACTGTGCGAAGAAATTTTGTGGGCCCCCGCGCCGCCGCGCCGCCACGCCGCCACTCGCGCCGCCCGCCACACCACTGCCGCGCCGCTGCACGCCTCCGCCTCCGCCCGCGCGCCTCCGCCTCGGCAGCGCCTCGGCCTTGCGCCTCCGGCCAGCGCCTCCGCGCCGGTGCCGCCGGCGGGCGCCCCATCGCCGCGGCACACCTCCGCGGCGCACCTTTCGGCGGCGCGGCGCATGCGCAGCGCCGCGCGCACTCGCTCCCAAAGCGCCCGGCGCTTTGGAGCCAGCGCGCATGCGTTGCCCCTGCGCCGCCGTCGCGCGTGCGCAGAAGCACCTACAGGCGCTATAGCGCCTGTAGACGCTTCTGCGCACCCTCCCACGCGCGCCTGCCGCTTTGGAGCCAGCGCGCATGCGTGCAGTGCAGGTCTTGCGCATGCGCGCTGGCTCAAAGCGGCAGCTGCGCTTGGGAGAAGTGCGCGCGTGCAGCAAGCGTCTACAGGCGCTATAGCGCCTGTAGGTGCTCTCTGCGACGACGGCGGCGCAGGGCAGTGTGGCGGCGGTGGGGCGGTCGGCGGGCGGCGCCCCTCCCAGCCGGTGATGTCCCTCCCAGGCGATGGCGCTCTACGCGACCGCGTAGGTCGCGGAATCCCTGGGGCCGCCCCTGAGCATAAGCATCTTTCAAACATAACAGGTTGTATGAAAACAGTGTTAATGAGTTTAATTATCATTTATCAGAGATTAGAAGAGTCACTCCAAACACTCACACTGTTTGAGGTGGGAAACAAGAGCCAACAACACAAGCAACTGATGTACACAATGGTTAAGTCAGTCATCTCCTCCACTAAAAGAGGAAGAAAAGGATAGCAATGGTGGCATTGTCTACCCACCTCAAACAATGGATGAGGAACACAACAATGGTGGCTGTCATTGCAACACCTACTGCGTGACACTTGGTCCAACTATTTTTCAAATGCATTTCTCCTTGCTGTGTTGGGAGACCAAATTGTGGGAGGGGCATGTGGGAATCACCCATTGGCAGAGAAGATGTGGAGGTAACACTGTTGTCCACCCACTTGCCTTGTTCTCCAACACGGTGAGAATTTTGTAGAAACTACTGTACCCTTCTGGGGCAGAAGTGGTAGCAGTGGTCTGGAAAATGGCAAATTAACCCCCCCCCCACCATTGCACTGTTTGCTTGAGACAACCACTTCACTGGACATAATAGTAACAACAACAACATCATCAACAACAATAATGATAATTTCTTACCTTGTTTTAACTAAGTTAAAATGCATAGATGATACAAAGGATCATGGCATACATATATTAAAAAAACAGATTAAAACACCAACCCTAACAAAATATTAAAAATTACAATTCATAGTTTAAAAGAATAAAATGATAAAGCTATTCTTTATGGAAATCACAGGAATATCACTTACTTCCACAAAATGTGAAGTTAAAGTACTGTTTAAGCGTAAAAACGGTTTGGAAACTATAGCCAGTCCAAAATTATGTGACTAGAGCAGTGTTTTTCAACCTTTTTTGAGCCACGGCACATTTTTTACATTTACCAAATCCTGGGGCACACCACCAACCAAAATGACACAAAATGACACTCTAACACAGTAATACATATAGTTAATATGTTTTTAAATGTATTTATACACTCAGTGTGAACCCTGGGCCTGTTTCGATGAACACAGCATAGATATCCTGGCAGGAATGGCAGAAAGACACAAACTTCCCGCACAGAACTCCCATAACCAAGAGAAAATACTATAAGAGTTTGGTGGGCATTGACCTTGGGTTTTGGAGTTGTAGTTCACCTATATCCAGAGAGCACTGTGGACTGAAACAATCTTGGATAAGGACCAAACTTGGCATGAATACTCAATATGCCCAAATGTGAACACAGATGGAGTTTGGGGAAAATAGACCTTGACATTTGGGAGTTACAGTTTCTGGGATTTATAGTTAACACACAATCAAAGAGCATCCTGAACTCTTGCAACAATGGAATTGAACCAAACTTGGCCTATTGGACTCTCATTACCAACAGAAAGTACTGAAAGGGTTTGCTTGGGAATTGACCTTGAGTTTGGAAGTTGTAGTTCACCTACACCCAGAGAGCACTGTGGACTCAAACCATGTTATGTTATGTTGTTGTTTGTTTTCTATCCAGAATCACAATGTTGGAAGGAGGCTCACCACTTTAAGGTCCCTCAAACAGGCATGGGGAAACTTCGGCCCTCTGGGTGCTTTGGACTTCAACTCCTACCATTCCTAACAGCCTGAGGCCCTTTCCTGCTTAAGTGGCTGAGGGGGGGGGGAGGAAAATGGCCTGAGGCTGCTAGGAATGGTAGGGATTGGAGTCCAAATCACCTGGAAGGTCCAAGTTTGCCCATGCCAGCTTTCGACAGAGACCTCTTCCTCCCCCTCCCCCTTCGCGCCCTTTCTTCCCCCTCCTGCCCAACACTTACTTTTTCTTCTACACTGCCGCTTCTGCTGCCATTTTGATCCGGGGCAGCGTGAGCGCGTTCAGGAGGGGAGGGCGGAGGGAGGAAGGTGTGACCCGTGCGGGCAATACTGTGCGGACTCGCCCCAGAGCAAAGCGAGGCAAAGCGAGCAGAGCAAGGCTGGGAAGAAGGGAGCCTGAGTGGAGAAGAAAAAGTGTTCGGCAGGAGGGGGAAGAAAGGGGACTGGAGGTTCCCATTTCCCATGGCACACCTGATGATCGCTCACAGCACACTAGTGTGCTACGGCACACTGGTTGGGAAACACTGGACTAGAGGATCAACCAGAACTAATCATAGGTAAAGGATTCACCTGTACTTTTTTGGGCACAATTCAAAGTTCTAGATTTGAGGTCCAGACTATCTCTACCAGTCTGCATCTCCCTCCATGAACCTACCCAAGTCTTATGAGCAATGGTCACAGGTTCATCTGTTATAGACACAAGGATGAACTTTCTTGATGACTTTCGTCCCCACCCCCCTTTTTTTGTCAGCATGAAAATGCTGTTTTATTTAAATATAACTTTGATGGTCTCAAATTGCATTATATGGCATTGTAGATGGGTCCTGTGAAGGGAAGATCATGTCAAAAATCAGTTCTACTCCATGCTCTCATATTGCTAGTTCAACTGTTGATACCACTGGATGGAACAGAGCCACTAGGATGCAAGTCTTTTCTCCCATAGGCAATATTATAATGTAATTAAGTGCATTCTACAATATGGAAGCAAACAGGAGAAAGCTTTCCCCCAATTCTTCAACAGATCATAATCAAGACACTTACTCTACAAGGCTGGATAAAAATAAAGTAAATAAATTAAAATATAACTACTGCATGTCTTAATTACTGAATATCGTTCTTTAGATAGCCTGGCACAATGCTTTTTTAACATTGGCATGCAATTTATCCAGGAGAAACTGAAAAAAAACTGATAAGCAGATCATATCTTTCAGAGTTGAGGATGATACAATCCCAGTACAACACACCAATTAACATTCTTGCTACCTCATTTGTGAGCTTGTACTTCTTAAATACACTTTTAAAGGAACATTGAATTGATATATTCCTAGTGCTTTGCAACAATCTGAAATCTAGATGTCCAACTTCAAGATTTTTCAATAGTCAAAGGTTGACTATTTTGAAATAGCCAAGACAGAAACAGTGACCACTTAATTGATTGCATTCACTGTCGCTAAAACTGTATGTCTTTGTACAGAAAGTTACAAATCTCCTTCATGATACAGTATTTGTCCTCCTACTTGAAACAATGTTAGCATGTTTCATGTTCAACATTTCAAAACCTGATACAGTATTAAGTTTTTCAATTCACATTCAGAGTCATACCTATAGGCTACGTATACTACAAAAAGGAATATTTTGCTTGTTGAAATGAGAAAATACAGTTACATATTCTTTCCACTTACCGATAAATCATTGTGTTTGATATCATAATTATTTCTACAATAGCTAATCATTATGTCTCAAATATTATGATATCAAGAATGAAGGCAAGTAGATGGCAGATGCTGGATTTTGGGACCATCTGCTAGCTTTGAAAATTATATGTTGAATGTGACTTGAAAGTACACAGTTATACAGAAGAACTGTAATATCAGTTGTACCAAGTTTGTGTTGCCCCTGTAGAAAGCAGAACTAGTAAACCTGTTGTACATTGACTTGGTCATTATATGGTCATATTGACAAAAAAATTTCATAAAGACTGTGGAAAATTCATAAGGAGAAAGATTAGTTATTAATGTAATAAGACAAGGCCTTTTATAAAATGGCCTAATCTTAGAGAACATATTGTTTAGTTGACTTAATTAATATAGGATCACTAAGTGATGGGACAAGTTCAAGGCTATTTTCTGGTGAATGATTGCTATCAACATATGCTTGAGTTACGCATCATCCAGATCTCTAAATATACCATATATATTCATGTATATATCTCTCTGGCATTACTTCGCGAACGAAGATTATTAGGAAGGACTCATCCCACGCTTTCTACAAGTGCATTAATGACTAAGGAGGTTGGATGTGTCCTTCGAGCCTGTGCAATGGATTTTTCTGGTGGAGCGCAGCGTGCACAGAACTGACCTCACCCTTTAAACCAAAGGTTCATCTGCCAGGGCCTAGCAAGCTTGGATGGTGGCAGCGAGGTCCTCAGGTCATAGGTTTGATTTGAGTTTCCTTCTCTAGATGGTTGACCTTACAGGGTTAGACGAGCACCATCTGCCCGGGTTTGAAATCAGAGTTTTCCTTCTCCTAGGATGGTTGCCAAAAGGCTACAGAGCCCATCCTGCCTGTTGATGCTCTTTGTCAGACCGTTCGGTTGTGACCTGTCTGGCATGGGAGGCCCTACCGGTGGCTATTATGCTACCGGCAGCATAGCTCACAACTTCATTAGGGTACACAAGCATCTCTCCCATGACAAGGGGGCACCAATGGAGAGGGTATATATCACGTATAAGTAAAAAACATCCTTTCAGGCCAAAATTGTGACTTTTGATATGACCTGTAGATAAGTTAAGGGGCATTTCTGCTACAGAGGAAAGTGTCACATTTTGTCAACTTTGAATGCTGCAAAAATATGCTGATGGAAAGCAGAGTGTACATTGGGACTTAAAGGTGGGATAAGCAGTATAGTTGTCTATTGTGTTTTTGAAAAGTCAACATCTCTCTAGAAAGCTTACTCTGAAACATGTGGTGTCATTTGTTAGTAAGAGACATATGAATGAAACAACTGCTCAACATTTCTTTGTTTGCTTTTTTTTTTAACCAAAAAAGTAATTTTCAATCTGTGTTTCATTTCAATCTGCTAAAACTAGCAGTTGGATTGGAATATTCACACCAGGAAATCCTGCAACCACCACTTGTTTTAATTAGTGGTGATCGGCATTTTTGGAAGTGTACAATATTTTGTGACATATAAACATTTTGCAGAGGAAGAGCAAGAATGAGTGGACTCTAAACTTGTATTGACTCCTATTTTAATAAAAGAAAGTTCCATGATCACAGCTGGACCCTTGGTAGGTAGCATGGGTGATGTTTCATAGGGTTAGACTGTAAGGATCATGAGTCCTATCACGCTTTTCATTTAACTTTTAAGATGTATGTATTTACCATGGATAATTGTGTGCTTTTAATCATGCTTGTGTTTGCTTGTATCTTGGGGATTAGGGGTGGGGACGACACATTTATCTTTTGCTATTAACTTGGGCTGCCCTGAGTCCCCCCTCAAGGGTGAGAAGGGCAGGCTGCAAATGCAGGAACTAAATAAATAAATATTAGGTATATGGTCAGCTGCATAGGAAGTAAAGACTGAAAAAACTGTTCTTATAAGAGATTTGGTATGAAGAGGGAGGAGGGATAACTTCTGGTATGTTTTCATGAATTGATCGGTGGGGCTAGAGCCCACATAAAGAGGATTTTTTAAAATCAATGAACAAATGGGTATATTATTTATTTATTTACATTATTTCTACCCCGCTCTTCTCACCCCCACAGGGGGGCTCAGAGAGGCTTACATGGCAACAATTCGATGCCGTAGGGATACAATATACAAAGATAAAAACATATACAAAGCACAAATTAAAATACAATAATTACAGGGTTGCATTGCATATCTAAAAACGTATTGTGCAATTGCTAATCCTTCAGTTTTAACAACTATGTGCTGATATCTACCATATTTTTGATCTGACATAGAGATTTCTTGTACATGACACTCACGCAAAGTTGTTTGGTTTGCAGAAATTATTCTTAAAGCAAAACTGCAGTGTATTTGAAATGATGGAACTGTAGTTTGAAGTGTTGTACAATGGCTGAATCATTTCAGACTACATTCTCAGCTTTCTCCCTTATGATTAGAGATAAGCAAGAAGTTCCTTGAATAGTGAGTGGACCTGTTTTAGTTAGAGATGAAAACATATCTCTCTCTTGCCTTCTGTAATATTCCAATCCAACTGCTAGTTTTAGCAGATTGAAATGCCCACTTTTTTAAAAAAGTTCGTTCTGTTTTGGTCCCATATTGGTTTGCAGTTCAAAAGAAACAAATCCACATGGACATTCACAATCATCCTTGTTTCCATATTATCCTATGGATTTGACTCACTTCAGATTCCCAGTGTTAGTATCTAAGATGTATGCACTGCCCAGCATGGGTTTAGAACCTGTGTAGACAACTGTCAGTTCAGGGGCTGCAACCCACCGGTGCTAATGATTATTTTTGCCCCATGTTCCAAGTCTTCCACCAGTTTCAGGCCTCTCTCATCTGTCCCTTTTTTTTGGGCTTCTGTCTTACCTGTTCTAGGCCTGGAAAGGAAATGACATGAAGGCTACTACTGTTTTGTAATGCAAGACCCATCCAAAAAACTTTTTAAAAGTGGGTTTTCAAAAAGCCTCCCAAAGGGAGCAAAGTCCTGCAATACCAACATGATGTGATCTTAAAAGGGAAAAAAGAATTATCTTGAGTACCGTCCTCCCAATTGCCATTAATTCTAAGAAAAAGAATAAAATCAAGCAACACTTTTATGTGAATGTTAGCTTCTACAAATACCGCGTGTCTGGAGCTCGTTGTGTCTAATATGTGTCCAGAAGGCCAGATGAGACACAGACGGGTTGAAATCAGAGGCTTTATTCTCAATGTTCAAAGATGATGTCAGTGGAGACAGCACCCCAGACATACCACAATTGCAAATACATATCATATTTATTGTATTTTGAAGCTATTCAAGACTACCTTGCTGGTTCCTGATTGGTTTAGAAAGTGTTTAGCTAGGATCCACTTTCTGGATGACCCAGGACTCTATCAGATGTCACTGTCATTAAATTATTTTGAAAATTGTGTCTCTTTATTGATCTGCCCATGAGAAAGGTGTGACAGAAAAGGGATGTGATGGAAAATAGGTTGAAATGGCTCTTGATATCCCATATCTGATTAACACACTGGGTGCCAGCCCAGAAGAGTTTCTTAAATTGTTGGCCATTTCAAGGGGAGCCTCAGTGATTGGTCTGGTTTGGTGACATGGATGAAGACGTGTTTCCAGGGGGAAATCATATCATATTAGGGGAGAAAGGAAAAAGACCCAGAGGCTCTTGCACAAACCCATTTTGTGCATCCTATTAGTTTTCCTGGTGTATTGTGAGAATATTATAATAATTCATGTGATTATATCCTGAAGTCTGAAGTGTGAAGGGGAAAGATCCCATGGAAATACATGAAAGATCACAGTAGAAATAGCAAATGCTTACTATATATCTCAATGAAACCACATCTCATAATTCATAATTTTAGGGTCTAATTTTCAGAAACAACACTTCGAAGTACAGACTGCTTCAGATTTATATTTAGGCTATACATCTAGAGACATTATCTTCTTGGTGAAATGTCAGGAATATCTTTTTTAATCCTTAAAATCCATCACATTTCATTATTGTGGTATTTGTTCAAAGCATTTGTTATATTTGGACATAACACTACAATGCCAAGCTCAGATTCTATTATTTTCATTTTTATTGCTGAAAAGCACACTATTTGACAGTTACATAGAATGTGTAGGCATTTTACTCCAATAAAACAGATGTTCAGAATGCTACAGGAGCTGTATTTTCTTTTATTTATTTAGTGCTTAGAGTATGCAATTTAACAGAGTCAAGACAGGTTGTAATTTCACAGTGTAGGTGAAATAAAATTCCTGCGCAATGGCTCCATCCTTCACAACTCTTCCAGCAATACATTTCTATTTGTCCTTTTGTACCTTTGATTTGTGCCTTCTTTGGAATTTAAAAGTAACATATTCTGAATTATTAGGTACGAAACCAGCAGTCCCCAAAATAGAACATAGACAATAGGCTTGTGCATTTTGGCTGAACCTCAATCCGTTTCTGTAGGCCAGATTCTGGTAAATCTCTGCAGCTCCCAAAAAGGGGTGGATAGCCTGATAGCTTTTTTTTTGGTCAGCACATGAAAAAGACAGTTAGATCCAGCCCATTGGCAGCAATGGGGAACGTACAAGGCCCCTCTTTCCATTCTTGGAATCCTTTTCTTTTTTCTTTTCAAGGGAGCCTGGGTTTCAGCAACGAGGTTAAGAAAGCATCATTCCTGGGGCCCTTTCCTTTTTTTCCCTTCAAGGGAGCCTGGGTTTCAGCAATGGGGGTGACAGCCTCTTTGTGCACTGCATACTCCTGAAAGGGGAAAGAGGAGCTGTGATCGGCTGCCACATGGTCCCGTTACGAACGGGAAAATATGATGGCTAGGCCCTTGCCATTATGGCCATCCAATCAAGCCAAAGAAGCCAGATTGGCTGAAAGTTTAAACCTAATAGACAACATACATAAAACTGAGCTTCAAAATTATACTAGATTCAAGAAAATGTAAATCAAGCCTCCATAACAGTTCAATCTGTTTGCCAACTGGAATATTTAAGTTATGGCAGCAAGTGAAATACTTATGGTCATACTTACATCTCATCCTAAGTTATCCAGATGTTCAGCTTGAGGTCCATTCATCTTAGACATTGTGGTTAGATTTTTCATGCAGCATGTTCCATATTCAAAGAGGGAAACCTTCAGTTTAAAGCAGGGCCATTATCTTTCTTTAAAAAAAAAATTGAAATTTTAAAATATATAACATATATAATGAATAACATTTTGTATTGTTTGAACCCCAATGGGTCGTTTCTCATCAAGGAAATGAAAAAGAAAAATAAATGATTGAGTACAATATAGAATAAGTAAAGATAAAGACAAAGAACAAGAGTGACGATTCAGAGTCTTGTCATCTGAACCTGTAGCTGAGTGCACAAACAGTTGAAGTTCTGGTGGTTCTGCAACTCTTTATATCATGTCTTCGGTGGCTATCTATTCATCTTCCATTCTAAGATCGGTGTTTGACCCAAGCCTGTAGTGTCTAAGCGTGAAAGATATTAAACTTAACATTTCTACAGTATTTTCTTTTTGTGTCTTATCTACTTATCAACTTTAGTAAGCTACAAATTATTACTTATATCCCTTTAACATTTAACATTTAACATTTAGCTTAAAATTTCTTTCAGACCTAAAATAGTCCACAAGGTATGACCAGTCCCATTTCCTGTCAGCAGGGCCATTATCAACAGCGCCTCACCGCCCACCAGGGGGTGGTACCGCCCACTTTGAGAATCAGTGCTTTAGAGGATTGCACTTCCAGTTCTGAATAAAAACTGCAAACAACACATTGGTCTAAACTGTCCCAATGGTTTGTGGTTTGTGACCCTTTTCATGGATCTTTAGGGCATTTCAGTCACACAAAGAGGCTTTTAAAAACAAAATGTGACTGAGATTCAGGTTCAAATAGACCATCAGGACAGGGTACCAGAAAAGCAGAGAGGTTGCCCTATCATGTTTCATTGAGAACAATTTTATTTAACAAAACTCATCAAAGTTGGGTCCCTTGAGATTCAATAATGTTACACAAGCCCCATAGGCTATACTTTATCAAACCCAGATTGACGGGCATCAGGGAGGAGAGCCGATCTCTACTTCAAAGAACCTGGAAAATCTCTGAAGGTAAAAATAATTGACTAAGATTATGTCTATACCCACTGAACTAACTTGGTGTAAGCTACTTTGAAGCTGTCCCAGAATGACACAAGGTAAGACATCTCACTGCTCTGACTTAGTACAAGAAGTAAGGATGTAAATCTTGATAAATATCAACATTGTGGGCAAGACAATATAATATAAACATTTTCCCTCCATAGAAAGAAAGTCTGTAATGGATTGGCCTACCTTACACGGTTGGTGTAAAAGGCAGTAAATAGGTCTGGCTTAAAAAAGCTAGGAGAGCAGAGGGGGTGGAGTGATCAGGCAGCTTCATAGCTGAAAGTGCTGCCTGAATGGCTGAAGAAATTGATGATGGCTATTTGAAAGAAAGGAGGGGTGATGTTTTCTGCAGATGAAATGGAGCTTATACCTTTGGATTTTTTATTGACATATTACAGACAGAAAGGAAAGACCACAACACATTTTTATATCAACACAGCTGTAGTTGCATTCTTATGGTTATGCACTTGTAATGTGTTAAAACAAGTAAATCACTTATTTCTATTTTAATAGATTGTTTTATTTGAAGGACTTCATTTACTGAGGAAGTGGACATCAATATGGAATGGAGCACTCCAGGATCCCTAAGTAGTAACAGTTCTAGCTGAGAGCATAATGATAAATCAGGTGTCATTATCACACCAGAGAGCCAACAATATATATCTTCCAGAAATTTGTATTTAAAATTACAGAGCAGGAATCAGGTTTTTTAAGGAAAGGAAAAGAAAAATGGAAGAAAGGGAAAGTTAAGTGGTTTCAGAGGGAAAAAAACACTAAAGCAAAAATTGAAATGCAGGTAGTGTATAATCACTATTTAAATGGGATTAAATATCTATCCTGAAAAAACTGAGTGATCTATTTTAAAAGGTATATACTGAATTAAATTATTGTCATTTGGCATTTTAATGTATTCTCCAAATGCTAAAAAAATGAAGATTATTGCCATGTAGGAGAAAAGGTAGCAATCTGTGTATTCCAGTGGTGAAACATAATTATTACAATTATTATAAACTTTTTAAAAACAAAACTTTTTTCCTGTGTGGGAAATAGTCAAGCTATATAACTTTGAATTCTTGAGTGCTCTTATGCACCAATAGGAAATTAAAATTAAAATTTCCTATTCTATATAAATATGAAATTGTTTTCTTGATCATTTTAAAAGAAATTTCTAATCCAATATGTAATAATTATAAATCCCAAGACCTCCCTTTATTTTTAAGCTGTACAAAGAAAATGTGCAACTGCGATTAGGAAATGATTCCACTCAAATATCTTACTGGACTTTCAACCTAGTACAATTTGTTATTTCACTTTATGGAAGAAAAAAACAATGATGCAATTCTGTAATAGGTCTATTCTCTAAGATACAGACAGACAAATTCAGAAGTTTTCTTCTTATTGTGAGAAAAATTTAAAAACCAGAGCAAGTTTAAAAGTTATTCACATTTTAAAAATAAATAAATCGTTGTGATGTTTTGCATGGAAATGGCACCTTCTGCACAAAAGACAGACTTTTCTGCATTCTAATTATTTTAATATAAAATATTAATTTCTGCACAGGAGATGCTGTTTCTATGCAAATCAACCATATGCAAATTTTACACAGATTCAATGTGTTGGCATCCCTTTTGCAGAACTGTAGGCATATGGGTGCATAGACTTCTAGTTAAAAACACTATAGTACACAACTCCTGTATTTTAATTATTGTGGCTATTTAAACCTATAATACCTTAGCACTGAATATTTAGGACACAACTCTAGAAATGTGGATGTATGTAGCAGTGGCCAGAGATACACACTGTGCCAATTTGAGGTCAGTACGGGGAGGCATGTAAATGAGGGGAAACTTCCAAGTCAGTAATGCCAAGGTAATGAGAAAGGGTTATGAGTGCACTTATTAGATTTACCAGGGACCATCCCAGTTCTGGGCCCCAGCTACACTATCAAATATTATAGTTTGAAACTGGATGATATGGTCAATGTAGACTAATATAATGCAGTTTAGATGCATTGAACAGTATTATGAGTCTACACTGACCATATAATGCCATTTTAAACTGCATCATATGACAATGTAGATGGGGCCATAAACAGTGGAAAATCCCAGTAGTCTTTTTATTTTCATTGTTAGTTTGGGTAAATTATAATTGAACCTTGATCATGAGAATTTTGGAAATATCAGTATGAACTTATAGATACATTTGCATACATTTTTTAAATGTCAAATGTCATACCAATTCATCTAGTCTCTCACATCTTTCGATGATTTATAGAATAAAAATGAGATGAGAAATCAGTTGTCATGGGAAAGAAATGAATAGAATAATCACATTTCCCTTTTTTAAAAAAGCAATGCTCTTTCCCCAAATATTAATTGCATTCCAGCCAAAGGTACACACACATTGTGTTTGTAGAGTCCTGTTCCCCCTATGTATGACATTTCATAGATTTATTGCCAGGCACTTCTCAATCATCTTTCTGAATATTATACATTTTTGATGTAGTCTAAGTACATAGATTGTAACCAGCAGGCAGGGATAAACTAAAATTTATGGACTAAATCATGTATGTAAAATAAAGAATCATGTAGATATTAATAATTTTTTCAGATTGTCTGTTCAGAAACCAAAGACATGTACCTCCTTATGGTGCTTTCAAATTAGAACTTGATGTTTTCAACTGAGGGAGGATAATGAGTTTTGATTTTTTTACTTCACTGAGGTTCCATCTACACTGCTACATATTGTGTGACAGTAATCACATTAGCCTGGGGTGTCCAAACAACATCCCATCTTAATGTGATGCAACCCATGTTAAACTTGTTGCTTCAGATTTGAAAAACACCAGCAGAGGTCTGGATTTCTGTTGCATTATTTTTAGTACCATGGAGCTCCAGGAAAGCCTCCTGCATCAGTAGGTTTCTTGAGTTTGAGGCAAAACAGGTCATAGGAAGGAGAGGATTGAGTTGGCCATGCCCGCCCATGCTGACCTCAAATTGGCACAGTGTTTATCTCTGGTTATCACCACTCTCCCAGTGAAGTGGGGGTTTGCCCCCTGTGTGTCTGAAAAATGCAGTACAAACCAGAATAACATATTTGGCAGTTTGGAAGGGCCCAGATGCCCCTTCTACACTGCCAGATAAAATTCAGATTGTCTGCATTGAACTTGTTTATATATCAGTGTAGACTCAGCCCCCTTCTTCAGTAACATATAATCCAGATTATCAAAGCAGATAATCCACATTATCTGATATAAATTGGATTATATGAGTCTACACTGCCATATAATCCAGTTCAAAGCAGATAATCTGGATTTTATATGGCAGTGTAGAAAGGGCCTCAGATAATCCAAAGGAGTTAATGTGGATTATTTGCATTGATAACTATACTGGATTATATGGCAGTATAGAAGGGGGCCAGGTAAGCTACAAATATAGTACCAGTGGAAATGCAAGCCAGGACCTTTTTCCCTTACTGTGGAAGCTGAGAAGATTGGATGCTAAAACTGGATTGTTTAATGGCTATATGTGGCATGAGATGAGGAAGGTGACAAACAAAATGTGCTATTTTCTTTGTCTTATTTTCAAATTACAATTTAGGGTGGGTTGCTGCCTATTCATTCCATGGTGCTACATATAGTAATCAGGCCATAGTTTTTGGGGGAAAGGCATGGTGGCATTCTGCAATGGAATGCCAGGTATATATTTATATAGGGACATCCTATTTTCATTTGCACATTATCATTTGTTGGATGGCTATTTTGTATATGCACTCCACAGCCAGATATATTAAAGTCCCTGTGAGACTCTTGTATCATTTACTGGTGAAAAGAAATCCAGGATTCTGGATTTTATCATATTTTGCAGCCACTATTTAAGCAACTGATGATGTGCTATCCCTCCCCCTTTCCCATTATTAGTTCCTGCAGATTTGGGTGTCCACATTATTGACACTGGTGAATACCCTAAACTATAATTGCAAAGAGAAGATTGCCCAAAACCCTTCAAACCAAGAAGGCCTGAAATAGGATATGTTAGGACTAGCCTACTATATCATTAGGGCTATAGAATCATAGAGTTGGAAGGCCACAAGAGACAGCTAATTCAATCCCCTGCCATGCATGAATACACAATTACACCATTCCTAACATATGTTTATTTAGTCTCTATTGGAAAAAAAATCTTTAAAGAAGGAGACTCCATTACATTCTGAGGGTTGTTCTACATTGCCATGAAATGCAATGTGGGGGTTGCAAAAGCCTGCATGTGTCCAAAAAATGCACATGGCTGATGCAAGTTTACCCAGGGTAGGTGCAATGAAGATACCAATCCTGGATCTCTGTGCAGAACTCAGGATCATGTCGTCTCAGTCATCATATGATCCCCATGCTCAGTGAGCCTGGGGAAGAGGGATGCCTTTCCCCTCTGCCCCCTAGCACTTCAAATCCTCCCGAAGGACAGAAATCTAGCACTTAATAAAGGACCTAATAAATGTAACACCTCCCCCCCAAAGGACACAAATGTAGCACTTAATAGAGCCCAGTGGTATTTAATTGCTGGCCGATGCCATGTGACTGAGCAAAGCAGCTTTGGAGGAGCCTCTTCTCTCTGTACAACTCACCTGGCTCTGGGTACCATCAGTCACCTACTTTTGAATAAGGGAGAATGAAACTGATGTACTTTCCTATCCTCTCTAGTTCCCGAATGTTCCCTACTGCTTACTCTTGTAATATACTCTGCACACTATCACAATATATGTAAGCAAGCATATTTGGGTTTGGAAGTAATTTAAACACATGGAATACATGGTGTAAAATAAAAAAAGGGGAACAAGCTCTAATACCATCTCAGGTCCATTCTACACTGCCAGATTATCCACTTTGAACTAGATTATATGGCAGTATAGACGCATATAATCCTGTTCAAAGCAGGTAATGTGTGTTATCTGATTTGATAATCTGGGTTCTATGGCAGTGTTGAAGGAGCCTCTGTTGTAACAAGAGGCATAGTTTTCAATCTCCTTACTTCGTCTGTTCTGCCTTTCTCACTCTGTGCCCACATGTACACATACAAAAACATGTCTTATAAATATGTGTCACTTGAAAATAAATTACATTAATTTCAAGTAAACTGTAATAAATCCATAAAAATAGAAATAAAAACACACAGTCACTTCTTGCATATTAAGGGTATTTTTGCAATATTTCATTAGTCTACAAATGGCTCACATATACATTTTTCTTGCTCTGTTTCTGATAAGTGCTGCAGAAAAAAAATCATGATTAATTGGGACTAGCTTGATTTATTTGTCTTCAAGTTATGTCTACAGCATATTTTACCCAATTACTTGCTTTTTTCCTATTAATAGTTTTAAAATAACTGCTTACTTGTATTTTTATAGACTACTTGACTCAGTGAAATTGCCTCTTTGGACAAAATTTGGGATATTTAGATTTTTATTTTGTAAAGTTTGTATCGGAATAACTGAGAAGAATCTTCAAACCACAATACTCTGCAAAGATCCACTTTTTAAAAATACATATGAAATTATTCTTATCATAGAGGAATGTTAAAATTTAACAAAATCATTGTATTATTAACACACAATGGTCTGATATTGTGAATGTGATGAGTTTTAGATATGTATTGTTTTATATTCTATTTTAATGGTATTTTAGGTCATAGGTGCTGTTTAATATACGTGTTTGTATCTGTATTTACTTGTTTTCTAGTGTTGTAAGTCACCCCGAGCCGCACGGGAGTGGCGACAGACAAGTTGAAACAAACAAACAAACAAACATTGTTACATCTAATATAAATGAACACACATATAATATAGCTGAAGTTGTATTTCTCAGCTCAGTATGAAGGCTTGCCTCCAAAGTACTTTGTCATCTTGCATTTAAACCTTCAAGCTAGAGAAGAAGTCCCAGCCATCTTCTTATATGGTCACTAGTGTGGTGTTTGGAGCACAATACACTGTAAAAAGGTGTTACTGAAAGTAGTGGTCAGTGAACATAAGAACATAAGAACATAAGAAGAGCCATGCTGAATCAGGCCTCAGCCCATCTAGTCCAGCATTCTGTGTCACACAGTGGCCCACTAGTTGTACACAGGGATCTCTAGCAGAAAGGAGGGCAAAACCCTCACCTGCTCCCGACCCCCACAACCAGTACCCGGGGAAAATCCTGCCTGCCTCCATCAACACAGAGGTGGCACTTGGATGTCCATTTCAGTAACTACTGATTCCCTTGGTATCCATGAATCTGTCTAATCCTGCCTTGAAGCTGTCCAGGCTGACAGCTGTCACAACCTCCTCTGGAAGTGAGTTCCATAACCCAATGACCCTCTGGGTGAAGAAATATTTCCCTTTATTACTCCTAACTTTCCTACCTTGGAGCTTCAGGGAGTGCCCCCTAGTCCTAGTGTTGTGTGACAGAGAAAATATTTTTTCTTTATTCACCTTTTCTATCCCATGCATGATTTTATACACTTCGATCAAGTCACCTCTTAGACGCCGTCTTTCAAGGCTGAAAAGACCAAGGCGTTGCAACCTGATTTCATAAGGGAGCTGCTCCATCCCTTGGATCATTTTTGTTGCCCTTCTTTGTACCTTTTCCAGTTCCGTTATATCCTTCTTAAAGTGCGGAGACCAGAATTGTACACAGTACTCCAAATGTGGCCTTACCATAGATTTGTAGAGAGGCAATACAACATTTGCCGACCTATTTTCGATTCCCTTCCTGATCATGCCAAGCATAGAATTTGCTTTTTTTGCTGCTGCTGCGCACTGGTTTGACATCTTCATTGAGCTGTCCACCAAAACCCCAAGATCCCTTTCCTGGTTTGTCTCGAAAGCTTTGACCCCATCAATTGGTAGGTGTAGTTGAGGTTCTTTGCCCCGATGTGCATGACTTTACACTTGTTTAGGTTAAAATGCATTTGCCACTTTGTTGCCCATTCACTCAATTTCAAGAGATCTTTCTGGAGCTCTTTACAATCAGTTTCATTTTTAACTACCCTGAACAATTTAGTGTCGTCTGCAAACTTTGCTACCTCAGAATTCACTCCTACATCCAGGTCATTAATGAATAAATTAAAAAGTAACGGACCCAAAACTGAACCTTGGGGTACGCCACTTCTCACCTCTTTCCACCCAGAGTGTTTCACAAACTCTGGAAAGTCCTCAGGAGTGCATCTAAGGCCTCTTCTACACTGCCATATGAAATTCAGCTTCAAACTGGATTATATGGCAGTGTAGACTCATATAATCCAGTTCAAAGCAGATAATGTGGATTATCTGCTTTTATAATCTGGATCATATAGCAGTGTAGAAGGAACCTAAAAGTCTAGGTCACATGCCAGTTTGTTTTGTGGGCTGAACTGGTTTTCTTGTTGTTGCTTTTGTATGCTACATCCAGAATAATAATAATACTTAAAAATCATGAAAAACATTTGACACATAAGGCCTTGTAATGAAATTTCCACAGATGGTAAATAAAATATGAATTGCTTTTATTCTCTTTTGAGTGAATATATACAATGGTTCTTGGAGATAGCTTCATTCTTTAAAAAGTCCAATTTTGTATTAATGAATAGGGTTCCCTTTAGCTTAGCTTCATGCTTTTTAGTATTTCATAATGCATGTCATGTAAACTTTCCTCTGGGGTGAAATAGCAATAAATCTTTAATAAACTAACGAAACAACATTTCAGGCTGAGTGACAAAGACTTTACAGTGAATGTATTACTGATATATTATATTAAAAATAACCATACACAGGAAGATGTTTAAAAAGTTTGCCTCTTTTATCATGCTCCTTATATTAAGGTTTCTGCTAAATTAAATCCTAATAAATCTTTAATGAACTATGAATGAATATACCAACCATTTGAGAATTATTGACACATCAGTATCTATAGAATAGAGCCTTATTACTGTTTTCTTCCTTAATAAACTTTATACATGCTCAGCCTTAATAAAACATGACTGTTTTTAATTTATATTTCCTGTGCTCCTGTGGCAACTATATTAAATTGAATTTATAAATATAAGCATACTTTTCTAGAGATAATATGTGTGTGATATTGGCAATACTGCAAAGTTTCCATGCGTAAACAAAATAAAAGAATTTAATATCTTAAGCTTTAACCTTAATTGTCAAATTTTACATTGAAATGAGAAAAGAGCTACACCACTCACCTGTTGTAGAGAATTCCCATCAACTTTACAAGAGCTTAAGGAATGTTGCATGGAATCCGAGTCATATAGCCATCTCAGAATTAAGGGTTCGATTCTATACACTTCCTATTGAAGAAAATGCCAGAGATTGCAGTAGAACTTGCTTTCAATAAAACTGATTAGAATCATGGTGCTTCCTTTCTGCTTTTTGGATTAGGATGTATCAAGGGCTAAATAATTCTCAACACAGCACCTAGGTTATTTCCATATCATTAAAAATCCCCTCCCCCCAAAATAAGTCCTAATTTGTGGAAGTCAAGTTAAAGTAAAGCATTCTATAAAAAATTATTGCCCCAAAAGACACTATATCCATCTAGCCAAGTCCTTATTTGCAGGTCCCAGACAGGATTCTCTTTGATATTTGGACTTCTCTTACTTACACATTAAGGGAACCACTGGCTGCATAGGGAAGCTGATGAAGATGCATAACCTACAAACACTTTACAGACCCACCTGTGGGTCCTCAACTCCCAGAGATCCAGTGTTGCACACAATCATAGGTGCAAGGACATAAAGCACCATCCAGCGTGTAATTTGCTGAATGTGCAACTATTTTATAAGTTGCCCTATATACTCATACATATGACAAAAATATTAGTTCAAATCAACCCCCAAAACTGGGCTGACTTATTCATGGGTCAAAGTGAGTACTGTACCATAACTCTTATCAAAAAAGTAATAACCCCCTTCTCTGAATTGTTCAGAAGAAGGCAAGATCTTAATCCATCCTAAAAGAATCACCTACCCCTCTACTCCTCATAGTGGCACTGCTTCTAGACTTCTTGAATACCTGGGTGGGGAAATGGCATTGACATCCTAGGACAGCTAGTCTATAGAGTCAGCATTGGTGCTTTCCCCTCTCCATGAAATGACATTCAACTTATCAATGGGACATATTAAAATTCATAAGTAAAGATTTCCCCTTGATGTTAATTCTAGTTGTGCCCGATTCTGGAGGGTGGTGCTTATCTCAATTTTTAAGCCAAAGAGCCGGCGTTGTCTGTAGGCATCTCCAAGGTATGTGACTGGCATGACTGCATGGAGCACCATTACCTTCCAACCGAAGCAGTACCTATTGATCTATTCACATTTCAATGTTTTCAAACTACTAGGGTGGCAGAAGCTAGGGCTAACAGTGGGTGCTCGTCCTTCTGTCTGGATTTGAACCACTGACATTTCGGTCAGCAAGTTCAGCAGCTTAGCTATTTACCCTGCTGCACCACCAGGAGCTCCATATTTTCCTCAAAACCTGCCCTCGAATTTTACATGGAGTAAACATATACATGAGTATATATGGTAAGTCAGAACTGGCTGTGGACATTCAGTAGAATTGTGCTTGACCAGTGACCATATCAGCTGCATAATTTTAAATATTGCAAGCCAGAAAATGAACTTTTAAAAAGAAAATAATAGAATGAGGCAGTTGCCTCATTTGCCTCGGGCAGCAGATTTAGGAAGTAGTGTGTTATTTCTAATGTTTTATAATTGTATTTTTGCTGCTATGAAGTTGGAGGGATTGCCAACAAAATGTAGCTTATTTTCAGTACTATTTATCTTGAATTGAGAGAAAGTGCCCAAACTATGCTTGTGCGCTGGTTGTGGCAATTTTAACCATGTTCTGTTTTTACTCTGTTTTTACAACTTCTGCAAATGTGAGTTGCCCTGAGCCTACGGGAAAGGGCGACTAATAAGTCGAAGTAATAAATAAATAAATAAATAAATAAATAAATAAATAAATAAAGTGGAGCCGTTGCCTACTCCACCTCAAGAAAAATCTTCCCCCGAATAGGTCACAAACAGATTCAAGCTGTTAGTCAGCATGGTTTGATAGCTGAATCTTTGCAGAAGTTATGACAGGGATCTTTCTAGCTCTATCTGGAGATTTCAGGAACTGATCCTGGGTCTTCTTGGCATCCTCATTTCCTAAATTTTTACTTGCCTCCCAGACCATTTTACCTATTCCCTATTATTCAAATGACAACATCAGACAGGTTTTACCTAAATGATAAATGTACAATGTAAAATACAAAGAGAGGCTTCATCTGCTTGCAATAAAAGGTCTCTTGAGCCATGGTTCTCAGTGTAAGTACTGGAGTGATAGAAATACATAGATATAGCCCTTTCTTATCTCCAATGGGAAGGAGCAGTGTGCAGAGTTGTATTTCATTTTACTTAGTTCTAGAGAACATCCATTTTAAATGCACCCCACATAGTCACTTTGTGCTTCAGAATAGAGGCAGATGGTGGGGGACAAGATTAAGGCCCAGGAGACAGTGAGCAGACAACTGACTGCGCACAGATGCCTAATGAATGCCTAAGTGAATAAACCTAGGAGGTTTATCAGCCAAATTCAATTCTCAAGGTTTGGTATCTCTAAGGTTCTGCTATTAGTCTGTAATAGATGCTAACTAGCAAAATGCCCATCATTATGACAGATAGGTGCCTCTGTGGGTCTGTATTGGGACAGTTTCAAGATGTGGAGGGCATTTCTACACACTCTGGGCATAGACCACTGTTCCAACTTATTTTCCTTATGGAAACTCTTTCACAGATGGAGACCACAAAATTGTTCCCATTGTGCAATTGTTTCCTTTCCTTCCTCCCACAAGAGTGAACTACAGTTATATGATACATTATATGTTATCTGGGTGTATTACTATTAATCTCAGTGAAAGTAAACAAGTACACTTCAGGGGCACTATTTTGATGAGGCTTAGAGTGTTCCCTGTCCTTAGTAATCCCAGCTTTAAAAATTGTGCCTACTTGTAATTGTAACTGCACAGTCCAATTATATCCACTTTCTTAGGGTCTTTCCATACTACACAATTATGTCACTATGATTCCACCTTAATCTATGTATCCCTTTGTTTTGTAGTTTGCTATGACACTAGAGCTCACTGGCTGAGAATTCTTCCTTAAACTTCAAATCCCAGGATTCCATAATATGTTACCAGAGAGCTACTGCTCTCTGGTATGAAAGGGACTTTTATCCCACATACAATGTAAATGGATCTTAGGAAGTATATGAATGGAACATTGTTCATGAATCGTTTCAATTGCACACTGAAATTGGATCCCAGCTGCAGCATAATTGTCTGATGACACATATATGCTTATAAAGGGCTTATATTCCTACTTCTTATGAGACAGGCATAATGACCACACATAGAGAGATTTTCAAGTAATAACAGCCTGCCTGGTACAACAAGTGAAACAACTATATTTTAGTATGTCAGTAGACTTTCGGTGTGACATCACTGCAGCTGGGGAAGGGAGGGAGAAGGATTGCATTTCTGTGCATTGAGGAGAGACAAAAAATTCTGAATGATAAAAAAGTGTTGTTTAATTCTGCTCAAGAACTACCTACACAGCAAATTTAAGCATGGTTTGAGTATCACAACTTTCTCCAAAGAATTGGATATTAGCAAACTTGCCAGAAAAATTGCCCAGTCAAACTAGATAGTTATAATGTTATCATTCCACCTTAACTACCATGGTTCAACCCTATTGGATCTTGGAATTTGTAGCTTGGTGAAACTCTAGTCTTGAGGATGTTAGCAGATATTTCTGGATGGCATTAGCTAAGTGAACAGTCCCAGAATTCAATAGGATGGAAATACAGCAGATAAAGTGGGTAAATAAAACTATAATTTTGTAAAATAAATATGACCCAGGAACCCCGGTTCCCAAACTGTGTCCATCCCCTTGATGTTGGACTGCATTATCTCAACAGAATCTGTGATTAGTCAGGAATAAACTGTTACCTTTACCGTTTAAGGAATTAATTACTTACATGCCTGTGGAAAACAGCATTTCTTTGAAGATTGTTGATGATAGTCTCATCTATACTGCCATACAATACCATTTGAAAGTGCATGATATGCTCAGAGTAGACCTATATTAAACTGCATTACAGGAGTACAAGCAGCATCATTTGGCACTATGAAAGATAAAAGAGAAGCACATGATTGTGTATGCCCATGTGTATAAATAAGCCTTGTTTTACTATATGTCTTGTTAAAAAGAACACACATTGTGCTCCATGAGATTTTCTGCCAAATTTCTCTTGTGTGGGGGCAAAAAAGCAAAAAAGACACGCTGCAGACAATGGAGCAAACAAGAGCGCCTGATCTTGGAAAACAAATGTGAGGTGAATTCTATTTGAATTATAATTCAGGGGTATTTTGTCCAGAATTTTTCAGTACTGTGACATTAAGAAAACCCACTCCTGCAGAAATGCCCTCATGTACATTTCTTTGAAAATATAAGAGCTCTTATATAGAGTGTTGTTCTTGGACAAGATCTTACTGCCTTTGTGAGCAGAACTGCATGCTTGGTTTCAGGATTTGAAATGTGTCCCTTTCTGAAGCACAACTAAAGCTTCGGTTTCACTTCCAAGTACAGAATATTTAGTTTGAAACTGAGCACACTCAATGGCAGTACTTTGCTGCAAGGCAAAGTACAACTTTAGACAGGCAGATGACACACAGACACAATCTTTCTATTTTTTTTTCTTGTCATTATCTATGGTCATAGTCTTTGCAGAATGAGCAAAGAAGGATATGACAACTTTCTTCCACTAACAAGGGCTGTGGAGGAAGAGGGAGGCACCCCTTAGAAGAACCCGTCCAGTGTTTATTTGCAAATTTATTCAGGCAAGGATCGACTGTTCCAGGTGGAATAACTTTACTGAGAAGACTAGTTCTACCCCTTTTATTATTCTGGCGGCAGCTGTAGTGTCTGCTTTCCACTTTATTACTATTAGGGGCACAGGTGAGTCCATTGAATTTGCTTTGTAGGTGCTGTCTGTGCCTGATAAAGTGTTTCAGCTTCCAATTGAAAAAGATTTGGTTTAATCAGTTCCGAGAGCTGCACGGCTACTCCTGCATATCTCTTCCAACACTGGGCAAAGTAATTTTAAATGCTCAGCTGTAACCTTCCAAAAAAAATCATGAGAGCAAGAGGTGAGATATTTAGTGTAAATTTAAAAATGAGTGACTGTTTTTAAAGAATGAAAACATGGAATAATAAACTGGAGTTCTAGCGCACTTTCAATCAGGTACAAGGGATTTTAGGAAGTGTTTCAGACATTTATTTTAATTAAATTTTGTATCACGCACAGGCCATGGAATCATGGTCTCCATTTGTTACTGGGTTAGACCTGATTCCAAGATGCAAGCGTTTTTTTAAAAAAAAATTAATACAGTTCCTTACAGAATTTGCAACTGATCTTGATTTATTGTTTGTTACTTCTTTCTTATGGCAACCATAAGACACAATTCGTATAGGTTTTCTTTACAAGGTTTGTTCTAAAGCTGAGCAAGCATGATTTGCCCAAAGGAACCCTGTGGATTTCCATAACTGAGTGGGAATTTAAACCCTGGTCTTTGTGGTCCAGCAGTTAAACCACTATTATTATTTGCTTTACTTTGCTGTGTTGGATATGGATTGCCAGAATTCATTTACTGCTATTGTATGTATACATTTTTAATAGACCAGATCACAGAGTGTTTTAATTTTTTTGTCTAGCTCTAAAATGAGTAAACATTTTTACTTATGTGTCATTGGGTTGGATGCTGGCACATCAAATAACAAAGTAAGCAAAATAATCTTTAAAGGTGCTGAAGAAAATGTATACTTATTTTTCTTGAATGACTCTAATTTATTTATTTACCATATTTGTATCCTGCCCTTCTTACCCTGATGGGGATTCAGAGTGGCTCACATAAAGGCACAATTCAATGCCTACATCTCCTAAAATAAACATACACATGAAAACCGACCGCTAAAACAACTAAAACAATACCATAGTCCGAGGTCGTTCCAATTGTCATTGGCATTGCACCATTCCACATCCATTTATTGCACTGAATATTACTATTTGAAAGCCTGGTCCCATGTCCACATCTTTAGTTTTTCTTCCCTGAATGTCAGGAGGGAGGAGGCCAATCTAATTGTCAAGTAATGCTCAATGCTTCCAAATGTAACATTTTATTAATAAAAAAATAACACCCATTGTGTCTTTCACTGATACCATCATATTTTAACTCACATCTGAACTGGACATAATATGGTTTTATAAAACTGTTGAGGGAAGGAGGGAGAAGGCATGTATAATCAAATAACAGTTTTACCATAACTATATATGAATCAACCAATGGGTGAACCAGGTGATCAAAAATGCAATATGAAGGGAACCTTGGTTACTTGAAAATCTTCTTTTCCCTACCTAGCTGAGCCCCGGGAATTGCTGAAAACTGCACAACTTGCTTCACACATTGCATGTCCCATTATACACAATTGTTGACCAATCATGAAATAACTAGCTAAACAGATAATTGTGCTAAACACAAGTCTGTTTGGCTTGGCTCAGCTGTAGCTAGTAGCTGGTCTCCAGCAGAAGAGGACACTTCCCACTATTTCCAGCAAGCTTAATCAGCCTTTGGAACATGGAAGGGGTACAGGCTTCAATGACTAAGGATGGAAGCTGGATGAAATGAGCTTCAGTTGAGACCTTCAAATAAAGAATTCTTTATTTGACTTCTGTACTTTTTGACTTTTGATTTTGTATTCCTGCATTCTTATGAACCCTGACAATTGAACTCCTAACATCTGACCACTGAACTATGACCTTGGCTAATGTTTGTTGTTATTCCTAATCTGGCTCTGTACTTCTCAGATTCTCTTCATTAATTGGACTCTTGACCTTGGCAGTGTCTCATCATTATTCAGTTTGTGTTTTATAATTCTTTTTATTTGGACAGACCTAGAAAGACCTACGTTTTTTTAATTGTATTGGCTTATGTAAGGACTCACCTGCCTTAAGCAGGGCCGAGGCCTGCTTAGAAGGGGTTTAGAAATCCTGTTTTGGTCGGGCTGGCATCCATCTTGGAGAGGTGGCTGCAGCCAGCAACCATTAAGGGAAGGGAAGCCAGAGCAAGTTGGGAGTTGGGAGACAAGTCCTAGTACTGTCTGTGGTACTGAACGTACCATCTGAAGAAGTTATAATAGAAGTTATAATAGCCGTTTTAGTCAGTAACCTCTACGCTCTAGCACATATAGTAAATCCTGTAACCATCACGCCATCTGAAGTATATCATTGTTGTAACCGTACGCTAGTTGCCTCTTAGTAGAACCAATACGATCTGTGCCTATTTTATAGCCTCGTTCTTGTTAATAAATCTTTTATTATTAACTTTTAATAGAAGCCTCAGTCATCTTTCGGTCTCCTCAGTTTACATTCTTGGTGGTGGGTTGTTGTAAGGCCAAACGCTACAGACACTTCATTTAATTAGTATTTAATTAGTAAAGCAAATCCTAATGACCCATTAGGTTGGTGGCAGACTACCGGGAGTGTCAATTAGTCAATTTTGGTGACCGAGATCGTCACAGCTTACCTTGCCATTGTTTAATTAAACCTCATCCCTGATAAATGACAAAGACACCTGTGCCAACTTAGAACCTAAGTAAATGAATTATGCTTGGAGATGCAATAGAGGGAAGGGCAAGTTGATATGGGTCTGGCTGAAGTTAGGTGTCCCATGACCACCTCCTCAGCCTAAACTTGGGCAAAATACATGACCCCAAGAACAAATCAATCTAATGGGCTGCCAAAACATAGCAACCATAGGGGCCTCTTTCCCAAGTCGCAGTACTTTATAAGATGGAGCACACCCCTCGGTTTAGCCCCAGGAGCTGGTTCTTTCCCTGGGCCATATGACATGAAATGACTGTTGCACAGCACACTCTTCACCAAAATAATTCCAAGGTATATACTGAATCTTTATATTATCCTCCACACCTGATACCTGCCAAGGACATCTATTTTATGGGCACCGCCCTTTAGCCAATAATCAAATCTCTCAGCTATAGTATAGAGTAGACACATACACTAAAACAGATGTAGGGGAGAAAATTCACAATATGGTCACAAGGTGAAGAAAAGTAGTCAATGAAGGGGAAGACTGGAATTGAACAACCCACAATTTTACTCCATGTAAATGGAACATTATGGCATTTAGTGCCAGACATGTTTATCCCTGGTTTGGTTCCTGGAGACCATCACAGTACCTTCTACCCATAATGTAATTGAACCCATCATCATGGGTGCGAATTACATAACTATGGAATCTATTTGGGTCTGATTATAGTATTGGTCTTTATCCTGGTTCATCTCACTATAATCCTT